>JAOTQP010001652.1:7944081-8009161 GCA_026413545.1 Cichladusa arquata
TACTCTACTCTACTCTACTCTACTCTACTCTACTCTACTCTACTCTACTCTACTCCACTCTCTACTCTACTCTATTTAACTATTTTACCTTATTCTAAAGCTGAAATGAGAGAAATTAATATAAGTTGTTTGTTTAATAGGTTTGAAAGAAAGGCACCTAAATAAGTACAAAATTCCTGTCACCAAAACCTCATGAGTGATAATGGTATTCTTCCTTGCTTGGAATGTATAATTAAGAGGAACTTTAAAGGCCACTATCAAGACCATAACAATTTTTTATTAAATGTAAAATTTATTTAATATTCATTTATTTAATTAAATTAAAAATTAAATTGAATTCCTTTTAATAATCTATTGATATATTTCTTTTTTCATCTTCCTGATCTTTGAATAATTTTTTAAAGTAAGCTTTATCTTTAAAGTTTTGTTGGGCTCTTTTCTAAAGAACCTAAAGAAAGACCCATTTTGGCCTTATTTTACAAGAGCTAGAAGTCACTTCCTCAAAGGACTTGCTTTTTGTCATTAAGTATTTAGAAGACAAAGAGACTATCTAAATCTCCCACAAACTAATGCCACAGCTTTACTTGCAGTCAGATTTCTACCATCAATAGCATTAAAGTGTATTTGCAGATCCTTAGAGATGTAGGTTAAATTAGCCAAGTTGAATGAAAATATGAATCTCTGTGGGATCACAGATTATTAGATTATCTCTTCAATATTGACAACTAGACTTACTTCTAGAAGGTTTTTTTTCCTTAAGCAACTCTCTTAACTCCTGTTATTCTGTAGCCTCTGGGTTTGAGAACTACAGATGAATTAGAGCCAATGAATCCTGGTATTGAAAGGATACCAGAGGCTGTGAGTTTTTGATTAGATAAAAGATTTGCCTTAGCTCAACTGCTTTAGGTTGTCCACATTCTAAGCAGGAAAAAGAGATGAGAAAAAGCATGCATATATTTTAACTTGGATAATTTTAGTCGTTGCAAGTTCTTGATGTTTTCAAAAAAATAAAGGCAAGGACAGACAAGAATAAAAGAATAAAAGCAAGATGGATAAGCATCGGAAAAAATGAGGTAAAACCAGAAGAAAGAAAAGTCAATTTTCATTATCAAATGAAACTTTTTGCTTCATAATGGGAAGAAGCAATTCCAGGGGTTTCTGTACAATTGTATTTGTTGAATTTCTTCCTTCTCTTTCTCACAGAAAGCAACTAACAAACAATCAAACAAAACATTTTGAAAGGGCTAATGTATCTTGCATGCAAGATAGGAGAGCCAAGATAATTTGCTTTATATAATTGGGAATATTTCATCCCTCTGTTGTGAAAATTATATCCAAGAGAAAGGAAGCTTAGAATTTAGACACTCTCCTTTATGTGGCTTGATGGGGCCTATAAACCCTTTCATCTACTGTCAATTAGCATGTCCCTACACACTCAAAAATATGTACAGCTATTTTTTCGTTGTCGCATTGCTGATACTTATAATAAAGCTTTGGCTTCCATGAATTGCTTATAGACATATTTTTTTGACATCAGAATTTCTACATCATCTTAATTCTTTTATATTGTCTTAAGCTTCTGAAAAAAAGCTCTGATGTGTGAGTTAAAGCTTGATTTGTATTTTGTAAAAAGATTAGAGATACTTTAGGAACAATTAGGGCTCCAAAAGCAAAAGTAATTGTACTGTTGGTGTATGATTAATATTTGTATTTATGTTAATAAAAGTCAGGATAGAAGAAGTTAGTCTTCATGAGAAGAGCAACATGTTTGTAAACTTTAAACATTTTGAAGCAACTCTGAAGCCGTTTAAGTTTCATTGCTGCATATATGCATAAATTATCTGCTTTTAGAGTGTACCTAAATTTTTATTAACCTGGGGTTTTATGTGACTCTTTTAGCAAGATTCCAAAAAGATTGCTTGTTATGGATTTATGTTTTTCACAGCAGTGGCATTATTCCACGAATTTCTTTTGTGTATTGTAGAAAAAGGACTCATTCATCTTACCTGAAAATATTTTGAACACATATTTCCTTATTTAGACCACTCAAAAGGAAGAAAAATAAATACTACAGTCTACCTGTTATTATTTTTCAATTATTAAAATCTTGATTCAGTTTTATAGACATTCATAAGTAGAAAACAAAGATATACCCAAAGCTGAGTATATTTCTTTTACCTAAGTTCCAGAAGGAGGTAGAAAAATCTTGTCTCCACCTATAGAATATATACCCCTAAAATATGAATAGGCCTTTATAGGTGATTTAAACTTGATTTAAAGAATTTGCAACTTTCATGTAAACTTCTCCAGTGTTGAAATTGGTGTGATTTTTCATTCATCTGTTTGCTATAATAGGTGAAATGACACTTTTTTAATGCACATAAATGCCTTGTCTGTGAATCTAGGAGAAATATGACTGTACTGCAATTACCTTGAAACGTTATAATTTCATGTTACAAATTTAAAAACAAATGCAGTTCCTTGTGCCAATGTTGTACTGAATTGCAAATAAAATATTTAGGGTAAAATAGTAGCAAATGTCATTCTTTAGTTCCCACAATACTCTGTGTATTCTGAGGCAGCTGCAGACAACTGGCACCATTCTCCTGCTCTTTGCTTGAATCCATTATCTTATCCTATCCTGGATGTTACATTTAGCTTATACCAAGGTAGGGAGAAAAACAACAAGTATTCCACTTTGATCTGCTTCCTTCTGTATGTTAACAATTTTGTGAAGTGGAAAAAAGATAAACAAGCAAGATTTAAGAAACACTAAAAGTGAGATCTTTTTACTGTTTCACCAAAACTCTTCACAAATTCTTCATTGCCTGAGGGAGAGAATTAAAGGAGTGCTTTAAAAATAAGACTAAAATGAGTCAGACTTACTTTGTTTGCTGTGACTTAATGGAGAGAATATTGGTTTTTCTGTGGGAAATTTACATTGAAAATTTGATTATTGCAGTGCAGAGCATTGCTAATATGCACTATTGTTCAGGGGTCTCCTCCTACAATGACTAATCATTGTAGGTGTTGGGAATATTCCTGTTGAAATCTGTAGGTATTATGAGAGAACTTAAAAATACGTACATAAGATAAAACTTTGAAGAGCTCTGTTCAACTTCTGAACACTGCTATTTTTCTTAGTAGAAGTACCTTTAGACGTGGAAAATTGAGCTAACCTCTGTATTGAATGAATAGAAAAAGAACAGTATCTTCTGGGCACTGAAATATGATTTATATCACAGATGTTCTAAAACAGATTCAAATTTACATGGAATAGGGCACAGTGTGCCTCTGCTGACAAGAAAGAAAACAAGACATTTTTAAAGATAATCTTGTTTAACCTCAAATATTTTAATGTTAGAATCTAAGACCTGATGGCCCATAAGAACATTTGAAGCTATAAGGAAGACAAACTGACCTTAAACCAGATCTGATCATGTCTTTTTTATGTTTGCACACAGATATTTCAGTGTGTGTACATTTAGCGTTTAATACCCCGGAATTAATTCATTGGCATCCTGTGCCTGAGACCAAATTTACTTTGATGTCTCAATAACAAAATCTGAGGCTCCATGTTTATTACATTGACCTATCTGGCTGACTTGAAAGTATAGGAGCTCTTAGGATTTTGTGTTTATAAAGTGGAATCTGTGGGAAAAATCAAAATAAATGAAAAAAACCCAAAAAAGCACTAACATAAAATGAAATTAAATAGACTCCATGATATATAAGAATGAATGTGACAAAGAGTCACTCAATGTGAGGGCATTCAAAGGGAGAGCTTCTCTTACTGGGTCTGTTTAGGTTTCATTATCATGATGTTCACGCTGACATTTGGGATTGAGGCATTACCTAAAGACAACAGAATGTTGCAGTGTCTAGAAAGGCTTGCTGCCAGCTGCCCTGCTGGTTTTAAGTGTATCTTGGCACATGAATTGACCCTAAAGGCCTCTAACTGGATGCATAAATCAAGTGGTGCCTTTGGCATAGGCTAAGGAATGTCTGTGAGTTGTTATAGTACAAGATTCCTTGTCTCTTTCCCTTCTGAGCTACACTCACTGGAGAGAATTTGTAGTCTGGGGAGAGAGTGTTAAATAACCCATCTGCTGTAGTCCTGTTGCACTGTTTAGTGTCAGGGTTAGTAAACAAAAAGGTGTTTTGCCCTTTGTTTTTTTGGGGGTTTTTTTGGTGTGAGGACATGAAGATTGGGGTTGGTTCTGACTGGCTTTTTGTTTGTTTCCATGACACATGGTTTGCATTGCTGTTTTAAGAGTGTCTTTCCTGAAGCCAGTGAACCCTTTTTTTCATTTTTATCCACAGAGCTTTGCTCACAGATGTGGTCTTTATGGTGCTTTGCTGCTGCACTGCATTACATTTATCACCGAGAAGGCTGCATGAGGCCAGGTATCTAATTAACGCTATTAGGAGGGCACAAGTCGAGAGAGAAAGGAAATGCAGTTTCTGATGAGGTCAGGTTGGTAATTACATCTAGTGTTCTTCAGGCAGCCTTGCACTAATCCATGGGAGCAAATCCCATATACCTACAGGAGAAAGGCAAGTAGAGTCTTGTAAAGGTACATATTCATGGTGTTCACAAAAATAACACTTTTTTTTCATACTGTCTAGAAGACTATGTCTGCCTACTAAACAAGCAGCAAACTGTGGGTCTTTTCGTGTGGTATTATGACAAGTACACTTTCTTTCTCTCAAATTCCAGTTGGTGTTGTCAGCAGTGGGTTCAGACACCATTGTCTCATGCTGTGTTGTTCATTTCAGTTATTAGCATTTGTTGCTGGCTGCCTGCTAGTGCTTTGGAAATTACTATTATATGCCTCGGTATAAATGAGAAATTATGCTGATAAGAGCCTTACTGAATAAACAACGACAAAAAATAAACACCTCTAAAAGTTATGCTTGCATTAAAAAGTATTTCAAATATATGTACTGGTCATAAATAAATAAATAAAAAGAAATCCTTACTAAACAGAGTCTTTTGAGTTTTGTTTTTGTTTTACACTGTTTGAGGTTTTTTTTTGTTTTACAAAAGAATTCCACAGATTTTTACCTTAACAAATATGAAAACACTTAGGCAATGCCATTGTGCACAGCTTAAATGTTTGTGAATTTTTTCTTAATTCTCTTCCTTATCTTCATTTTCCTTAATTTTAATTATTATCATATTACCAAGTGCTCAAAGCCAACAATGTTTTGTGCTTCTTTTTGTATGCAAGTGCTTACTGTTTGTAAGGAGTAGGGGATGTGGCAAGGCAGACAGTGAAGGTGAGCAGTAGTGACCTGATTTTCCCCTGTGAACAGTCATATTTCTACATTGCTTATGAAAAGTATGTGTGAGGTGATGGCAGCAAAGGTGGAGAGATGCAGAGGGCTTCATTTTAACCAGGAAAATGGTAGAGTGAAGAAGACATCTATATTCAGAGCATTGATTACAATTTTGAGCAACTGGTAAGAGACTAACAAGCAGCTTGTGGAAAATGGAGTCAGAATAGAGTCGAGGTCATCATACCCACCCTAATGAAACAGGCAAAGCTGGTCTGTAACTGCACATGTATGGCTGGACTTGCAGCATGAAAGCAAGGTAGCAATTATTTAGCATTCTGTGCCCCTGTGGCACTGGGAAACTTCCTTCTCTCTAGCAGTCAGGGGAGATGGAAAAGGGCTAAAGGAGTCTGAATGATTTATGTACTGCCTGAACAGATTTCCAGCAAACAAAAAAGTTTCCAATGCCAAGTCTGTTCTTCAAAAAGAATCCTTAGTCTCAGTATTGGTATTTTTATCATTGTTGCTGTGTTGACATGAAATGAAGTTGTATTCTGGCATCCTGTCTGGTTCTTTGTAGCTTGTGAGCTAGAGACTGGTTAGATATGTTTCTTCTGTCTTAAAAGTATGGTCCTCCTCTTTCACTCCTACTTCCAATTCCTTTATCCCAATTGCAGCTCTACAGCACTTGCATTCTGGCCAAGCTCAGGCAGTGCCATATGTTCTTTTCTGTGCCTTATCTTACAAAGTTTGTAAACCTTTTTTTTTTTATTTTTTTTTTTCCTCTAGACTAAGAATGTCTGAGCTGTGACTGTATTTTGGAAGCAATGCAACATGCAGATGGGAAGGATGTGTCCTCTTCCCTTCAGGTAAGACACTCAGGGTACCATGAAATGATGTAGATCATTGCAGGGAGAAGCAGAGCAGACAAAACAAACAAACAAACAAAACAACAACAACAAAAAAACAAAACAAAAAAAAAAAAAGCCCAAAACAAAACAAAATTAAAGAAAAAAAAAAAAAACAACAAAAAAACAAAACCAAGGGGTAATGCTCAGCAGTATCTGGGAAGTAGAGAATATAAAAGTGACTTATTGAAATAGGATGAGTAGCTGTAATAATTGTCAGAGAGACCACCAAAGAATTTCAGTGTAGAAAGGTAGCCACAAGAACAGAGCTGCAGTTTCATTTCCTCAAATGCAAAATTATTTATAGGTAAGAGAGGAATCAAAGACCTGGATTTTTTTCCCATTAACCTGGTTGTGTTGTGTTCACACAGATATTTTTGCTTTTTTTTGACTGACTTTCTCCAGAATTAATTTTATGTATAAATAGTCTTTGATGATTAGTTAGATGGGGCTGTGAACAACCTGCTCTAGTGGAAGGAGTCCCTGTGGTTGGCAGGGGGGTGGAACCACTTTACCATCCTATGATTCTATGATTTACATAGCACTGCAGTCAGTCTTGTCCAGAATGTAATTTGGAAAATTGTGTGAAGACCAGTGACTGCCCAAAGTATGTGAACAGGCAGCTTTTGGGGTTTTTGCTGTTGGGAACTCTTCGTGCAGGTCAGAAACCAAAGGCCATTCTGCATGGGAAAATTGTTGTGCTCCATGTACTTTAAGTTGCAGCCTGCAGGAGCTGGGAGTTTGCTACTTCCCCCTGTGTACTCCTGCTGCAGTACAGGCACAGAAACTCCACAGCCAACTGGAGTGCAAAAAAAAAAAAATACCAAAACTATGGAGTAGCGATAAAACAGATGAAGGGCATCACTGATGTCGTAGATTGATGGAGCAGAAAAAGGAATTTGTTATACTAAGCTGTCAGGAGAACCTGTGAAGTGCACAACTAACCCTTCAAATTATTAAAGAAAGCAAAAATATTTTTAAATTCCTGCAGCTCAGCCTGGGAGAAAATTCTTTTGTAGTTCCAAGGTGGAGAACTCTGAATGCCTGAACAATCTTGGACATGCTCAGCTCTGCTTCCCACCTTACACACTTTGTGTCCTCCACAACTGTATTTAAATAAGAATAAACATACAGAAAAACCTAAACCTCATATTTTTCCATAAACAAAGGAAAGGCTACTGCAATTAGCTCATTCTTTTGGGCAACTATATGACAGGTAAGTTAGCTATTTAGGTGTCCTGTTGCCTTGTATTAATTTAATAGATATTTTATATATATAAAATTAATAGTATTTTGCAGTATTTCTGTAAGGGAAAGAATTTAACAGACACTCACGCAAAATACTTATTTTAGCACTTTTTTTATCAATTCATGTCTACTTTTCCAAGTTGCAAAACTCCAAATATTAGCACAATCAGTGATATTGTTATAACTTTCATGCATTGAAAATTGTTGAGCTGAAAACTTCTAGGTTTTTCACTTCTACTTTTATGTTGTTCAGATTATGACAAGCCAAGAGGCAATTTAATTTAATACAAAAGGTGAGAGGTACTGATAAGGTGATTAGCTAAGCAAAATGACAAGGCTTGATCAATGGACAAGGAAAAAATAGTCGCTGTTTATTTGCAGTTTAACTGAGAAATATATGGTGTAAAGGGAGGGGAAAAATTTGCAGATACCACCTATGAATAAAACTTGCTCTTTTCTAGGAGCAGAAGTGAAGAGAGCTAGACTAGGAAATAGGGAAGGTCAGGGTATTTCTTTTTAATGATTTCTCTTTGACAAGCTTTGAGAGTCCAAGCTAGGACAATTTAAGAGGTTGTCACCTCCAGCTGTCCATCACATCCACTGAGTGGCACTTACAAGTCCCAAAACTGGCTGAAGAGCAGTGGGTCTGGTCCTGAAGTGCTGCTATTCAAAATTTAGCATACTAAGGCAAACCACCATTGATTTTAGTCTGTGTTAATATATTGATCTATGAACTACTGTGTCTAAGAGCTCTGATTCATGATGATTTGGGGATTTAGCAACCTTTAGGGGCAGAAGTCAACTCAGTCATCCTCCCTGAGAGCAAGGAGAGGCCATGAGACTAAAGAATGCCTCTAAGATGTAAATTTGGTTGATTTGTGCAGCCAGAGTGACAACAGTGGTAGACCCTGAGAGCATTTAGAGGTGCTTTTCCTGGGAGTGTGAGCACATTGTCACATTTCTGTAGCTCACTCTCTTTGTTAGTCCTGCACACATGGATCCTCTAAACACCTCCTCTTCCTTTCCCTTTCTATCCAATTGTTCTGAATTGTTTTCTGCATGTGTTGGTGGCACCATCATGAGTGTTGCAGTGGCTGGTTCATGTTTTACTGTGAGCATTCAATGTAAAAAACTCTGTTTGGTTAATTAAACAATGTTCCTCGCATAAGCAGTTGATAATCAGCTGGTTTCAGGCTCAGGCTGGCACAACATTCCTGGACATAAGCTACACTATATACCCTAAATAACACTGTATAACATAAGCTACACTATATACACTATATACTATATAAAAGCCACGGTAAGGTGTCAAAATCATAATTTATCCACTTTGTTCCAGATAGAGCTGCCCTGAACATGTTTCATACAGTATATACAGCTGGCATTTCTGTATTTACAGGCTTTGGGGGCTTGTGTGGGCTTGAAAAAAACCCAATGTTATGAAAAGTAATACATTAGAATACTCACAAACTCAAGAAATACCAAAATTTACCTTTCAACCATAATGATAAAGTACTGCCTCCTCCATATAATAAATTTAAATAGTTGGCATATGTATTTTTGTAAGGAATAATTTTAAGTAAAAAAGACACTTAGATGTGTATTGTTGAAATCTCAGCAAAACATGTCACATTTTACTTTTCTGTTTGTTTTTGAAGACTAAAATTAAGTAGGCACATGTGAATTGGAAATAGTGATAGTTTATCTTCTGTACTACTGATACTGGAGGGTTTTTTTTGTTATTTTGATACTTAGCTGCATCATGAGTGACAGTGAGAAGTGTTGCTTTTTAAATTTTATAATATGTAAAGATGGACTAAATATATTGTCAGTGTATTTTTATCTATCTACAATATGAAGCTGAACACATTTTTCATACCCATCTGAAGTATTTCAGAGAATATGAAGGGTTTTATTGCTGATAGATTCAAAAATATTTCAGAATTGAACATCAGAACAAACAAACCCTCAGGCTGAAGTAGGTGAATAATTAGGTGAGAATGTTCTCATTTACTCTCCATTGGCCATCGTAGCCTCCATGAGGCTCCTTCTTGAGGTTTGAACTCCCCTTGTATATCATCATCATGAAGTGACCATAAACTTCAAAGGGAAACCATGAGATATTCATATAAAATCTAACTATGAACTCTGACACATCAAAGGGGGAAAAATGCTCAGAATTGTAACTACAACTTACAGGATGTAGCACTCTATTAATTGAAGACCATAACTTCTAATTTATTCTATCCAAAAGCCAAAGGGAATTTTTCTTTGGTTTTTGTTTGTTCTCCAGAAAAGTCTTAATTTTGTAGAGAAGATATTTCTTGGAAAGGCTTGCCTTTGATTTTCTGATCAGTTTTTGGCATATCATTGTTCTGTAAGTTTTTTGTTCATCTTAGTAACCAAACTGCAGTGACAAAGAACAAGATCCTTCACACCTTTGCTCCTATTGATTTTTACAAATGCACTTTTCTGTTTCTATCACAGCAACTATGCCTTTGCAATAATAAAAAGAAAGAATTCTACTTAGAACATGCTAGATAGTTTCTAATGTGGAAAAACTGAAGGAACACTGGACTAATAGGATCATATTCAGTGAAAAAAGCACTCTCAGGTCACTGAGATTTCTTCTTGAGAATGTTCCTTGCATTGAAACATTTACAGTTTTCTCCCTGCATGGTCTGGGACTTTTAATCAGAAGTATCACTACAACTGCAATTAAATGGGAGCTATATGAGCCCATGCTTATTTCAGAATTCATATAGAGAAAATCTCTTTCTTGATTATGAAAGGTGATCATGAATTGCCCTGCAAGGCTCAGAACTGAGAGGCAAACAAAAAAAAGAAAGTTTAAAACGTTAGCTTACAATTTTTGTTAATGCAATGTTTGGGAAGAGTGGGGTTTTTTAAAGGGATTATTTTTTCCCAATGAGAAGTTTCTCCTACTGGTTTTGAAATTAATATTCTGTACTTTTTTTTTCTTTTTAATGTAAGAAAGAAAATATTAATATTCTCGTAAGTAGGGCACCATCATTTGTTGCATAATACTTTACATTTATGTTTTCCAAATCAGTTACCTCAGAGAATGAGCATAAATATGTAGGCTTTGAACAGAATGGCCAAAATAGTATAAAATTACCTTTCAATAATTCATTTGTATAATTACACCCTTAGGCTTCTTAAATTATGGCAGAGACTCATTCAGGAGCTCTTATTAGCTTAGAGTAAAGAGAAGTGCAGTTTTTTACTCCTCTGAGAAACTAATTTTTAGTCCAAAGAAAAGGATAAAGAAATTTCTTGTGGAATTTGTAGGATCAAAACGGAATTCACTATATCTAAGAAACATGATGTGTGCTGGATATTTGCTTGTATAGGAATCCTTGAATTCTGGTAGGGAAGGTGATTCCAATATATTAAAAATACATGCATCTTCCATCTTCTGATGTAAAATTTGCTGTTACTGCTTCTGTTTTAACTCAACTGAAGTGTTTGTATGCTTAATGGAAGTTTGTATACCATTTCTGAACATGAATATGTGTTTTTCTTCTGGGATGTAGAAATAGAAGGTAGGGATTTCAAGAGAAAGTAGAGACTTCAGCAGATGTGCTCTGGAACATGCTGAAGCTTAACTACAATGCTTTCTGTTGTCATCAGCCACTGTAAAGGAATTCATTACAAAAGCTGCATGCTTACCTTCTGTTAGCATTTGCAGTGCAGATGTTCTCTTTTTGCTATTATTTGTTGCTTTGCTTTTTAATTTTTGTGATGATCACTTAGTGTAGCAATTCAATTTATGTTAGGAAAACTCAGAAGAACTAAGATTTTACAATGTTAATGGAGAAATAATGCACTTTATCCTGTCAGGTGTTTGTTTTGGATTTTTCCTTATGTAAAGCCTTGTAATTCAGTTTTTGAATGTTTATCTGTACCAAAAACCTGGAATTTTCTTTTTGTTTACATATAGATAATATGACCATGATAAAATACATTATCCTGGCTCCAATGTACAGTGCTTGTATGATACTGAATGACAGAGTGAGTGTGCCCTGTGACTAAATTTGGCTGGATGTGTCCAGAGAGCCACTGCTGATCTGGGAAAGAGTTGAACATTTATGCATCTATTCATATCTTTCTTTAACAATAACACTTTTGTACCCCAACTATGAAGAGAAAAAGCTACTTAGCTATTCTCTTTCCTTCCTAATTCATCCAGCAGAACAGTTAACTTTATTAATTATTCATTACAAGGAAATCAACCATGATTTTGAAACTTATAGAGTAGGAAAAATGTGATGTTAAGTAACTTGTGAGCAGAAGGTTCAGGGCCTATCAAATCAAACATTATATAGTAAATTAACTCTCAAAAGGTAAAAGTTCTTCAGATGGAAAGGGCAATGATGAATTGTTTTAAGCAAGAACATAACATCAGGGTCTTCTAATAAAAAGTTCTGACCCATGAATTTTCAACAATCTGCTGATCTCAATTGAGTGGAAAGATTGCCAAATTTAAAATGCACTGGAAAGGTGATTGAATCTGATTTCCAGCACATACACACGGTAGAAATAAGTCTATTAGCTTCCATATGCATCAAAACTTCTGTGTTTTACAAGACTCCTCTTCAAGAATCAGGAGCAGAACTTTTACTGCAACATGCTAAGAAGCACATTAGCAAAACTGCAAAATGGCTGCAGCAAGAATATTGAAGTTCAATAGGGAGGAAAAGATACATTTAATTATGGTACAAAAAATGCTCACTACAACATTTTGGCTATAAAGGTGATGTTTAGTTGACTTGTTTTGCTAAAATGCAATAACTTAGTTGCCTTTTTTTTTTTTTTTTTTTTTTTTTTTTTTTTTTTTTTTTTTTTTTTGAAGGAGGAGTCTTCCTAACATTGAAACATTTAGGTTGGACAAGATCTCTAAGATCCTAGAGTCCTAAGAGTCCTACCATAAACCCAATACTCCTGAGTCACCACTAAACCATGTCCCTGAGTGCCACAGCTACCCTCCTTTTAAATAACTCCAGGGGTGGTGACTTTACCACTTCCCAGGGCAGCCTGCTCCAGTACCTGACAACTCTTTTGGTGAGTAAACTTTTCTTAACATCCAATCTAAATTTTCCCTGTGTTAACTTAAGGCAGTTTCCTTCCATTCTCTCTGGAGTCCTGTCCCCACCAGGCAACACCCTCCTTCCAGGGAGTTGTAGTGTCTTTCCTGAGCCTTCTTTTTCCAGGCTAAACAGCCCCAGACCCTTCACCAGCTCCACTGTCCTTCTCTGAACATGTTCCTAAACCTCAATGTCCTTTTTGTTGTGAGAAGCCCAAAATTGGTGTGGGCTCCCCAGTGCTAAGTACAGAAGAGTGGTCACTGCCCTGGTCCTGCTGGCCACGCTGCTCCTGATTCTAGCCCAGGACACCGTTGTCCTTCTTGGCCACCTGGACACGTGCTGGCTCGTGTTCAGCCACTTTCAAACACCAGCCCCAGATCCTTTTCCATTGGGCAGCTTTCCAGTAGCTCTTCCCCAAGACTGTAGTGCTACATAGACTGGCAAGTAAGGAAAATAATACAAAATTCAGCTGACAGTTGATAAAACGAAAATATTTTTTTTTACACTGAAAGTTAAATTTATATTTTTAGTTGCTTTGAGTGAAGTCTGATGAAATGAAATGAAATGAAATGAAATGAAATGAAATGAGCCCAGACTCAGTGGGATTTTTCCTAGCCTGAAGGTATTCTTAGCATTTATGTTGACATTTGGAATAGCTTTAGACTTTTGCAAGCCATGTAACAATAACCTGTAAAGATGCTGTACTAGCATATTTTCAGTTAACCGTGAAGTTATTCATCAAAGTCTTTATGAAGAGTGTTCTTCCAAAATCAAGGTCTGCTGAACCTTCAGTTGGTTTTTTGTTTTTGTTTTTGATTTTGTTTTTGTTTTTTAACAAATAGTACCTGTCTGTATTAATTTGTACATGTGGGCAAAATGGAGTGTCATACAAATGCTGCCTCCTTAAAAGAACATTAAAGTTTATCTTACTTCTGCTTTTTTGACAGTAACATAACCATTATAGTATTACATAGAAACCAACTGTTGCTGAACTAGCAGAGTTGTCCATGGAGAAAGAAAGCTGCAGTCATATCTGGGTTATTTCATGTAAAATAGCATGTCTAGAAGAATAAACTTGAGACAGTATGAAGCGTATTCTCCACATTTCTCTATTTTCAATATTTTCTGTATTCTGCTGCACTTCACAGTGAAATCCACTAAAGAATTCCTCATTAGATGCAGAAAGCAAAACGGAAAATAAATGCTAAGTGCTGCTTAAACATCTATAAAGGATCAACAGCGTACCAGCAGGTAATATAATTATTTTCCCTAGTGATCTAGAAAATCTATGAATATTTTAATTTCAAATATGAGGGTATGCACATTATCTAAATGAAAATCTCCAATACAATATCTTCAACAGAATTAGAGTAGAAACAAAAAAATATTTTTCCGAAATCCTGAAAATTGTGGCAGCAGCAGAACATGCAATTAGATATTTTCATTAAGATTGTGGCTTTTATAATGGTATCTCCTACCATTCATCTGATAGGATGTAATCTTCTTACTTTTGATGGAAGTAGTAATGTCTGTAAGTTCACAGCAGCAAGTGGTTTGTTCTCATGGTCCAAAGAATCACAGGACTTTTGGCACACAGTTCACACAGTGAACTTTTGGCTCCCATCTCCTAACTTCACATTTCCTTCAATGACCTTTTAATTTTTTTTCGTAAATCTGTGTATGGTCAGAAGAAAACCTAGTGGTGGTGAATTATAGCTGTGTCCATTGCAATGTTCTTAGGTGCCTAAAGAATAAGAACTTCTGCCTTGAGCAGAAAAACAGGAGACTTCCTTAATGTAACAGAATTAAAAAGTGCTGATGAGATGGATTTGTTAATTTGGTGCCAGGTAAAGGTCACAGGAGGGAGGGGGTGCCAGCATGGGGTTACCAATGCACTCAAGCAGTGACTCCTCTGAGCTCTGTGGTCCTCAGCTCTTTCCAATCCCTTGATGAGCAATTACCTGGTTGGATCCTTGGACACAATAAAATGCATTCCAGCTTTCAGTCTGACCCATTAACCTGACATTTTGTATTCTGCAGCCTGAGTCTGCTGACCAGCATGACCAACAGGACACGCTGCAAAACTAATTTGATATTTTTTACGTTTTTCAGCTTTGGAGGATTAGTGGGATTAAGTACTAAAGTTTGTTCTAGATTTGAGAGGGGTTTTACAAAACCTTTTCTGAATCTGAGATGAGTAAATGAATTGCCAGTCAAATATTTGTACCTTTCAGCAAATTTAATGTTTTGATTTTATCTAATTCAAACAGCCATTGTATTTGATGATTCTTAAGAAGCTAATATGTTGTGTTTGTATTGGAAACTGAATTAGGAGGCAGCAATGTCTCTATAAAAGCCTGAATAAAACCCTGATACCTGAAACCACATTTTACCAAAAGCATAAAGCTCACATCTGCAGAGCAGGCTGATTAATCAAACCAAAAAGTACAGTAAGAGATGTGTAAAGAAAAGGTGTGTGCTACATTGTTTCCATAGCCAAAATTAATAAGCAAATGTTCATGTAGGTCCATGGGTTACTAGTTTAATACATATCCTAAAATATGATCTACAAGGGAGATGTTTACAGGAATGGTGTAGCTAAGAGGAAAATGACTAAATGAAATGTAATTTGGTTTCTTTTTCCTCCCCCTGAAATAAGATAAGTGTTCTTCCAGAAAAAAATCAACAAGCACCTTGGAAAAAGTTGAAGGACACAGCTATAACTTTTTCATTTCCAATTATGCAACTTTTATTTTGGTAGAGCAAGTGTGTTTCACTGATAAGAATGTCTTCTAAAATATAATTGAATATTTTAACTTTTAGTATATGCATAAGTTGGTTTATTATTTCTTGTCAGCCATAATATATAACATTTCACATCAGGATTACCTTTTTTTCAGATGAGGTCTTTTATAATCAAACCTGTTTCACAGTTTAATCTTATCATTATATTACAGTCCAATACTCTTAACATTTTTATTGTTGATCGGAAGCTGGCAAGATTCCATATCATGTAGCTCTACCTTGCTTCAAAAATACAATATCCTGAACCAAAAAATGGAGAGAAACACCTCTCTAAGATTAACAATAATTGTAAGAGAAAAATGAGATTGGGTGAAAAGTACTGCTCTGGTAATCTGACTCAAAGTTATGAAAGTTGATGATTTTGAGAAATGTTATTTGTAGTTTGTTATTGGATAACTACGTTGATATATTCAATTGGCCTAAAAGGTATTAATTTTTCTGTTATATGCATTTTTGCTGCATTTGATGTTATGACTCACCATTGAAAGTGGTAATATTGAAAACTAAACTAATAAACACTTTTGAGAAAATATTCCCATTATGTGAACCTTCTTTTGATATTCTTCTTTCTTATCTTCTCTGTTATGTGAACTTTCTTTTTATACTCTTCTTGCTTATCTTCTCTGTTACGGTTTGTACAGTAGCATTTTACTGGGTTTTATGTTTATAGACACATTTGAAAGCAGGAATTGTTAATGGACTTCTGGTCTGACTTCTGTTAAATCAGTTCTTCCCTTATATTAGTTATTTAGTTCTGATGGCTAAGGGCTTTTTTAATATATTTGAACCTTATTGCAGTTAAGTAGTTTTGTTAATACTTGAGAATAATTATGGATTAGAATTAATAGCTTTTTTCTTAGTCTGTCCCAAATTTCTCTAAAAAGGTCAAAATAAAATCAATAGGGATGATTATACCTTTTTGGTCCTGAATGGTTGTGACATTTGAAATGATACACGGATGATGCAGTGCTGAACGTTTTGGATGAAAGATTAAAACTGACAGATCAGAATTAAAGTTGTGTTGCAAATGAAAGGACGGCACTGCCTAAGACACATTATTATTGCACTGAATAAAAATCAAATCATTTAACCATTCTGAGACAGCTAACACTGTAGATCTCCTATGGGTAACATGTCCTCGATATGTGGGATTTAAAATCAGTAGTAAAGCCACACCAATCTCCTATTATTTTCTACCTAAAGGTTACAAAAAGAAGTCTCTGATGCAGTCTTGATAACATTCTTGTTTTAATGCTATCAGGTATACCAAAGGTTAGTGGGTCATAATGATACTGTCTTAATTAACTGCTAGAGAAGTTATTACATGCTTTATGTTTGAGTGAAAATGCAGATGTATTTACTATTATAATGCCACAGCTGTTATGGATTGTCCACTTTATACCTAAGGCAAGATCAAACACCAGTAGTAGCCTTCAGGTGCTGTAAATACTTTTTTTGATTTAGAATAGACTAAAATGCCTTTTCTCACTTATCTGTGACATTTTAGAGGCAAAAATGGTTGGAAACTATAATTATAAATGTAAATTGTCTTCCTTGAAAAAGTAGTGTGTCATCTGCCTTGGTATGTTTCGGTACCATAAGATTCAGTATAAGATTTTGAAAGCTTCAAAGTGACAGAAAAAACGGTTATTTTTTTTATTGACTAAGAGGATGATTTGGACAAAAAAAGGGTAACTTTAGACAACCATGTCTGCCCAGACTAAATCTTTTAAAAGTTGTATAGACTGCTAAAGAAGCATATTCTGCTGCAAGAAACCTCACATCAGAAATATGATAGTCACAATCTGCATATTCATTGAATCTTTCCATAAGAGAGTATTATACAAGTGTAAAATGAAATGAATTTTTTTACAAGTGTAAAATTGGAAGCTGTAAGTTAAAAGAGACTTTAATATGTCATGCTACAACTGTGCCATCTAATTTCCTTTATTGTTTCCTTTGTCCACAGATGAAGTGTTTGTGAAACAGCCTGGCTTGTCACGTGTCAAAGTTTAATACAGAAAATAGGAAAGCAAAATTGAGGGTAAACACACTCACACACACACACATGAAAAGCACCACTTATCAATAGCAAACAGATCAGACTTTTTTTTTCAGTTTCAATGGTGCTTGAACAGGCTCTTGATATCAGTGATTCAGTTTGTGGGACTCCTCAAACTAGAGGTGTGCAGCAGCCTTAAAGCTGGAAGAACTTTATTTCTATACAATCTTCTCAAATTAAAGTAGCTCTGACGATGCTTTTGCTTTGCATATATAAAGCATGCTTGGTATACTTCTTAGTTACCAGAGATTATTCACCAAAAGTATCACCCAGAGATTATAATGATCTAGAGGTAGCTGACTTCAGAAACCTGAATTTACCTGAAGCTTTTATTTTCTGTTCAGGATTCAGAACCATGGGCACCCTTACTTAGTCTGACTAGGATTAAAGCAGTGAGGCTTTTTCTCCTTTCTCATAACAGGTTAGAGGTTTTCTGCATTTGTTTATATATAACTGTAATTAGTATATGTAAAAATATAGTATTGATATATGTGAATATAAAATAGTCAAACACAGAAACAATGTTTTATTCATTAAAAATGAGTGATAAAAATATGTTAATTATACATTTTGATATGGGAACTCTTTACATATATTATGACCATACCATTATAAGTGAATTGGTAAAATAAGATGGATTTATACCACTAAAAAAATAATAGTGTGACATGTCAAACAAATACTTCTACTTATTACAATTAATTGAGACTACTCAGTGATCTCATAATTTTCAAATATCATTAGGATCAATTTTTTTTCATTTAGAAGTCAGAATCCAAAGGATATATTGTGCTGAATAAATGTGGAGCTTGCGGGTATTTTATCAGTTACAAGAATGTAGCAGTGGACCTCATTATTCACAAAATATCAATAAAACAAACACTTATGCAGTTCATCAAACCATACAGAAAACTGAAATGTGAATTTAAAGTATATGAATATAAAAGGATATCAAATGATGTGTAAGTAACTGCACATAACCGAGAAGAATAATCTCAGTTTTATTCCTTTAAATATAAGATCACTTAATATTATATTGAATTCCCATTGATTTAAATATTACTCAAGTATATAAAGTTAACCATGCTCCAGGTTCAGCAGGGGTTCTTAACTCCTATTTATATTCCTAACCTCCTGCTGAAACCATGTGATTAGACATTTGCAGTATCAGACTTTTTCACATGGTTTTCTATACACATCATTTATTTACCCTTATGATTTCAGAAGTAAAATTGGCTTATTATCAACTCCAGGTTTTCAGAAATGAGGCACCACAAGTGCACAAAAGACTGGTTCTTTTTTTTTGTGGATCCTTTTTGCTGCAATCACATAAACCTATGTAAAGGAAAAGGGCCCTAAACAAACAAATATGTCTCAAAGGAAATGAAGTAATTCTGTATCTCTTGTCTGACCAACCACTATGCAGTAACTTACTATACACAAACTTGCATAATAAATGCTGGAAAATGAAATAACTTAAAAGAGAGTTGCTTGCATTTCAGTAGGAAGCAATGCTACTTTTATTTCCCACAACTGCTGATTATCATCTTTTCACCATCTCCATCCAAGTCCTATTCTCTTTAATAATAACACTAATAAAGCTCTCCATATTTGATACTTGATGCTGTTGGCATTACATGGCCGAAAAGACAATCTTCAGATTCATTTCTGTCTGGTTTAAAAAAATAAAAGGTCCTTTAACAGATAAAAAGGAGAGAAATGGAAAACTACTTGGACAGATATTTCTTTTGCAACCTGTAAAGAGGCCTCAGTTAGATTTTGGTCTTGTGTTTTACCAATACTACAAAACCCTATATATTTTACATGTTAGATATTTCTAAAATATTGATGTTTCCCTTGAAGTATAGCAAGGCAATTTTTATTACTATTTTGCAATTTTAGTATGACCTAGAATCCCTATAGCTTAAGCAAATAAGACCTGAGATCTCTAATATCCTTAAGACTATTTTTTTTTTTTTTAATTTTCTTTATACTTATGCTGTGCATTGAGTCTCTTCTGTGTAGTTAAGCTGTGTCTTCATCTATTCATACATAATTCAGTCCTATGGCTCTGGTCAGATATTTCTATACAGTGACCCTTTAATGTATTAAGGATTTGGATCATCATATTTAAGAAAACCCAGTAGAAGAAATCATTTAGTAATAAAACAACAATAACCTCAGCAAAATAACATAAAATGACTTTGTAATGCTTGAGCAGCCCCATCTCTCCACTATCAATATAATAAGATAAAGGGAAATTGGAGCAGTGAATTATTTTCTTTTTCAAATCTATACTATGAAAAACTAACCCTGGAACCTGATTATAATTTAAAAAGAAAATAAATTAGATTGTAACACATTAATGTAAATTCCATTTTGCATTCAGAGCAAGAAGGAGAAAACTGATTTTTATTTTTTGATATATCAAACATTACTCTTAGACTTTTTGCTACTTGATAAATCCTTTCATCCACAGTTCTGCAGATAACTGCAGATCTGGAAAATAGAGAATATATGGAAAAAATAAATGCATTTTTTTTTTAGCTTACATTTAGTTGAATGAGCACATAGAAAGTATAAAATCTGTAACCTCTATTTAAATAAGAAAAATAAAGTCATACAGAAACTGCAGATCCCAAAAGATACTAGGATTAACAGCAAGCACTCTCTATTGCTGTTAGAAGAAAGGGAAAGAAAATGTTGGTCTGGTAGTTGAGAAAATGATCAGTAAGCAACGCCAAGGGAAGTTGATTATCTAGTTTTCTGTTCCCACTAAAAATGTACCTAGTTAGTGCAGTTACTGTTGATTAAAAGGAGAAAAATCTAAAGCTGTAATTAGAAACAAGTTACTGGAAATTTGATCAGATGCTGGCAGACTCACAGGGCCTCATCAGTGTTACCCAGGGGTGTTCAGAGGTTTGGAGAACCTGAGTGGGCACACAGTCTTACCCAGTCTTGATGCAATGCTTTAAGCAGCAGGTGGGACTGGAGACCACCCCCAAGGCTCCTCCCAGCCCAGGGTATCCTAGGTCTGTCCAGCATCTGTGATTTCACTGTGCTTCCCTTTGGAGAGCTGGAATCATCCAAGCTAACTGAGCAGAGCCTACAGAATAGCAGAGGGGAAAGAAATGATTAAAAGAAAGTGTCTAAAAGGTAAGATTGAGTAAATTAAGAATTCTAGGTCTAGGAAAAAGGGTACTGAACACCTGCTGCTTCTAACAGTATGGAGGCACTAAAATTTGCAAGAAATTGACACTTTATACAGAAAGATAATAGGAAAACTCATCTTCTTCTTCATATCCAGAAAGGTATTTCATGAAAAGAAAACCCCAAAAACCAACAAAGTCAAAAACACGTACAAAAAAAACCAACAAAACTCCTTTCTCATATAAATGATTATTCCATGTGTGTTCTAGAAGGAGTTAGGAAGGAGTAATAGTGCTTGGAATAAAATGTACAATGTCTTGTTTATCCACACAACTCCTTTTCATTGCTTTTAGTGAGAGCCGCTATATTATGTTAAAGATTTGTTTGAGTTTTGAGGAGCAAGGCATGAACTTCTTGTTGAGGAAAGTGAAGTGATTCTAACAGCAGTTCTTGATGGCTATAAAGGCTCCTGAGCTGACAGTTCCACAGACAGCCTGTGGGGAAAAAAGCCAGTCATGGATTTGGAGAACAAATGGAAAGGAACAGGGAAAGGAGCAACAAATGGGAAGCAGCTTGTCTGGGTACACAGGAGATCATTGCTTTCCTTTCTTTCATTGTTAGGTGATCACACAACCTTCAAAATTTAAAAGAAATTTTTATATTTTTTAATCTCATCCCTGGAAGTGTTCAAGGCCAGGTTGGTTGGGGCTTTGATCAAGCTGGTCTAGCAGGATGTGTCCCCACCCACAGCAGTGGGGTTGGAATTGGATGTTCTTTAAGCTCCCTTCCTACTCAAAATATTCTGTGATTCTATGGTGAAGATCAGCAATCGTTTCTAGCTGTCCTGTGGCCAGTGAAAGAGTCTATGTAGCTCTGCCCATTTCAGTGCACTAAAAGGAAGGGCACTGATGGAGTTGCTCAAGTTCTCCTCTCAAGTTACAACTGAAATATTGATAGCTATTACTCAAATTAATTTGCCTTCATAACATAATCTTCTTGAACACAAGATATGTGAGTATCTACATTTGCCACTGAAGCCAGTAAAAATGATAATTCTCTGAGAAATGCTATGTACTGTCATTTTGGTTTGGAATTAGGTTTTTTACTGAGCCTGTAAAATTATGCTGTTGGGAAGTAATCAGTAGTGTTTCTGACTGAAAGCTGGAATTCAAAAGTGACAGGAACATAGCTGCAAATGTGCTAGCATGACAAAATTGAAGTGATGTTTGACATCTTGAGTTTTCCAGTATCTAAGAAAATGACTAAGACAAGAGGGAGCTAAACCAGCTGAAAAAATGGGATGATGAGAAGAACAGGTACTCCTTCCATGAAGAAACAAGATGTGTTCAGTAAGTTTTTTTCTTTTTTTTTTTTTTTCTCCATAAGTGTCTAGCAAATGCTTAATAAGTTACAGAAAATAGTGCAAGGAGATTTTATATTCTCCCCATACAGTGATGGTCTGGACCCTGGCCAACTCTCAGTGGAAGGCAAAGATTAAGTTAAATTTTTTCAAAACTCTTAGGATTTGACCGAGACCCCTTAATATGCTCAGTTGCTGTTGGAATTAATTGCTAGCAACCTTGAATCTCTTATGTACTGATTAGTCTTTTCTACTGTACTGTCAGCTTTGCTGCAGCCTCCAGGTAGAACCTTACACTCTGCTTTCTGTTGCTTTTCTCTTAATAAGCTCTTGTGTTAAATAAAAGCCGGTGACTGCTGTTTGTGTAAATTGCTGCCTCCGCACTGGAAAAACAGTCCCTTAAATTGGGTGATGTTAGTCAGTGTAACCCCATAAAAGGTTTGCTATTTATTTATTCAAAGAGGACAGTTGGACTATATGCAAATTACCACTTTAAGAAGTGGGATTCAGTGTCTGGCTCTTAAGAAATAAGAGAAATGAAGCTCTACTAACTTAGGGCTGCTGCAGTAAAACGCACTCGCTCTGCCGACTTTGAGCATCACATGTGTAAGTGCTCATGAATAAGTGATGCCTCTGTGTGCAAGGCTTGTGCTCCACTTTAATCTTCAGTTAGAGTTCCCATCTTGTTCTGAGTCTCCACAGAGAGAGGCATTTAAATTCCAGAGGCTGGAAAGCCACCCTCGGGTTGCTGAAACCTGCACACTGAGTTTGTAGGTGTATGTATTCCTGTACATATGCAATAATCAGTCACAATAAAAGGCAAATTTAGATATTTCTGAGAAATGTCTGCTGAGGCTTTTTTTTGTTTCTTATTGAGTATAAGAAAAACACTGAGAGATCAAATGGATTATACATATAATCTGCTTGAAAACATTTTATTTTTTGTTTATAACTTACACAGGTGATTTTTGTGTATATTTGTATGCATTTGATTTAATCCTGTTGATTATGGCAAAAATGATGCATTATTGTATTCAGCTATATAAAGTAATTATTATTTGACAGGTTCTGGAGATCACTGCAGGATTATGTGTCAGTGGGAGTAAATTTAAATACTAAATTTTTTTAAATAGACTTGCCCTGCTCCTTGGGAATTGTTGATTCTGAATGCAATACAGTATATACAATTTTAACATTACAGTAATATGTCTTGTATTGTTTAATGCTGAACCCTCTCAAAGAAAAAAATTTGAGCAGCAGTCATCTGTTATCAGATTCACATTGTATTTTGAAAAGACTATAGACTAAATTAAGGTATTCTATGTGATACCAAGGAACTATATACAGAACAAGAAGTAAAAATACCACATAAATACTCAAAGATTAAAAAGGATTTGGATAAAAATGCAAAATTGTTGGAGGAGATGATATAGATATCACAGAATCAAAGAATGGTTTGGGTCAAAAGGGACCTTAAAGACCATCTCATTCCAGCTCCCCTGCTGTTTGTAGAGTCTTTCCACCAGATCAGATTGCTCAAAGCCCCAGCAAGGCTGGCCTTGGACACACCCATCATTGTCATTGGTAATTTTTGGCAGTAAATTCCAAATACTGTGTTTGTAAAAATGGAGAGGAAACTTCAGGGACTGGTCTCCGTTTCTTCCGTTTCTTCATAATTCCTCTATTCTCCTTTACATGCATAGACACCTTTTGTTTATTTTCTCTTTCCATTGAGAGGGATGGTGTTGGATTTACTAAGAAGGAATGAAGGTCACATAAAGGAAAGTGCCTATAAACTTAATTTGTTTTTTTTTTTTTTTTTTTTTTTTTTTTCTTAAGAGATTATCACCCAGAACAAAGATATGGAATGAAAAGATGGGAAATTTGGGTGGATGTCAGGAAGTCTTCAACAGTATGAAGTGTCCAAATAACTGCTTTTGACAGGTGTGCTGCAATGATCATATAGGCAAGAGATTTCAAACTTTGTCATTTTCTCTTGCAATTTTTGAACAAAAAAGAAGAAAAACACTAAAGTGAGAGATTTACACGTTTTAAGGTTATGCAGGAGGTTACCAGAGGCCCAAATTTAAAGATTTCAGAGCTGTGAACAAGAAATGAAATGTTACAAGATTTATGAAGGGTTGGAGTTCAGTGAATGTGCATTTTAAGAAATGACTTGCATTTTAATCAAGTGCATTACACTTGAGAGGCAATAGCTTGGTTATCCTTTCTGAACAATGACTTTGTGTGTGACTGTCAAAGAGAGCTGCTTATATCAAAGAAGCTATAATTCAACTCCATAGATTGATATGATGGCCTCCAGTCTATGCTGTGCTTCTGAAGGCAATAGGACCAGCAATGAGGGGCATCCAAAATGGTAATTACTTGTGGAAAATGGCTTCATGGTTTCAACTCAACTTGCAGTTCAAAGGGCTTTTTATCAAGAAAAGAACTTTTAATTCATATCCTCTCCTAGACCTCCAGGCTACCCTACAACTTTTCACAGCAGCTAAAAATTTTGGGTCTATCCTATTGTACAGGTTGAGAGAAAGCATTTACCATGCTTGGAGCAGCCGTTAGTAATTTCATTATCTTTGTAAATCTTGTTTGTTTCTTTACATGTTTTTCATGGCTTCTGAAACTTCTGACTACTTTCTTTACCTGCTTGTTTCAGTGGTTAATACTGATTTGCTAAACTTAGTCTGAAAATCAAGTAAAGGCCTTTTTCTTGGTTTTTTTTTTTTTAGGAAAAAGAATCCCATAAACAATATTTCCCCCTCTGTTAATGCTGCTATCATTTCAGCTTTCTGATTAGACACCTTCAGCTGGGTGGGTACAAAAATATGAACATGGGCAAGATCTTCCTATTGACACCTCTATTTGCAAAAAGCTGTTCTCCAGGCCTTAGGCAAGCACACAAATCTGTCACAGTGATATCCCCTGTAAAATAGCAGAGTAGCAAAATGGAATGTACAAGATTAAACAAAACACTACTTGAAATTCTAATATGTCTTCATAGTTCTGAGGTTTTGTTTATTCATTCAGACTTATTCTTTGTATAGCAAACTCCCGCTGGGGTTTTTTTACCTTCTACATCAAGGAGTTAAAGGAAAATCCTACAACTACAGAACAAAACCAGGCTTAGTTCATATGTTAATGAGTCAGGATAATTGCAGCTTTCCCTGGGTAATCTTGGTGTCAATTATTCATGAATGGTTGACAGCAGACATGACATTTCCAACTGTCAGCTTTCAGTCGTTTTGTTTACAAGTACGAAATCCTTAAGGATGAAACTTTAGATAGGAGTTTAAAATTGGGATTTTTTTTTTCCAGGAAAGATGGCAAAAATAGGAAAAGAAAATAGGCAGATAAAGTGAATTTTCCTCATAAAGTACAGCAAAAGAGCCTGTCCCTGCTAATAATGTTCACGGTATTGTTGGAATGAAGCTGTTGCTGAGGCATTGGGATCCACTGAGCTCCAAAATCTGTGCTGAGCCCAAATAACAATATCATGTACCTTCATGGCACATAGATGATGCTAGTCCATTACAAGGGGGAAGAACCTTTCTTCCTTTCAGTGCTTTGTTCCCAGCTGATGCAGTAGCTTATATCACCTGTGGCACATCTGGGGAATACCACCAGGATCTCTGCTTCAGCTTTGCCCTTTGCTTCATATCCCTTTATGCTTTCAAAACAACAATGATTAGGATATTCTAGACTTTCCCTTTCGTGAAATTGGGCCCCCCTAACTTAAAAAGCTGCATAGAAGTGAAACACCAACTTTGCAACCGGCAGTAGGCTCTCTCACTAAAAATTAGATTTTACCCACAAAATTCCCACGTATCTTCAAGTGTGTTTGAGGCAATCTCTCCACAGAATCATTGAATCATGTAATACCAGGTTGGAAGGAGCTCTCAAAGGTCATCTGGTCCCAACTTTCTTGTCAAAAGCAGTCTAGGCAAGATGGCCTGCAACTGTCTGACAGAGTCCTCTGTGTGCAATATCCATGGCAGTGTCCATCCAGGGACAGGGTGTAGCCCTGCCCCTGTGGACCATGTCAACAGAGGCTGTGCCTGACACTGCTCTTATATCTGAGAAAAAATAAAAAAATTTCTAAACCCTAGCACCCTAATTTAAATCAATTGACAAGAGCACAATAGGGAAAGACATTTAAGTGCCCAAAGATGCAGATAGTTACTTACTGAGGTTTTTCAAAAGATTCTATACACCTGAATCACATTATGAAAAGTTTAAGGAGTCTCAGTCCATTAATAAGCTATTTTAGTTTTTCAGTCTTTGTACTAATTTTGAGATAATGACTGTTTAAGAAAATGCTCACCCAGGCTGAACATTTACATTTTTTTCTAACAGAGTTCTTTTTCATTTGAATACTCATATTTCTTAGAATAACATTTCATATAATTTTTTTTCTTAAAAAAAAAAGACTGGAAAGGCATAGTGGAAGAACTGAGGTTTAATAATTGTTAAGGTTCTTTGAGTAATTAAAGTCACTGATTTTTAGTGTGCATCAAAATTCAGTATGTAACATGTTTTTTCCAGAAATCCGGTCTCAAATAAAGTGCAGCACCTTAGACAAGGACCAAATTCTCCATATTCTCCCCATATTAACTATAATTTTGCAGTTTGCACTTATAATTCACTCAGCTAATCATTCATGGCTCACCAACTCTGGTAGCTTGTATTAATGCTGGTCCCTCTGGACTCTTGCTCCTTCTACAGTTTCAAGACATATTAATCTTCCATTTCATTATTTAATTGACAATTTTCAGTTGTTAGATTGAAAAGAGATATGTGGAATTTACCAAAAGCAATGTTTTAATACTTTTTTATTATCAACTTGTCCATGTTCATCCAATCTTGTATGGTATGATTTTCATCAGTCCTTCAAAAATATGTTATTTTTGACTTGTCTTTTTTTTTTTTTCTTCAAAGATGCCGGCAGATTTGGGAATCTGATTTATAGGGGACTTTTCAGTATAATAATTTACATGAAAAAAACTGTTTTATGGGGTTTTTTTACTAGACAATAGGTTACAGACAGCAACAAATTTTTAAAATTGCTTAAATAAAAATAATACATATGGACTGTATAGTAAAATACTTTGATAATATCTATTCCAAAGCCTCTGAACCTCAGACAGGCTTCTTTTTTTAAATCACCTCTGTTTTTTATGCAAAACCATTTGTTTATAGGAAATATGCCTGCAATGTGTATCCATATCCAGCCCTAAAGTTTCTCTTGTGTTATTAGAATACACAGCATGAAAATTCAAACTGATCCATGGTGCATATGGGTTAAATGTGTATCTCTCAGCATCCCCTCACGTTTTTTACATGTATATGAAGATGTTTATAGTCTCAGCTTTCATGATCATTTGCCTTTTGAAGACAGAAAGGGAAAGAGGAAGAGAAGGGGCCTCATGTGGGTCTTTCAGATTTTTAAACATTTGTGTCTCAGGTGGCTGTTGTGGTGTGGTGCGACTTAAACACCCTTGCAGATACATTAAAACAGTGATTTTTGTGAAATCTCAATTAAAATGCAGAAGGAAACACCATTCCATCTTAGAAAACTCAAAATATCCTCATGTTGATAAAACAAACTGCTCTTCTTGACTTCTGGTATTGATTGAGTGACTTCTAAACCACTTGATAGTCTAAAAGTATTTCAAATAAAGGGCAAACATGACCTTTTGCCATGATTATGTTCCCCAGACAGTTATTTCTGTTTGCATGCACAGACAAGCAGATACTGTACTGACTTTTAAAAATGTTCCATAGATGCAAAAAAAAAGAGTGAAGTTTCACATTCTAAATTAGACAATAATATTAAAATCATCCCAAAAGACAATTGAGAAACAAAATTTTTACTTGGAAAACTTTCATGTTTCAAATATAAAGCAAGGTAAGTAGGATGAAAAGCAGTCCAAGGAAAACTATTTATTTCATTTTGTATTCTGAGCAAATCATCTGTGATTAATCCTGCATTATAAGCACCTACCAACAGCTTCTTCAAACTGGGAAAAAAGTTGACTTTCTTTCACAAGACTCACCATTCTTTAAATAAGCTGCACAGTGAAATTACTAGTATCCAATAGCAAATGATGTAAACTGTTCAAGAACCACTTGTTTAAAAGATTTTACAATTTCTCATTAATGATGATTAAGTACTAATGCACAATTGTTAGATTACTGCACCATCATGCATCTATTTTATGTTTTTGATGACTGCCTATTCCTAAATTTGTACATAATTTCAGTCCAAGGATAAGGCACCACAGAAAATTTCTAAAACTGATTTTTTTTTTACCTTTTATCATATAGAGTGCCCTTAAGATGCATTTCAACAAGAGCCTATGGTGACCCCCTTGAATAAAACAATTCTGGTACACACTCTGTATTTCTCAAATATTTTCACAGTTCAAACAAAGACCTTTAAATAAATATATGTGGCTTCTGACAGTTTCTTTATTAACACATTTTTCTCATTGTGTCCAAAACAATGGTTGGGTTTTTATTTATGGGCAAGTAAATTACTTTACATAAGTTGAGTGCTATCAGTTATTACAATGTCCAGAAGAAAGGGTCAACTTTCTTTCCCAGGATCTTAAATTAGAAGATAAAAATAAGTAAATCTAACATTATTTTAAAAAGAAAAAGTACATTTTGCAAATCAACATTCAAACTCCATGGAATTATGGATTTCCTGGTAGATTTCCTGGATTTGTTTACTTTATGCATTCTGAGTCCCATTTTCTGACAAATTAGTTTTTTTCCCAGAAAATGTCAAATTAATAATTTGTTTTAACCACAACTAGGGGATGATATGGACAATAGTTGTGGGTAACAAGGCAGGTTGCAATCCAAAATATTTGTATTGCAAAAATGCATTATAATAGAATATAATTAATATAATGATATGATGATGTGATATGATTGATATAATTGATATAATCATAAACATATTAATATGTTATCATGAATATATTAATTGTAGAGAGAAAAATACATATGCTAGAATCTGGCACCCTTCAATTCTGGGAACAAAAAGTCTGAATGTGAACAAGTCCATGTAGGAAAGTGCTTCACTTTGGAAGATGAGGCTATTGGGACAGTCCCTATTTATCTTACACATGGGTCAGGTAAAACCCACCCTGAGGCTGTCAGTGAGCTTAGTTTCATGATTCAGTCAGATTTTTATCTGTCTTTTCTGTCAAAGCTTCTATTTCAGTAAAACACTTAACCACTCTTGTGTCTCTTGTTCCAATCCATTCCTACTCTCCACCGTTACTCCACGTTTTAATTCATACTCTTGTGACTTCTGTAGGAGATTTGGCTGTATTTATCTGCTAAGGATTATTTCTGAAGTGACAGTGAAGTAAATGAGGAGGTGAACATGTTTGTTATTCCATATCAATCCCCTTCATGACCCTTTAAGTGTGTAAAAGCCCTTTCTGAGTAAACATTACTGCTGTGTCCCTGTTCTGCCACACTGCCAGCTAACCCTGCAGAACACCTCTCATATTCTCTAGTAAGGAGACATCTCTTTGCCGTGGGACTGCAAAGAACATCTAATCATTACTTCAGATTTGGAATCAATTCTCCAAGAATAGCATTTATGTTATTGTATGCAGCAATTTTGTATTTTATTGTGTATTAATTATAAGCTGTGTTATGCTAGTATAGACAAAATCTGTCAGAATCATAAAAAATTAAAAGTTGACAAGAAGATAGCTATTAAACAACAAATTGGACTGTCATTTCACTGGTTTAGTGCAAGCATATTCTTACCTACTATTTCTTTTTATAATTTCAGATTGTAAGATGTCAGAGAAACAAGATCTAATAAAATTATACTTGTCCCCAATATACAAATATAAATGATCATGAACTCCTTTACCAAAACTAACCAGTTTCTTTTTATGATTCCTAAAATGTCAGATCCCTACTTAGTAATATATGGCTAAAAGTTATTTATTGGGTGTTGCTTGCATGTACCTACCCTTGGGTGGCTTGGAAGTGGATGCCATCACACTTTGGCTGTTTGAAGTGACTGAGGTGCTTTGATTCCTTGCTTGGAAGTGGAAATGCTCTCTGCTAGTACCTGTTCCTAGAGGAATTTGATGTTCTCTGATTTTCTCTCTTTCACTGAATTCACCTATGTATTTGTCTGAGGCAAAAGATGTGGACAAACTTTGGACATGGATCACACTGTGTTCCCAGGGCTTGTAGGGGCAGAAATCCATTAAGTGTTGGCTTTGCTGTCCCGGAACTAGATTTCCAATAGGATTGAGACTTCTTTTCATACAGTGTGCTGTATGAACACTGTATGTGTATCACACTGTGCTGTCCTGAAGAACTATTAAAAAAATGAAAAAGCAAAATGTCTTTACCAGTTCTGTTAAATCAATGACAAAACTCCCATTCATTTCAGGAATAAATCACTAACCTTCAGTGACCCCATAATAGCTGGAATTGTCGGCGAGCTGAAAGATTTTCTAATAGGCTACTTAAAACCTACCACATCAGGTCCTAATGTGCCACTATACATAAAAACCTCATTTCAAAGCCCATAATGATATGTTTATTCAAATTTCAGCAGTAGGTCAAGGAAATTTATCAGCATTCCATAAAGCCTCTGCATTATGTGCACTGTTAAATGTCAGAAAATTTAAGAAGCTCTTAGTTATTATCTCTATTGGTTGCTTCAGATATATGTGATAAGCATTTAAATAATATTTAAATACTGTTATAAAAATCCCAAATAATTTTTAAGAAAACCAAAAAGAAGTAAAAAAGTGCAAAGTAAATTTGGTTTCATGCAGCAACATCTAATAGAAAACTAGACTTAAGAAATCATTTTCATCTCAAATAGGAAGTAAATTTATGCATTGGTTTTAATTGCAGGTTTTAAAAATTCATTTTTTATTCCATCTTTATTCCATTACAGAATACTTGAGATGCAGCCCATGACGTTTTTCCCCCTGCTCCTCATTTTGCCATTTCACTTCCTGCCCTTCCTTTATTCTTTATTATTGAACTCCTCTATTATTATCACATCTTCCTTTTGTTTATCCTTCGCTCAATGTTTTTTTTCTCCCTTTTCTTTAGCATGTGAGTATTTTACACCTGCTGTAGCTCTCCTGTGGTGAGTCTCAGCCATGGTACAGTGTTGAAAGCTCTTTCCAGTAGTTTTCCATGTTATGCTTGTTCTCTTATATGTGTAGGCTTCTTTGCAGCTCCCCTTCATAATCACTTAATCCCACGCTATATATTTTGCCAGGGAAATCAGGAAGGCCAAGAACAACTTCATATGTTAGTTCCCCTGTACTTCTGCTGTCAGGAGTTCACATTAAAGAACCATTATTTTTTTTTTAAGTGGTAATTACTGAATGGTGAGTACAGAACAACAAAACGGTTGTTGTTGTGAATTGCTTCGTTAATTATACTTTGAAATGAAATTCTAAGCTTTTTGCACTCCAGAAGTTGTATTTCTTTGCCAGTGAAAAGCAGATTATTTTGGAGATAGTAGTGGTAGTAGCTCCATCCTTGGTGTCCTAGGATGATGATGGAAACTCTAATCGATGCATAACAGGATTGTTTCTATTCCTTACACTGACATTTTCATCCTTCTCTGCACCCCAGAGCTGTGCTAGTGGAACTGTGTGGGGAGATTTATCGTGGCCCTGAGTGTACCTGAGGACAGTGGAGAGAAAATAGATACCTTTCTGAGCAGATACCCACCTTTATTTCAGTTTAAGATGACCATTAAAACTCAGCGTAGGGGATGACGACAGAGCCATAAAATTGCAGTATTGCAATGGCATAATTTATATTCACATATGAAATATCTTAATTCACTTAATTAATCTGCTTAATATAGCCAGCAGTATTGAGAAAGTGACAAAACTGAATTCTTTTTGTGCAATTATGTACACATCTTCTTGCTGCAGGGCAGTGAAGGAATTAACCACCCTCACACAGCCAGTCACAACAGCTCAGCTGAGGGACACCACTTCCTAAAACTCCTGTCACTGGTTGTGGTCGACTTAGGAATTATTTTTTACTTCATTGAGTGAAATAAAAAATACTCACTCCTGTTTTATTTCACTGAGTGGTCAAATGGATTATTTGAAGTTTATGCTGATGGGTAAGCAAGCTGCTCCTTGCACCTGGCTTCTTGATGTTTGGACTATAAACAGTTTTTAGTACCAAGCTGAGTAAAATATGTTGTTTTGAAGTTCCTCTAAAAAGTGAAAAGTATTATTTCACCATACCACGTAGTATTTTAAAAATACTTTTAAGGCTTTCACTTAAATTGAGTAAGTTCTTGTCCTTACATGGCATTTGATTAAATACTTCCTTCAATATAAATCATCTGGAATAGATGCTGTATTTGACTTTTGTGGTTACTATGTGACTTTGCACTCCATCAGTAAAACAGATGATGTGCTCCAAAGTTTCCTGGCTCTGGAAATGGAATAGTGGTATGTTTTGACTAGAATCATGCCCATGAATCACCAAAAGAAGCTTACTGGAAGACTTTGCACTGCACTGCACACACAAGTCCCTCTGCTCTGACACCAGCTCTCTGGGGAGGTAAGCCAAATCAAGGCAAAATAATTTCCCAGATGAGTAGAGATCAAAAACGCTGAAATACCAGCAGAACTATAATATAAATTGAAGTAATTTTTGATTCCTAATTTTTTTCCTTTACTGTTCCATACAGAATAATCTTGATTTATTCAACTGATGTCTCATAATGCAAGAAACTTGAGTGGCTGGAGCACATCTGAAGCAGCCCTTGGTATGTGCAATAGACCTGAAAGGTCTGTTCTATCATCACTCACACTCCTCTGCCATTACTTGGCAGGTGTTTTGATGAACAAGCACAATAGCTCATAAGACATTTGACCAGACTAAAACATCTGTCTTGTGTCTGTGTGGATTGCAGTGCCCACAGAAAGCCTGGAGGGCCATCATGCCACTCGAGGTTGTAACACTTGCTTTTCAGAGGTAGAAGTGGCAGCAGAACATAAAGCAAACTTGAATGAGCTGTGAAATGAGAGAAACTGTTCAGTTTACATCTCGTGAAATGATTTTAAAATTCCCCTTGGATCAGATACCAAGTATGCTAAATAAATTTAGGAATTTCTACATTAGAGGGTTGCTTAAAAAATAGAATTTCTGTTAAGATGCTAACAATATAATGCTATTATCATATTTATTGAGTCTATGTAGCAAATAGGCATAGTCCCAGAAAAGAGGATTGGGAATTAATTTGGGGTTTTTTTCCCACCTAAAGCCTCACCTTCTTTTCTAATAAATTTTAAATTAACCTGCAGTGAATTTGTATTTTATACCAGCTACTTGCCTGTATAAATCTGAAAAGGAAAGGGGTCTGTATATATGAGACAGTGAGGGATAACTCTGAACTGTGAAGTGAACACTCAGCAAGATCAATTCTGCCAATTATGAAGACAAGCATATTATCCAAACTTGCAAATATTTACTATCTCAGAGTGTTTCTGGCTGGGTTATTCTATTCTAATAAGAAACTTGCACATAATAAAATATTTTGTTTTCTAACTTTGCGTTGCTCCGTCAGTAATGGATTAGGTTGCAACATTAAGTAAATTAGCACTAGAATTTTTTTTACAGTGACTGACACAAGAACAGCTACAATCCAGTGTTTGCTTCCTGCTATTGTCACATTGAGGCCTATGTGCAGAGCTAAAGCTTCTCACACAACTGGACACAAGTTTTAATTCTCCATTGCTGCTGTTACAAGGTGATCTAACAGCTGAAAACATCAATGCTTTAAAGGATTTCTTTGGTGATTAGAACTCTTTTCCCTAAACTTCATCACAGTTTAAAGGAAGCTTAACATCAGGAGAGAGAAAGACAACTCCACATCTTCAAAGGGTGGTTTTGCAAGCCTGCATATCAAACAGAAAACCTATCCCTGGAATGGATAACCTTGGAGGAACAAAGCTGTACCTGATTTACCTGTCAAGTAGGTCAAGCTAGGAAGCTGCAGTCCTTTCATGGTGCTGTAAGTATTTTTTCAAATTAATCTCAAGTAAAGCATAAGTCACAGTTGCATTCATTTCAAAATAAATTGCTGCATTATTCAGCTTGCAAATATGAGATTCAATATGTGTGTGTGTGTGTGCATGTATGTATACATATTTTTTAATATGCGTGTATCTTAACTCATGATGAAAATAAGAATGTTTTTATTCAAGAGGTGCTGGTGCACATAGAGAGGCACAAACATTAACTTCCAGAGTTTCTTTTCCTCCATGTTCCAGATAACCATTTGTCTTTGAGGCTATGGAGTTTTCTTTGTAAGCTTTCTGAATTTGTTGTTTGATATACATAAAAAGCTGTTACTTTATCAGAATAAACAGACTGCTTGTATACTGGGTAGAAAGAACCTGAGTTACTGGCTCTCTGTAAATTATTCAAGGTATTGACCTCTTTTGCTTATTCTTTTGCTCAAAAAGAGTTTCACTTTTTTTTCTATCTCTTTCTAGTTCTTTTGTTTAATATTTCCTTTGTTTTTTTTCTGTTCAGTGCTACTTCTGTGTTCTGGCTGGATTATGGAGGAGAGGAGAGGACCTAGTCTGAGGCTAGAGGTAAATTAACGTTTTTGTTAGGTAGAGTGGAATGGACATGGTGTGGTTCTTGGGATGCCCTGTGCTGGGCCAGGAGCTGGACTCGATGATCCTTGTGTGTCTCTTGCTACTCAGGAGAGTCTGTGATTCTGTAATCTGTGGGAATCACTGGTTGTGCTAAACTTGTAAACCAAGTCCCTTACTGCTTTCCAAGCAATCACTCACATGGCCTTAATTCCAGAGGGCTAAAGATAAATCTTGGGTTATTTCGTTCTCCACAGAGTAGAACTAACTAGACAAAAAAATGTTGCAATCAAACAAAAAAAACCCCAAACAAACAAACAAAAAGCAAAAAAAAAAAAACCCAAGGAAAAAGAATAAACAAGCCCAAAACAGACACAGTGCAGCTGGGGAAGGGGCTTGTTTTTCAGTCCTGAGCAGGAATTTTTACTCTCCACTTGTGAGGTCAGCTGGGAGCAGCGTCCCTCCTTTCCTTGCTGCCTCCCTCAGCCCAGCCCAGGACTGACGGGGTGAGCAGAGCACTCCAAAGAAGTCCGTGTGGATGCTGAGGGATGCTCCTTCACCATGGCAGGATGGTTTTTCACTGACAACTCTTTCCAGCAGAACAAGTAGCATTTTTGTTACCCCCTAAGGATATCCTTTCTTTTTTGTTAATATTCGGTATGTATTTGATCTTCTTGCCTTCACAAGACAATCAAACATGGCTTGTCAGCGGTTTATTAGCAAGAGAGAAAGAGGAAGGGCAGAAAGGGGTTATATGCATGAGGAAAATGTCAGGTTTAGATAAAAAATTATGAGGTCTGATCCTTTGACAGAGTTAAACTCAATGTTTTAAAATCAAAGCTTTCTGTAATCAAACCATGAAGCTGAACTGATAATCATGCAAACCATTGTTTTGCTTGAACTAGAAGTAAATTGTCATTTCAGTGCTTTTCTGAATGCTGCAAGAATTGAACCAAAGCAGATTTTTGGTTGCAAGCTAAACACTGCAAATAAAAATGTACAACTCCCTAGCAGGGACTTATTTATTATGAGCCTTATTTGCACTTTATAGGAGCTTCAAAGCAAAGTCATGTCACAGCCTATTCCCCTGTCTCCCCTCCTTCCCACTCAACTTGCAGGCACAAACAGCACAAACTCTCTCTCCAGCTACATGACATTGCCCTTCTTTACTCTGTGCTGGGCCAGCAGGGAGAGGTGGCAGAGTCTCTGTCCTTGGAGATGTTCAAAAGCCACTTGGACATGCTGATCATGTGTCAGTGCAGAGAGGAGTGGGCTAGGTGGGCTCCAGAGGTCCCTTCCAGCCTGAGTCAGTCTGGGATTCTCTCTCAAAGGGCTCATTGCTCCTGGAGATGAGTTAGAAGTTCCACCTCCACAGGAATATTGGCCTGCAATAGAGGACTCCACGTAGGGAGCAAGGGGGAAAAAGCCAGAAACACAGATTCTGCTTTCCAGCTGCAGAATTGGTTATGGCCTCTCACATATATTTTGATGTATGCAATAGAAAGGGCTCAACTGTCATTGCAACAGGAGGTTTGATTGTAGAATGATTTAAAAGTCTGATCTTGATATATAACTCTAATAAAATCAGTGGAGATATACAGCTCTGACAGTAATGTGTAAAAAGTGCCTGACTGTCTCATTTTAAAATACTGATTTGTATTAGTTTTACTTCATTGGTTTCGAGCAGCTTTTCTAGATTTATATTGATGTAAGCAAGATTAGAAACAACCTCAACATCTGCAACTTTTGTATTTATTATTAAAAAATCTCTGATTCTCAGACTGATCCACTACTGCTCCAAGCAACCCAGTTCTATTCCTAATTCAGCAGCAGAAAATGCACTCTTTTTTGGTAAATGGCAGTGAAATATTTTAATCACTTTTAATGGTATTTAACATTTAATAGAAATCTGACCCTCTCAGCCTTATACCTTGTCTTCTCCCTGCAGCATAAGCATGCCATCACCTGTAATTTCTGCAAGTCCAGATGCCAGCAGTCCACATATAAGGACGAGCAGAAATCTGGTGCTTGGCAGCTGGAAAACATGCCAAGGTTCAGTGCTCCAAAGGCAAAATAATTTTTCTTACTTATTTTGAGTGGTATGAGTAACTTCTTCACTTCCAGAAATGATATAGGAGTAAATCTGGAAGCATTAATCTTCCCAGTCTCTCCCTCTGCCTAATGTGCAGCCACAGCCCTCCTTCAGCTCTGCACTGAGTTCCTTAGAGCTCCTCAGAAGCACAGGGGGGCTGCTCTTTCTATTAGGCTACCAAATGTTTCAACAAAAGAAGTGAAATCTTCTCTCTGTGTTGCTAAGATTAATTTGATCTTTAAGGAAATTGACAAATATTTCCTAAATATAAATATTTTCTGGCTATTTTCTTCCTTTTGTACAAAGGAGTAGAAAAGCAAACTTTAATTATGTATGTAATCCTCAGATCCTTGAGTGTCTGTTGTATTTCTCTTCATGGAAAAAATCAGATCAAGAGTAGAAAAATAGCATCTTAGAACAAAATAAGTCAGTTTAAAATAATGACTCATAATACTGAAGCTTGTGCACTTTCTTATTTTTTTTTTTTTTTTTTTTTTTTTTTTTTTTTTTTTTTTATTTAGAAATTGAAAGAGACTGAAGTTATTCCAGAAAAATTGTTTATTGTATTAGCATATCTACTCTGTCTTCCTGCCAAATCTGCTGTACAGGGAAATCACGGAGGGACAGCAGAAAATAAAGAAAGAAAGAAAGAAAAAGGAGAACTAACAGAATTTTCAGTATTATAATTCGGAAAATACTGACAAATGTGCAGACATGGGGATGTATTTTGGCATATGTATTGTAAGCAGGTCAAAAGAATCACTGTGTCTTTGTGTAAAGAGAAGTGATATTCCCCTATCTACAGATAACTTACAAGTGACTGACTTATAAGCAGTGCAAGTGTATAAAACCCAACAAAGTAATATACTGCATTAAGACAATTGCATTTGGTTTTCAGTATAAATGAATAACAAATCAAAATATTCAAGATGACTAAACATTAAAATCAACAAATAAAACATGCATAATTGGTATGAGACAAAGCTCAGATCAAAATGATAATCTAGTAAACATAGATAATTCACTGAATTATTTGATTATTTGGTTTGATTTGATATAATAAGAGCCCAGACTAGAGCCACAGATCTGAATTACTGATAACTAGCCTGAGTAGCTCTGGCTCACGCATGGCCTGTCAATGTGTCTCTCAGCTCATTTCACACTTGACCTCCCGGAGGGCAGTGGAGCCCTGCACAAACCTACGCTGTGCTTTCTGCTCCTGGACTTTGCTGGAAAGGAAAAACTGCACCAGAAAATCCATATTGAAGCAGTAACCAAACAGAAAAACCTCATGTCTGAAAGTCTTAAAAAAAACCACCCAAAAAACAGAAAGGAAGGAAATAAATTCATGATTTGAAAGCTCTGCCCACATAAAGAGTTATAGTGCCTCTTAAGAGTAGCACTCTGATGCATTAATAGTCGGGGCAGGAGTTCAGTTTAACTATTGCTGCAGCTTAAGGTACACAATTACATTCTTCAGCGTTGACATTTTCACCTTGATAAGCATAATAATGCCATGCAGATGCAGACTAAAACCCATAATTTCAGCACTCTGCTTCTACTCACGTTGATTATAATAAGGCATGGCACTGAAGCATGCACAATCCTACATTTAATTGTCAGCATAGCCCTTCATTTAAACAAGAAGTTAGTTAACAGGATGCCTGCTCCAACGAGTGTGGGAGGCATTGCAAATAGCTGGGGCTAAACAGAGGAAATTAAATGTGCCAGCAAAAAGTGCAAAAAATCTGGTGAGGGCCTAAATTCACCTCCAATTTCTCTGTGGGTTTTGATGCAAATTAAAAATAAAATATGGTATGTTTATATTTGCAAGAAAGAACCTGGGTTTGTGGATTTTTTTTTTTTATTCCTTCTTTCCTTTGTTTTTTAAACTAGGAAAAGTTTCCCTGCAGTTAACTCTAAATCATTAGGAAGCAGCAAGCCATGTGATGACATTGAAAGACAGATTCTTGTACGTATAGAAGTGCCCAAGAATAATAAACACATCTAAGTTTGAAAAGCGAATGGATAATATTAAAAAAAAACCTATGTAAATTAGGCAAGACAAGAATATTATGCATTACATTTTGTTTACTAAGTCCCTTCTGTGAGGAAAAGCAACATATAGCAAATAGAAAATTCTTTAAATTGAGACAATAGTCACACACATACATATATATGCATGTACTTTATTCATACATGAGTGTGTATATACGAATCTACTGACTGAAAAATATCTACCTGATAAAAGATGGGTATCAACATTACAAAAATCTTATACCTGATAGAATTTTTTGTATTTTTAACTTGTACTCTATTGTTGCCTGATGCCTGAAGCAGCACTAGTTTGAAAAAGAACCAAACCACACCCAAAACTTGAAACAACCAGAATAGCCTTGCTCACATCCACCACATAATTCTCTTTTATGATGCCATAATGCCTTGGTAATATATTTTAATTCCTTCTGATTATATGAAAAGGAAAGAAGACTCTCTAAAATGCATAATTTTGAAAGGGAAGGGGGTCTTTGCCCTGGCTCATTAAATGCTGTGTTGTGCTTTTTAGGCACCATCAGGCACTACGTGCGCTTCATGAGACGACATCCCCAAAGAGCTGCAAAATTCAGTGGCTCGTGGTTTTCCCACTCCAAACCGAGGAGTTACCTTGTGATTGCCAGTGGAAAGGCAGCATATGTCACATGCTGAGCTGAGGAGCTGGTGGGAGGTCTGGTGAGACATCGGGCAGACTCCAGGGCTGGCTCACACTCAGACCACATCTGCTCTTCACTGAAGGTAATGGCAGCCCCAAACTCAGCTCATGAGCATCTGCCACTAGAACCACTGGTTTATCATGTTAGAAATTTCATGATGTTGCTGTGCTGTTCTCTAAAGTGAAAATAAGTTGTCTCTCTGGTGCACCCAGCTAGCCTGACAAGATGCCTCTGCACTGGTTTAGCAGAAAAGCTAGAAATTACTGTGCTGGCTTATATATCGTATAAGCCAATGCAAAACTATGATAATGTAATTAGCCCACCAGCTTGTAGTAAATACAGACTTCAAAGAAACTACTGTAGCAGATTTATGCACATTTCTGCCAATTTATTTCCAGCTCTGCCTCAAACCTTACTGGGTATAATACTTCAAGGTCGAATGTCTGCCTTGGATTATGCTGGATGCAATTCATAAACTCGCAATACGTTGAGGTTTTGTTAAAATGACCTTTTTTTATCCTTTTATATAAATGAAATGGGAACTCACCAACTTCAGTTTTTCAGACAAGAAACCAGTAGGTAGATGTGGGAGAAAAGCCTTTGTAACAGATCATGGAATTCATGAGTAGTGCTGAGAGCCACTCTTCAGCTACAAGCCCTGCTCCTGCTTTGGGAATGCTGTGTTTCTGGCCCCAAGGAAAGGAGCAGACTTGGGGAGCTTTTGTGGAAGTGCTACACTGTGTAGCACTAGATGTTCTCAACAGAAGACATTTGCCATAGAAACTGGGTTGCAATGTGTTCCCTCTGATGAGTTGGCTTTTGGTAGGTGGTACAAAGAACAGAGCAGCTGGATAGTAAAAGACTCCTCATGGAGAAAAATACAATGTTGGTAGTAGGACTTGCAATTAATTTAAAAAGTGCACTATAAATTAAGTGCTTATAGTTTTGAAGTGATATGTAGTACAATTCAAATGTTGGGTGCTCTGAACGTATCGAGCTTTAATTAACCACTGCATTCATTAAAAGGAAAAAAAGATAAAAAAGAAAAGTAAAATGATGTTTATTTTATGGGAGAAAATAGTTGAATGTGTTTATACGAATCATTTAATATCAGTCAACAAATGATTACCAGATCTCAGAAGCAAAAATCGTCTAATTGGCCCTTAGCATTTAGAAGCAGTTGAGTGATTGGGAGGAGACTGCTATGTAAATATTGTCACATAGTATCTTATCTTAATAACTAAATTATATAGCATTTATATGACAAATCATATTGAAGTCAACATGCATAAACATTAATTATTCAGAACATGACGTGAGATGAGACAACAACTAATCCCCACCATAAGCAGTGCTTTTTGTAGAGCAATCCTGATAAACTGAAGCAGTCAGGCTAAATTGCCTCTCTAAGCCAACTGGCACCTCTGGAGCTGTCCTGATAGACCACAAGAGAGAGTTTCTTCAATTATTTCATTACATCTAAATTAATTTTACACCACATTTTGTATTCCTGTTATGCTCAGAATTATGCAAAGACAGTGTTTACTACTTCATGTGAGGTTACCTTTCAAAACTAATGATAAAATTTATGTTGGAGGGGCAACACATATTATAGCTTTCTCCTAAAAATCTCACTACGATTTTTTTACAGGATATTGTAAAATCAATAAAACACCATTATCATAATGCAACAATTCTCTGTGCATTCTTCCTGTGGCTGGTCGTCTCACTTTCCTGTTGAGATTGTATCCTCCTCCTCTGCTTCACTGCTGCTGTGACCACATTTTTCTGTGCTCTAATATGGGCAAGATGGAATGCTGTCCCTGAGTACAAATCTTCCTCTGTCATCTGTAATGAAGCCTAAATAATTTGTCTGGATTATGTCATCATCTCAGTTAACTCCAAGATAACTTGAGAATATATAGGAGAAGGTCATCTAGCATTTGACTGTGATTGTCTGAGTTCTCTCACACCTGCTAGAGTTTTATTTGAGATACTATGGTTGCCTTAAGTACTGAAATTTCTTTTTCTTTTATATAATTCATTGTTTTGCTTCCTTTCTTCCTCTTCTACATACAGATGTAGATACTCATCTATAAAAATACAAGCCCCATACAGAAAACTTATTTTCGTTCAATACTTTGGGAGGTGGGGCAGGGGCATCCTCATGGACACTGGCATAATGCTGACATAAACCAGATCATTTCTAGGTTAAGGTGCCATGTTGAGAGGTTTCTCATGAGCTCAGCTGGTCATGAGAGGCTGTGCCATAAAAGCAGCAGAAATACTTTAACTGCTAAAATGAGATGAATGGATATAGCAACGTCTCACTTCTCCACTGCTGAACAGTTTATGCCAATTTCAGTGCAGTGGTTCAACAGTTCTGGATTTTCTACTGTAGCTGACCCTAGAAGATGCAGTAAAATGAGAGAATTAGAAGCATGCTGCTGCTGCTTTCAAAATAAAGATTTTACTAAAAATGCATTTTAAATGAAAAATTCCACAATATTATGTTCCTGAAAAAAAAAAAAAATCAATAACATTTCCTTCTCAAAACATTGTAAACCAAATCACAAGCATTGTCTAATGAAGAAAACCAGGTCAGATGCAATGCTGTTGCAATATGCAGGAAATTCAGTGAGGTATCTCCATCCCTTTGTCATGCAGTCAGTGCTGCTTGAATCCAAAAGAAATGCCTTGAAATGAATATTCGTCATTGCCTCTCAAACCCCACTGGACACTTGATGTGCAGTTTGTAACTTTCCAGAGCAGAAGGGATAAAACCAAAAACTGAAGTGAGTCACGAATCTTAATTGAATTTTTTTAATAGCATAATTTTCAACAGTGATTATTTCATGCTTTCAAATTAATTTTAATATAGCCGAGCTTATGTTTCTATTTTAACCGTCTTGATATTTTGAGTATATTTGTGATTTGACAGAGATGTGGACATAGGAAGGGGGGGTGGATATTTTTCCTTATTAGCTTTTTAATTGTTTGATTTCTGCATCAATCAATAAATGTGTCAAAGTTACTGTTATGCTAATTTATAACACTTTTTGTGTGTTTTTTAGTCTGTGTTATTTTGATAATAAGGAAAATGTTAATCTATTGCCACTGGTGAAGGAGGAAAAATAAAACAAAAAAGGTGTCAAATGAATATGAAATATTTTTTCTAATGGCTGAACTTTGAGTATTGTTTAACTGAGTCATAGTCATTGTATCTTCTTTCAGACAAGAGTGTGATATGGAGTATTGCTGAGAGAATGAAATCCTAGTGCAACAGCCATAGAGAGTTGACAACTTTCTTCCAATTTTTAGGACAGCATCTTTAGCAGTAACATTATATACTTCTTTCTGAATGTACACCATATACTTTCAGAAATATTACCTTCTTGAAACATTTTCATATCAGCAGGCAATACAGGGGCAGAGAGCAGTATTCCTGTGACGGGTGTGGCTGCATTTCAACTGGTCTGCTTAGTTTTCCATATGAGTATATGAAATAATTTTTTAATGTGTGCGTTTAAGGTAAGATTCAGCACATCATAAACTAGATAAGATGGCAGGGGGGTTTGAATGAGATGATGTTCAAGGTTCATTCCAACCCAAGCCATTCTATGATTCTATGATGTATTAATCTGCTCCCTTGCAGGCTGTCAGCCACCTTCCCAGGAACCCACCAGCTCTCTCACCCTTGTCAAGCACCCTCCCCTCCCCTCCTTAGCATTTGTTTTTCTCATCATATTTTCCTCTGTATCTTTTTTCTCCTTACTTGGATGATTCCACGTCATTGTTTTAAACTGCAGCCATAATCAAGTCAGAAACTTGCCTCTGTGTTCTTTCTCTCCAATGTACTTTCATTAAAACTACAGCACACGGAGCAGACTCTGGGACTGAATAAGAAAGAATCTGTAAAGTGTCCTTATTTCAACATTTGTTTTACCTTGGGAAATGCATTTTGTCTAATCTGTTGCTCTATAACCACCTCAGGATTCAGAGTTTTCCCCACTGTCTTCTAACTTCTTCAAACATTGCTGCTGTCTCCGTCTTAGCACATCTCCATAGAAATGAAGGAGTGACTGCTCAGTTATTTCCCACATGACATTAATTTTAGATATTCTAAACTTTGGTTTATTGTAACTATAACTGAGCTCTTTCACCTGTTTTCCTGTTTATCGCAGCTTAATTATTACATTGTTCAAAATCAGACAATTAACACAATTTCATTTCATTTTTTAGATATTAGGAATAATTGCAACAGAATTAAGCTAAAATTAGATTTTAGTAACTCAATTTTTGCTTCTAGTCATTTGGGAGGCTTTTTTTTTTAATAATTCATTAAGAATTAAATTATGCTTATTTGTTCACAACATCCCTCTGGCCTTTAATATCTTGAAATATATTAATCTTACCCTCACCTCCAGAGAACGAGCCCTTGTTTTATGTTTCTCCTACTATTCTCTAGACCCTGGAAGATAATGATCACTTTTTTCTGCCCATTTTTTTCTCAGTACTAGTCAAGGACGCTGGATTTTGTTTTTGGAGAAGGGACTTGTGTTAAATTACTATCTCTGAAACAGAATGTGCACAGCAGAAACTGACAAATCATGGAAAAATTTGGATGAAAAAGGCATTCAAGCTTTGGCTCAGTGGTTTCCCCTTTAATGAACCCAGTTCTCAGATATTTTCAACCTTTATGTCAAAGGCTTTTGGCCTTTGCTTCAGTTTATTAGCTATTTAGGAAATTTGCATAGAGGAATATGGTCAGACTTTAAAACAGGTTGAGGTTAAAACTGTTTGATATAAGTCCTTGTGATTCAATTGCTTGGTTTTGTCAGGGGGTTTTGATTCTCTTTTTCTTTTTAATAAACTACACAATTTATCAGATATTGCTCAGAGATTGAGAAAGATGTTCAGAAACAAAAAATGCATGCATGCAGTCCTTGCTATTTTTGTGGCGTTGCTTTATTAAATACTTACCATCTTGTTATAGCCAGAGCTATGAAAATATTGTTTTCCTCACAACAGTTATTCTTGATTTTGCTTTCTTTTGCTACAGTTTTATTCTCTTGGCTTTGCACCCTGAGTGCCTTGCCTTGCCCTCTATCTTCTTGTTTGCTTTTATTTAAAATCAGCTTCATTTCTCCCATGTCCTTGTGGAAATCACACTTTTTCCTATACTAAGATTGACTTTTTCGCCTCTCAGTGTAGACTCTCATATTAATTTGCACAAAGGTGCTGCCACTCTTTTTGTACTAACCACCAGTGGAGTGGTCATCATCCAGTTACAGAGAAGCTCTAACACTTGTGACCATCCTCACATATTCCCTGGGAGAACAAAATATTTTCTTATTATCCTTTTGGAGAATGGAAAAGGGCTGCTAAACTGGCCTTGCTTTTGGGACAAAGGTACCAGCTAGAGATCCCTGTGCTCAGTTTAGGGCAGAAATGCCAGTTTAGGACCAGTCTGGCATCTTGCTTCTTCTGGAGTTTGCCAGGGAGCCCATCCATCCCAGCTGGCCTGTTTCATCTCCAAGTCAGCCAGGCCACTTTAATGTGACACATGCTGCTGCTAGCAGGTTTTCTCTTAAGAAGCTGGCAGTATATCAACTATGAATTTGTTTCTCCAGTTGTGTTTGGAAGATCAATAAATTACAGTAGAGGCAGACAAGAGTCAGTCGTATCTTAGACTGTCCTGGCTGTTTCTTCTATAGTGTAATAAAACTTTGATGAGGATGAATACCAGTTGTAAATTTACTGTGGCCTATTCAGGATAAAGAAGAAAGATAGAGTTTTTTAAAAATACATCTGTTCAAAAGGTGAGCATATTTTAGTTTGGTAAGAACTGAAACAAACCTGGCACCTTCTATTTACTTTCCTGCATTATTATGCCTATACTTGAAATAATTGATTGCTTGTTTACCTATTATTCCTGACCTGCAAGGTAAACTACAAAAAGGCTGCGGAGATGAAAAAGTTCTACTGCATCAGACACATTTAAAACACAAGAAAATGCTTAGATACACTCGGGTTCTGATGCAGATTTCCAGACTTAAAGCAGTTATTCAGCAAAGGAGAAGTATCACTGTGTGCTACAGAGAGAAATTTTATAAAGTGTTTGAGTTAGCAAAGCTGATATAACACACAGCATGACATTCATGTGATCAAAATTTGTTGTACAAGACATAATGCAGCAGCAAAAATAAACACAGGGCTGTATGCAAATGCTTTATTTTCATATATATTGTCCAATATTTTTTTCTCACTATTCCCTACATCCTGCTTCTATTCCCTACTGCCCTCCCTTCCCCACATACCCCCATCTCACTTTTCTCCCGTATTACCTCCCCCAAGCAATTCTCCCTTTAGCTTTGTTGTCAAGCACTCACCAGCTCTCTCTGGGAAGGAGAAGCTGCACAGGCATTTACTGCAGTGCTGGGAAGGAGAACTGCAGGTGGTTTAAGAGCACAGACCTGAGATACCAATTCATGGTACGAGTTATAATTGAGGTGCTACTGGCCGATTGCTATTTATCTTCTACAGAAGGTAAGGGTCGGCTCGCTTGTTGCAGGTACACCAGCTGAAAAAAAAAAAAAAAAATAAATAAAAAAATAAAATAAAAAAAAAAAAAACTAAGAAAATTAAATAATGAAAAATGTGTCTGTAAGGTCGTTTGAGAATTTTAAACTGTAAGATTTAAAGTTTCCCCTGTCGGCACAGATGGAAACAATGCTGTCGCTGCGTTGGCAGTGGCGCTGGTTGCCATTAGTAACAGATTGAGCCCAGTAATCAGACTGGACTACTAATGGCTGCAAGAACACTTTGCCTAACCAGTACTGGCAGGAGGCTTTCCTTACATTGATAAATGTACAAGCTGTGACTTGCATTTCATTTCCAACCTTGGCAAGCTAAAAGAGTCTGTTAATGAATGAAGACATCTTCAAGCATGCGGTTGTATGCCAACAGCAGTTGGTAATCCTCCGTATCCATCTTATTTTATTCCATTTATGATTCCACTTGTAATCAAGCAATAAATAAACTACTGATGCTTGGCCAGCAATACCCACATGACCATAGAAAATGTTTGAAATCTGAAAAAAAGCAAAATATGCTTGTCACTAATATTGCTTTCATTTTTGGTTCAACATGCAGATAAACAGTGCGTTTGAAAGTCATTCTGAAATAAACTGCAGCAAACTCAATCAAAACTTTTGGTTATTATTAAACATGACGGGCTAGAAAAAAAGCAAAAAGCCATTGTGAAATGGCTATTAAGACTAACATTCAGCATGAGGTATTTTTGATACAGCATATAACAGAGTATGTAAAACCCAATAACAAAATTTCAGTAAGAGCCCGAGGTTTATATATCGAGGTATTGACACTAAAGACGCTGAATTTACAGAAAGCTAAAAACCTTTGGTTGGTTGTATAACTCTCAGTATTAAAGGTAAAACTGTTTCTCTTCTCTTGTGTTCAGGAGAAAGCTGAACAGATTAAATAAAGATATACTAAATATTTCAGTACTCACCCCCGTGAGTCACCCTGTGTTTGATACATTTTGTCTTTTCCTTCAGCACCTATAGTCCCTAGAGGCAAAAATAAAAGCATTTTCCCATTCCTATTTTTGCCTTGAAGGAACTGAGTTGCTTGCATTCATTTAAAGCTCGTCTTTGACTAAGGAAAATAATTTAGCAATTATTACTGCTGCTTTTCATCTTACAGCACAGTTCAATTTCATTACTCTTCTTATAACTTCATTACGATTTCTCCCCATTTTATAATTCAGTTAAATAATGAACAGTCTTGAATTATTGTTTTTCTAGCTCTTTACGATCTTTTTTTGAAACTTCAAAACTACTTTGAAACTACAAACTCGTTGTGGTCAAGTAACTGTCTTAAGAGATGCTGCAAAGTTCACCTCACATTTGCATTGCAGTCCTTAGTTAAATTCAAATATTTTAAGTACATAAATATGTTACAGAGTAGCTTATGGAACATGAAGAGTTCTCTTTCAACACATAGATAATAACTAGAAATGAGAAAACTTCTCCACATCTTCAAACTTCAGTGAAGGTGAAGAATTATGGCACATCATCACTCAGTCCTTAAAAGTCACTACTGCAGGGACCATTCAGGCTTGCGTATTTGTTTTTTGGAAGCAGATTTTTTGATATCTTTTTGATGAAAACACAGTCCATGCTAAGAATTTTAAAAGCATTTTTACCTAACAGACCACTTAGAGGTCATGTAAATCATGAGCATTGTGCACATGTACACAAAAAGTAGCAGGCTGATATATATTCTTCAAGCTATTTGAAGAAATTCACCGGAAGCGTGGGCTATTGAGCTGAAAATAAAAGTTAGGGATATAAAACCCAAAATATAGTTTATGCAAACCCCAAATGAACTGTTTTTAGGTGCAGTCAGCTCAGAAAAGAGCTGTTAGCTTCTACATCTGTCTTTTTTTGATGAGCTTCAGCAAATCTGAATAGATTTCTTACCTTCTAGGTGTTTGTTTCTCCTCTCTGCAGGTTCATAGCAAGAATTAGTTTCTTCCCAATTCTTTTTCAGATAGAAAGAATCAGTAAAAAAGTTTATTTCCCTTGCTTGCCATCAAAATCTGTAAATTTTTCACAAAAGATATTTAAATATTTTCTGTACATGAATTGGTATATAAGCTACTACTTCATCTACCAGACAGCTAATAGAATGAGGGTCTTCATAACTTATTCTGCCCTGGAAAAGACTTCTGATCAATCCTCACAGTGGAGATTTTTTTCCATAATTGGAAGTTTTGGCTTGATAGGGCAGTGTTTTTGTACCCAACTGAAGTGTGACACCCTCATAACAGTACCCCCTGCTACAGGCACTGACATTAATGACATTAATGTTGGTTTGTTCAGGATTGTTGGGAAAGAAATTATGGATTTTTATTGTTTTTGTTTTTTGGGGATTTTTTTTTTTTTTTGGGGGGGGGAAGGGGTTAATTATATCCATATTCTTTTGTGTTTATGAAATTTAGTAAATCTCTTGATTAATTGCAGTGCTGAGAAGACACATTCTTCTGCATTCAATGACCCTTAATGTTTTGATCCAGATTCTAGGGATACTGAAGAGATAGACAGAAGAGAGAGACAAGGGGGAGAGGGAGAACTCATTAGGAGGTAAAAAACTAACTAATTTGAACTAATAAGAATGAAAATAACAACATTTTTTAACATGTATCAGTTTAAGTGGGGTTCTAAGGAAATGTGTATACTTCTCAATTTTGTAGTGTACAACTCTGCCTGTGGCAGCATAAATACATTTTTGTTCTACAAAAAAGAAAGTTTGGAATTTGTTGCTGTATAGCTTCTGCAACTTACTGATAAAAAGCTGTCCATCAAAAGGGTTGGTGACGTGGACACATCATCTCACTGGTGAGCTATTAACAACACAGATTGATTACATGAAGAGTGTGGAAAGATAGCTTGTCTTTGAGCTGTAGAATTTTATGTGACTGAAAAAGGGAGGGGAATTCAAAAAATGCTTTTTCAGGCTTGAAATGGATCACTCACCCCAGGGATTTTTTTTGTGGACTTGCAGTGTTGACCCCAGTTGAATCAGTTCATCTCTCTGAACCTTCATTCGAACAAAAGGAAGAGAATAATAAAATATATTTAATTCATACTTTAGGGACTTTATTTTTAAGATTTAAAATTTAGGATGTGACCTTTATTCTAGCACTGCCTTCAGGTATTTGTGACCTTCTGGATAGAAAGTATATTATGAAGTCAACATTCCTCAACATATACATTTCCTCTTAAGATGAACTCTTTCCCATAATCAGTAACAGCCTAGAATGTTGCTTTTAAAATGTACATTGAGCCATGAAACCTCGACTAATCTATCAGTTAAGAATGAGTTTTTCACGTTGAATTATTCTATTGATTTCCCTTTCTTAAAATTTACTAGCTCCTTTAATATATGCTGTACTTGCACACTCCAAAATCAAATTTGGCAGGTTTCATCAAGTAACTATAAGTGAAAAAGGCAAAGTGAAATCAACTTCATCTCCTCCATTCTTCTTTCTCACCCACATATGCCTTTGTAGTAGAAATATTCTGTAGGTGTCCTTTAAAATGCAAAAAGTTTTTACTAAAGAAAAGCTTTATATCGTGGCTTAAATTTAGATTAGAAAGCAAGAATGCCTACAAATTGTGCAGAGTATTTATTTATTAGGAAAAAGGGGTTTAGTGGGAGTGAAGGAATTCTCAGTTATCTTAAAGAAATCTTTTATTACCAATTTACAAAAATATTGCTTCACATCATTAATAACTGCTGTAATTTGGAGCTGCTAGAATGTTTTCTCAGATAAATCTTCCTTTCAGAGACCTGATTATAAATGGGACCCCAAAATGTATTTGCTGACTGAATGATAAAAGTATGTTTAGTGGCAACATAGCCACAGTGTGAGAATTAACCTCAAACTGAAATAATTTTTATTTAGCAAAATTCTTGCTAATATTTCTATTTTTTCTTTCACTTGGTATATGAACACAAAAAGAAGAACGCAGCTGAGTGTTTAAATATTTAACAAAGCAAAGTGATAGAACACCCAGGCTATCTATAAAGGTCTGATGATTTTTCAGAAGCAAAAGGTAATATCTAGGTTAGAATACAGTGCAAAGTTATTGAGAAACATATTGTGATTTCCATTTTCTATGAATCTCAGCTGGGCAAGCATTTTAGACCTTTTTACTTATTAACCTTTTTTTTTTTTTTTTAATCGTAGATGCTAAATAATTTAAAATAAAGATAATTCACCCCCCAAAGAAAGGAAGAAGAAAATAATAAAGTCATATCAAAGTTAAACTTAATACCAAATCTAATCTTTAATTCCTCAAGGTGTTTATGCTCAGTTCAAGCAGACTTTGCTAGCAGAATTCAATCATTTCTTGAACTTTTTTTTCAGTGTATCTATCAGGATAGGATATAGCTATCTTGGCATGTGAGGTGGTCCCTTTGCTTTATGCAGGGACCATGGTATATGCAGGTTTTGGCTCCAGTAAAGGTTCACGTGCTTAAAACTTAGACAAAACAATGACTTTCTATGGTGTAGCTACCAAATCAAATGTCCACCCTGGCTTTGGCTTGGAGGTTTCATACACATCTCAGGAGAATAATTTAATTTCTAACAGCGAAATTATAGCAGGATTCACAAAAATTTGGTGCATATGCTTATGGAGTGGAAAAATGTGCTTCAAATATGGATCGTGTCAGAGGCAGATCCCTCTCCATAGCTAGGATTCACAGGAGCAGAAGCAAGGTGACTTAACTTACCTGGACTATTTTTGTTCACACACAGGCTGACCCATTTATAACTAGACAGCTTTCTAGTTAATTTAATTCCAAGCCTGTGCCCCGAGCTTGAGTGTAAGAGACCTGGGTTCACTCTCTTCTCTGCTTGAGAAGATCTGAATTCTTACCTTCCAGGAGAATATCCCATAAGATATTCATGAGGGAGGAAAATATTTCCCCCCTCCTATTTCAGCCTGAAAGCTGTTCCACTTTGCAATAACTAATTAAATATTCAGTGCACCAAAAAACCTCTAAAGTTGAGAGCAATTCCTTAGCCAAGGGCTATGGGTACCTCCCTTAAGATGAAGAGTCACAAATCCAGTTCTTGCTCCACTGAAAACCTTGACATGGTAATCAAGGAAACAGGAGCTACAATATTTGCTCTCAGGAGAGTGAAATGCTCTACACAATCAAAGGAAATAGGACACATCCTCTTTCCTTAGGCACAAGAGTATTTATTTTAGACATGCACGTGAAATGTTTTGTTGAGCCTCTTCACGCAAAACTGAAAATTGCCAGTGGGACTCCAGCAAGTCAATGGAGCAACCACAGAGCAGAGCCAGCATGGGCTTCCTATCAATGTACTCTGAGCTGGAATAACGTGTGGGAACAGCATATTTACCCACTCACCTAGAAGAATGGGCTTGAAGAGTAAAAATGGTTATGTAGTTTAGAAAATTAATTATTTCGCTATTTAAATAAATTACTAACGGGGTTGGAGGTTACAAATCTTAAGGGTTATTGTTTGCTTAGAGCAAAGTAACATTAAAATGTTTAATTCTTTTATTCTATAGTATTAATAACTGAGTGGTGGTAATTAACATAGAAATATGCCTTTCCTTAGAAGCCTGAAAGAATAAAATTATTTATTAATTGGTTAACTATAGAAATGATTAATAATAAATAAAGGCAATCATATTTCTTTCCTAGGGTTATCATATGTGTCCTTTTAGCAATTTATAATGGACCTCTGGGTTACTTGTTCTAATTAGTGGGTTGGGACACTCTTGTTAAACATGTACTAAGCAAAACCAATCTGGCAATATGTACTTTACTTTACATGACATGTACCTCGAGAACATTCCCACCAGTAGAACACAGGGAACAGGCTGTTCCCAGTGCTACATCAAATCTAATTAAATGGGAAAACCACAGAATTTTAAAGCATTGTAGCCGTTTGTAACCAGAAGCTATTTTTTCCTTGCTCCTGTGGTTACTATCATATATTTTAAACTAAAACAGCTAAACAAATGATGGATAACTAGAAAAGCTGTACAGAGAAGCACTACACATGTAGTACAGGACATTTATTGCTGTAAGTTAAAGTCTCTGGTCAAACCTTAGACGACAGGAATATTTTTTTTTTTTTGACACCCAAAAGAAATCATAAGAGCAGACCAGAATTCCCTGGGTCCTAATAGATGTCTTAATAAAGAAATACATTTTTGCTTGGTTGTTTTGGTACAAAGAAACTGTCAGCATGGACCATGCCAAACCTTGTTGTGTATTACGGACCAGTTCTCTGGAGAACTTTACAACGTTAAGAAGATAGAAATGTTACAACATTAGAATCTGATATTAGGATGAATATGCCACTACTCTTCATACTGGAATAGTTAAAAATGATGCCCAAATTGATTTGCGTGTGTGCCATCTTGACTGCAGCCCCCACAGTGGAATGAAGGAGCCATAAGTGAGGAAGAGGAGAGAGAGACGAAAGGGAAGAACAGGGCAGAGGAAAAAGAATCCTTTACTTAGGAGTTAGTTTTTATATAAAGTGGTGAAAAATGCAAAAGAGCCTGGGGCAAGGAGAAATCAAACATAAGTTCAAAGACAAGAGGTTGGTGTTATTCATGATTTTAGGGATTTGTCTATCTAACAGAAAATATATCAGTGGTTATGTGGCTGGAGTTTGACTGACTACCTGATGACTATATGTTTTGGGGAGTTTGGACAAAAAAAAAATCTAAGAGCTTATCCAGAAGAAGAAGGGAAAGAACAACTACATCATCAGCTACTCTATAATTGCAGCAGCAGAAGTAATTTCAAAGTGTTCTCATTCTCAGATTTGGTAGATTATTCAGTTTTGCTGATTTGTTTTACCAGTGTGTTTTGCTTTAATCCCTGATTTTTTCTTTTATGAAGGTTGTGAATTTTTATTGAGTGCTCCACTGGAACACGCTTCCCTGGTCTGGGGAAAAGAGAGCATTTTAAATTTTTGTATTCTTCTCTACAGAATTAAAGAAAAGCTATCATAAAATGAACCTTATTATTTCAATTTTCAGAGATTGTCATCTTCAATACTAGTTCCTATAAACAAGGGTATATTAAATTCATGGCCTTAGTTCTGCATAAGTATGATGCTGAATTGTAAGTTCTATTTTTTTCCTTTATAATAGAAATCAATTTTAATTTTCACCCCAAAATTACTTTTGTCACACATTTGATTAACTGATTTATTGTTCAGTGTTATTGTTTTAATGTGCCACATGTCATTGTTTAATATGGCTTGATCATTTAGGACTTCTTTGTGAAGGTGCTGAGCATAATCCCAATTTAATAAAAACATTTGAGCATGAAATCAAAACCTCTGTTAATAAAGAAGAAAACTACCTATGTAGTTAACATTTTGAAGTCTCTTCAAAGCCAATAAACAACAGCAATACTTCCTCATTTTAATGGAATCCATACCTAAAACATAAATCTTAAACTGAAATGAATACTCAGGAATTTCAGGAGTTCAACTATGCTATTTATTTTTTTCCCTTCATATGTTACTATGTTCCATTCTTTCTTTCTCCAGAAATCTGTAAGTAGCAATGTTGAAGCCAACAGTGGAGTAGTACAAGATCAAAATATAAATCTTGTGGAGACTTGAGGAAGACAGAGGCCTTTTATTTTATAAAATAGCTTTCTGAATTTTCTTTAAATTATATATATATATATGTGTGTGTGTGTGTGTCTCTCTATATATAAAAATATATATGTGTATATATATAAATATATATGTATATATATAAATATATATGTATATAAGTAATATATATATACTTTCTTAAATGAACAGGTTTTAAATATGAAAGGGCTTTATAAGCCCCCTTACCCCTCATCTTTCTCATGACTAATGTGTTATGAGTGAATCAGTTTACTTGATAAAAAATCACCCTTAAAAGAGAAAGAATAGGTTGTTCCTAAATAAGAGCTGTAGCTAATTAAATATACATAATTTCATTCTTTCATTTTCTTTGGCAAAGCTTCGCAAGACTTAATATTACTTTAATCAATAAATTTAAAGTGAAGCAATAAAAATTGAAATTAGTTTTGAAAAATGGAAATTAAGCAAACACTTGCAAAGAATTCTTTTCTTTTGTCAGAATGGCAAAGCATAAATATGAGTCAACTTTATGAAATTTATTAGAGAATTAGTGCAGTTACATGAAAGGGAAAATATGAAATTTTTCTGTTTTAATTATATGCCCAATTTGGTGCTATTACAGTAGTTTTTCTTGATTAAAACATTAAATGGGAGCACTACATAGAAATATCTGGCATATTGACAGTCGGAATTGTTGAATGAGCCAGCTACTGAGGCCACTAAAGAGCACTCTCATCTTAATACCAAGCACTTTGTTCTTTCTAATGGAAATGCATGTGAAAGAGCTCCTGGTAAAAGAGTGCCATTGAAGGTAATTTCATCATTCACTGAATCATGCAACAATCATGTACAGCACAGATTCATTTAGGATCTTCATGTAGCAATGCAAGGATCTGTGAGGAAAACCTTTAATTTTGTGGGTATTTTTCTTCAACTATTTTTTAATCTATTGATAGCAATTAGGTTGGGCTTTTCATTAATTTTAGAAATATTTTTCTTTGGTCATAGCGCCATAGATTTTCATAAATGGGTAAAATTAGCAATATTACAATGCAAAGTTGTAGCTGAAATGCACATACTTTGCTCATTTAATTATAAAATTTAGTAGCCTGAATGTTTTTGCAAATCTAAATGTTGTGATAAATGCACGTTAAAAGCCCTGGTTAGGCTTTTACACAAGCATTTTTCCTTGGGTTCCCAGCAAAAATTTATCTTTTGTCTAAATCCATGACATTTTTGACTGTTAGGCAGAAGTCTGCAATTTCCCTCCATACCTAAGTGCACCTAAGGAACCTTTGGATGTGCTCTCTGAGGGTATTAAGTTTTGGAGCAGATTCTATTGGAGCATTGTTCCATGCCTGACAAAACACTGCAACTGGAAGTGGTGTTTTCCTTATTAAACAGGTCACTCTGCAGGGAAACAAACAAAGAACTGTAGCCCTATTCTAGGTGTTTAAAGAGCTTAAAAAATGCAGTGGAACAGACCCATAAAAATATTTTGAGTTCCCTTGGGGAAAGGCTTGCTAAAGAGTGGCTCACCTTTCTGCTACTATCCCAACACAGTGAATTATGTAGGGGAATATTCACAAGTGCCATTGGAACAAGTTGGACTGGTGAGGAACTGGAATACATGACATGAGATGATAAAAATCCTCACCTTACTTTGATGGAAATGTTACAGCTTATCACAAACACTGTTTTGTTTTTTTCCCTTCTTATTTCCCTCCCTTCAAATGTAAAGCTAAACCAGCCTTTCTCTCCTGCACAGCTGCTATGGAGATATGTAAAAAATCATAGAATTGCAGAATGGTTTGGGTTAGAAGGACTTAAAAATCAAGTTCCAATATCCCCTGCCATAGGCAGGGACCTCTTCCCACCAGATCAGGTTGTTCAGAGCCCCATCCAAACTGGCCTTGAGCACTTCCAGGAATGGGGCATCCACAACTTCTCTGGGCAACCTGTGCCAGGCCTCACCACCCTCAGACAGAATAATTTCTTTCTAATCTCTAATCTAAATCTTGCTTCTGTCATTCTCCCTTTTCCTGTCATTACATGCTCTTGTAAAAAGTTTCTCTCTTTCCTGCACTAATTCATGCACAATTGCTGTGTTATTACTTGTAATCTCATTAAGAAATGGCTAGACAAGTGTACTGACTTCAGATTAAATCCAGAAACCCAAAACCTAGTAAAAATTCAGATTAGCAGAACTTCAAACCTACTCTTCAAAGGTTTAAACAACACATCAAATAACATTTGCCAAACATTCCTGGACTCAGCCCCTCCAAAGGCTACTGAAGGATGAGCAGTAAATTCAACTAATATTCAGGTACTGACAAAACCAAAGGCTGTAAAGGAAATAAAAACATTCAGGACAGACAAGAGACTCCTTGCTGGGGCATAAACTGCAACGATTTTTCAAACTTAAATTTCAGACACCTACTTCTGAGGACCAAATCTAAAACAAAGGCCTTCTCCCCATCTGAGAGATGTCCTGTCTGTGACTCCCTGCTGAGTTGCAAGGAAATTTATCAGACTCATCAAGTGTACTTGGAGGATGTATGCATACTGTGTTCTCCCTCACTATCATTTCTTTCTTTCGTGGCTCATTAATTCTGCATATATAAACCCAAACTGATTTTTGTCTATTACTATGACATCTAATAATCTCTTCTCTTGCACTTCTGAAGTCTGCATCATTATCATGTTTCCCCACATTGTCCTTGTTTCAGATAATTTTCAAAGCAGCAGTTTTTATCTTTTCTTCCCAAATGCACTCCAGTCCTCTCATTTTTTTATCTGTATGGGTATTTTCAACATTTCCCAGCTAGTTATCCACTCCAAAATAGTAATTTGCTGCTCCTGTTCTTCTGCAGATGTTAAGGACAACTGGACTAAGAGGTGATTCCTTCATCTCTGCTGGCTACAGTATTTTTCATTAATACCTTCTACCTTTTATTGCCTAACGGCTGATTTCTCAATCAAGATAATTTTTTAAATTATATTTTCAGTTCAGAAATGCTGCACCAAGTGGCTTGTTAAAGACCATGTGTATTGCATACAGCTCATATATTTTGCAAACTAATATTTAATTCTGTTTGAAAAGATATGTCCTCACCACACACACCTGCAAGGCATATTTATCCCACCTGCACCCCGACCCAGATGGAGTTTTTTTGTTCTGGGATCAGGGAGCTGGCACTGGTTGCTAATGCTAAAATGTAGAGCAGCAGTGAAGTAGAACAAAGCTGATGAAAAAAAAAAAAAAAAAAAGAAAAAAAAAAAAAAGAACAAACAAAAAAAATAAGAGAAAGAAACCAAGGGGAAAAAAAAAAAAAAAAGAAAAAAAGCCCCCAACTGTTCAGATACTTTAGGCTTGCTCCAGTGCTTTGACCCAAATAACCTGATCTGCAAATAGCAAATAACTTCTGTGTTCTAAATCAAAGGGGAAAAATAAGCTATTTGGGTCAGAGTATGCAAAAAAAAGGGTCTACCCAAATGACTAGTCTCCCGCAGACACTGGTGTGTGCTTATCTTGTGGATCTTTTTAATTTGCAATTTTCCCATGGCTCCAGACAGATGTGTCAGATAGATCTGAACATTAAAAACATTACCTAAAGCCACAGTGATTTCTAATGTCTCCAATAATATATTTATTTTAAATACAACATTCTGTAAAACTAGCCCAGTCTTTCTAAAAGGTCTAAAGCATGTGGATGATGGACTAAAAATAGTCCCCTTGGCTTTATTTTGCAATTTCCACCCCATAGCTCACTTTGGTGTTCACTTAGTATAATGACATTGGCTCTTTCCAAAGTGATCAGAAACATCTTGACTTCTCTCCAAATCCAGCCTCTGTTCACTCTGGTGCATTACTCATCACTCCCAAAGGATTTTTTGAGGCTGTGCACAAGGGATGGGATTCAGAACAAAGAGCTTACAAGCAGATTGCTTCAGTAGAATACAATCGTTTATAAATTTCCTATTCATTAAGTTCCACATTCCCAAGAAACGTTAATACTAAATTTACACTCAATTCCAAGGACTCAGCTGGATCTCTATCATAATTTATAATGACACAGTGAGTAACTACCCCATTATTATAAAGAATGAATTAAAGGTGCAAAACTTCCTCAGAAACAACCAAATCTGAAAACACTCTCCAATTATGTTCCTTAAAGAATGCATTTGTAATTTTGGCCAACTTGGGAGCCATTTGCAGGAGAAAAAAATAATAGGTCTGGTTACATCCAGTGATGGAAAGAATCTTTGAAAAGTTCCTCTTTTCTACCAATTCCACTTTGTGCACTTCATTTGGGACTATCATAAAGGTCGTGTAATTTAATCATATGCAAATGTAATAGACCAAAACCAGCATAATTTAAAGCATTTGTTTGAATCTTATTTGCTTGACTATTATAATTCAGGGTGTTCACAGAGATAAATGACAGCAAGAAGGATCCTATTATTCTGTTCAGGAGGAGAGACTGGGAGATATATGAGTCATTTGGAAAAATGAAGAGAGTATGGAAATTTATCTGTAAGTAAGCAGCTTTTTCAGGGAGAGGCAACACTGAGAGAGACAAATAGGGACTTCACAGAGGGTGGGAAATACAAGTGGTAGTTTCAAGGAAGTCACTTCACAAGGATTATAATTTTCCCAGTGAACTGACTTGGAACAAACACAGCCATCCAAGTCCTATCAACTAAACCCACTAGGAGGGCTCCTGCCCCCATCACACACCTGCCAAAAATCAGATTATTCTGACCTGTGCTTGAACAGGTCTCACAGTGATCCCCCGGAACCAGATGTGATTTATTACAAGACCAAAGAACTCAGTGTAGATACCAGTGTAAGATATGCCTGCAAAAGTTGCTACAAAAGGCCAGTTTGAATGGCCTGGTACCCTGTGATGTGACAGTCTGCACATCCCTGCCCAGGACACAAGCTCCACAGTGACCAGGAGCCAGACCCCAGTCCCCTCTTGCCAGATCCATCTCCTGCAGGATGAAAGGTGCCTCTGAGTCCCTTTGCATATCCATTGGATGTCTGGAGAAATGCAGGACTAGCAGTGTTTCCTGGGGTGCCTTTTTCCAGTACCCACAGCACATAAGACTGTGTCAGTAACACTTTCTGTCGATGCTGTCTTTTCTTCCCCTGAATCCAGTTGCTTGATCCAGAACGAAAAGCAGCATGTCATACATTTTAAATAAGACAATTCTACATATTAACTCAGTGGTTTTTAAACATAAAAGACTAAGACTCTTACATTAAGCAACTTTAAGCAAAATAAAAAATAACACCATGAGAAACATCACTCCTGGTTGTATTAATTGGATGAGAAAATTATGTTGCTTTCCTACATATATCTGAAGAGTTATTTTAATCACCTTAATATTATTAACTGTTTGGAGGTAAATGCAGTAAATTTTTGATATCTTGTTTTGAATTTTTGATATCTTGTTTTGAATTTTTGATATCTTGTTTTGAATTTTCATAATTGTCTCCTAGCATTACATTCCCCACTCCCCCCAATTATTGTCTGAATTCACTGACAACTGATCCAAAGGTGCCAGAGGTATTTCAATCACTGAAATTATTCAAAGCCAGATCGCACTCAGTTAACATTTAGAAACTGTTGCCCCCCGCCGTACACCTGAAAATGTCTGGAAATCCCTGAATAAAGATTTTAATAATGCATATGTAACTGCACAAACTGATTTCAGAAGACAAGTGTATGGAACAGCAAGATCTAGTACCTGTGGACCTACAGTAAAATTTCAATTAATTACTAGGCAAAATCAGGACTAATCAGACTTAATTTTAAATTCCTGGTATGAAGAAAAAAAATAAATCAATAATTAATAATCTATGTTATCTTTTATTATTAACAAAATAATTTTCTATACTCATGCTCTGCAGTATACAGTATGTAAATAAATTAGGAAAAGCTCATATAGGTTTTATTTTACATTTATAATACTGAATTTTCTCAGCAATGTGAATATTAAAATATTTTTTCACATAGGTGTACATGCAGAATGGTAGTGACTGCTGAAGTTGCAATTGTACGACATTTCACAGATATGAAACTGCTTTCAGACATCTACAAATTACTGAAAGATTGACTTTGAGAGATAAAAAAAATTATAGAAAAATTGCCCTTTAATTCATATTTAATTTTAAATACCAGATGAGGTTCTAGTGAAAAGCTGAAATGCAATTATGGCCTGTGATGGGACTTAAGCATGTTTTCAAATGTTTTCCTAATTGGAACTTTAGGCTCATGATTTAAATCAAGTCCATAATTAATGCAGTCCCTTATATTTATTTAATTGCCTGAGTTTCAGTGGTTTGTGGAAATACTCAGCCAACTATTTCTCCTGTGACTTTTGGTGCCCTTGAGAAATTTGCTGTTTGTGGTCCTGTTCCTTCAGACTGTGAAATGGACAGCATAGGAAATATAAATTTGTCCCTAGTATCACCACCATTATTCAGCAGATTACTATTCAACTCTCAGCTTCATTGTGTTAAGCAAACACAATAAAATGCAGCTTCTTTCACAAAGTAACAAGACAGAGGAAAAAAAGGAAGCATTATCATCTCAGTTTTTACAAAATAATTTCAGTGGAATTTATGAAAATCTATTACATGCTCCTCATCCTTGGGAATTACCCAGTATACCTTGACAGTATGCTGTGAGAAGAAAACTGTGACTTTCGATTTCCAAAAAGCAAGTGAATTGCACTTGGAAAGTCTTCAGGTGCTTTTGGAAGATCTGTCCCTAAGCAGCTTGACCATTCAAGACATGCACAGCTGTCTTAAAAGTTAAATCCACATATCCTAAGTTTTGCTTCATTGCTTTTCTGACAAGACCTTCCCCTCCCAGTTCTTTTCCTCATAGCTAAATGTATATGAATTTGCACTATAATAGGAGTATGAAGTACAGAAAATTGCAGCAATCCTCAGAAATACAATTCAGTGTCTACACATTAGTAACTGGCAAAAGAAAATTGCTTCTGAAATGTTGCATTTCAGATTAAACAAAAGACAAAAAACAAACAAGAAAACAAAAATTAAACTGGTCAGAAACAATAACTTTCCAGTTAAAAGAGTTGTTTGTTTTGCCACTGTCTTCTCATTGACAAATGGCACAAATGCTTTTGCCCAAACCTGCCTTTGAACTTCTGCCCCAGGTAGAGAATGAAGGGAAGTTTCAGCCAGAATGATGAACGTTTCCAAGACCAAAGAACAACTAAGGAAAGCTGTTGGGCAGCATAAACAGCAGCAGGTCATGACCAGAACACTGCTACTATAATAAAGGTTTATTTAAATGCATTGGCATGGAGAAGGTGAAAATATGCAGGAAAAAAAAAAAAAAAAATTCTAAGTTTTATCTCTGACTTACTACCCAAAACCAGTTTAGACTGCAATGCAGAGGTTTCCTTGCTCTTCCCCAAACTTCCAGGGTGTTGGGGGCATCCTATGAACCAATACACATCTGGAGTGGAGTATACATCAAAAAGCAAATTAAATAAAAAACATGCATCTTCTTTAAAACCGTAATATTTTTAAAAACTCAGTAGAGCAACTAGATGAAAAAAATAAAGAAGGGATTAACACTTTCCCTTGCTTTTTTTTTTTTTTTATGAATGAAGTGAAAACACAGCAGTGGTTCACAGGCTTTTTTCTTTAGGTTCATACTGCCTTTAGCCTTTGGTAATAAATATGCACCATCACTTCTGCAACATACTTACTTCTATGCATTGGAATGTAAGTACATTATATTAATTGCTTGCAAGGGTAGCCAATTGCAGAAAATTGAGTTTTCTTGCCTTTTCTTTGTGCACAGGAATAATATAGGTCAGAGACACAGGCCACCCAAGTCTGGCAGACAATTCACTGCACTCTCTAGTGATGGAGAGCAGAAGGTGTTTTTAGACAGGGCAGAATCAGTAAGTCTCACCCTGAAAATATATGCAAAAAAACCTGCAAGCACACATGTGGTTTTGTATTATTTACATATATTTACAAGCATGTACATATTTTGCTCGTTTTCCTATGTATATATATGAAAACCTGTGTGTTTGTGTGTGTATGTGTGTGTGTATAAGAAAAAAATGTAAAAAAATATACAGGAAAACACTTAAAAGTCAAAGTAATTCTCAACGTCTTTTTACTGGAATGAAGTACACAGCAAATAATTTAGGAACATTCTGTTATTATATCACCTCTAAAAATTTAAAAGAAAATTTTCCTCATTACAATATGTGACCTAAGAAGTGCATTCATTTTTAAATTTTGGAAAAATACTGATATTGCAATATTTAATTTCCCGACAGAACAGCTTTTCTCAGAGTAGGACTTCTTGGGGGTTTTTTGAGATGCAGATAGTAATATTCTCTCCTCCAGTGTTCATTGAAATTAATTAACAATATATAGAATGGGGAACTATGGAATTTAGATGAAAGTCATTCATTAACTGTGCAAAGCTTTAAATTTGGGGAAAGATAAATGATTACCAAAACAAAATAACAATTAAACATGCTTATACTATATTTGTTCACATAGTAATTGCTATATTTGCCACCATTAATTAGAATTCTCATTGAGCTAAAGAAAACCGTAAATCTGTTCCCTCTTTTGGTGGAGTTGGGAAAAAGAATACAGCAGACAGAGAAGAGGAATTTTCCCTTTGATGATTTTATCAACAAATTTTCATGATATGTTATCTAAATTCCACCTTTGGATGGCAAAAGAAATTTTTCTTTCTTCTTAAAATGAGATGGATTCTATTACACTTTTCTAATGAATTAGAAATTACATTAGCAGGTTATTGGAATAAAAATAATTTTATTGGAGTACTGTTGGGTAAAAAATATACCTAGGACTTGTTCAAAGTGTTCCAGCTTGAATTTTCATAAAAAGGACTTATCTGTCAGTGAACAGATTGTTCTTTTAAACACATAATTTCAACTAACTGGGAAAAGGTGCATCCCATGAAATCCCTTATGCAGATCTAACTTGGAGTATTTTGAAACTGTGGTATTCTGCCCTGATGCCTTATGGGTGCTGCAGAGCTGGTACCTCATTTTTCTGGTCTGTCATCTTGGCTGGACTCCCAGTCTGTTGGCATAAGCCCTCGTGCACAAGGTTGCCTATACTCCATCAAACAGCTGAATTTCCATGATGCAATGTCCAGCAATCAGCTGTTGGATTTGTAATGATCTAAGACCCAAGCATAATTTTCTGTATAAATTTAATATGGTTTGGCCAGATATTTCCCCACAAAGTTGCATTTCTTAAAGTTCACAGTATTTGTCCTTGCCAGAGTTATATATTGATCTTTTCTGTCCATACTCTCTTGCCCTTTCTTGCACTGTAATCACTAGGAAAGGTAACCCCTGTCTCTGAGGCATCTGGACAATTTTCAGGAATATCTTCACTTGGACTTTGGAAATGGGAATGAATTGAAGCCCAACCTAATTGATTGCAACACTTCTGAGTCCTAATTTAATATGCAGATTACACATGAAAATCTGTTCCTAAGAAATATCCTATGAATTTTATGAAACAGCTGAAAATGTACCAAACAATGGTATTACAGATAGTCACTATTTCCTTCAAATTATTATATCTGTTTCTAGAAGCCAGTTCATCTTGGTATTTCTGAGTTGTCTTTGAGATGTACTACTGTGTCCAGATATAAAGGACCTGAACCACCCCTCTCAGTAATTTTGGAGTAAATAAAAAATAAAAGTAATAAAATAAATGTGAGTAAACCAATGTGTGATAAAGAATTAAGCCCAGAGTTAGTTACATTGGCATCAATTGGTATCAAACATAAATAAAGGTTAAAATATGTAGGTGTTACTTTAAGAAACATTTGCACTGATATTTAATCACCTAACAGTAAATTATATATAAATGCTGGATGGATTTATTACCTACATTGCTTTACATGTTTGCAAGCATATCTCGTTGCTGTGATTTGTGCTGCTTGTCTCCTAATCTGAAGGCACTCTTTTAGAATTTGTGGAGGCAATGCATAGCTCTCTGAGATGCATGTTTTATTCCACAGTATGTTTTAAGGGTACAGTTACAGGAGGCCAAATCACATAACTAAAAAGTTGCAGATTAAAAGTTGCATTGTTGTGCAAATGGCAAGATTGCATTTTTGTGTAAACATTGTCACTGATTTCTTTGCTAAAGCTACTGCACAGTGTCTATATTGAGAGATGGGGCTACAGCAACCTCCTTCTGATGACTAGTCCATCCTGGTGTTTATTTCACAATTGTCCCAATGTGTGAAAAAAGCAGAAGAATTTTTAAATAAAGGAACTGTTCCAACCCTCCTAACCTGAGACTATATGAGAGTGGAAGGCAGATGAGAAGAAAGCACCTGTCTCTAATGGCATATCAAGAAAAGATGAAAATTAATTCCCAGCCTTGAAATGACCTGAACTGGTGAGTTTATTAAAAAAAGAAAAAAAAGAAAAAAAAAAAGAAAAGAAAAAAAAAAAAAAAAAAAAAAGGAAAAGGAATTTGCCAGATATTAATAGGAAAATTTTAGTGCCATAGCCAGTTTTAGGGTAGAGGCACATTTCATACATGTAGTCCTGTTCCTTCTACTGGCATTGGCTTAAGCTCACCAACCTGGCAGATGCACATCAGTGCCAAACCCTGTCTTTTCATCATTTGCAGATTCTCAGGGTGGGACACTTACTAAATGCTGTCACAGTATGATTAATCAGGGTAGTTATCTTGGAAATGTGATATGCTTGAAAAATATTCCTTCCAACATCTGGTTCCCAAATGGGAGCTGAAGGCAGATTTGGCTCCAGAAGTGTCACACCTCACGGGAAGAGGCTCTGATCTGAAGCCCAGGTTTTGCAGGGAGCTCTTCCATCCCACACCACCTCATTGATCTAGTTGTGTGTTATCTAATGCCTGGACCAAAAGCAGAAGAGCTGGAAGAGTATGGCTCAGGGCTGGAGGGGGTTCATGCAAATCTCCTGTGCCATGCTGCACAGGGGAAAGCAAGCATGCCCTGAGGCTCTGTGACTAGGTCTGGCTCATTTGGCATGAGGAGATCAAAGTGCTGAACCTGACCTCTGGTTGCTGCCCCATTGCCAGGGCACTGTGCTCAGCTGGCCACTGTTTCACCCAGCCCAGTGAGTGCACGTCCTGCTCTTGGCTTCAGACATGTGTAAACAGCTTTGCAGCTAGTTTCTTCGAGCTCTGTTATCTTGTGAAGATTAAACATCTGAGCAAATAATCACAAAGCCAAAAGTGGCCATTTTCTCAATAACACATCTGTTAGGATGAAATCCTGATCCTTTTTGCTTTGTGTGTGCTTTGATTGCCTAGGGAGCTGGCATGCTAATTTTTGCTCAGAGGTTATAATATTGAAAGTCTGGGTTTTGTTTAACAGTCAGGCTTAACTCTTGGGCTAACATTTTTCCTGGAGTTTCC
>JAOTQP010001652.1:8009261-8031274 GCA_026413545.1 Cichladusa arquata
GAGAGAGAGAGCCTGCTGCCCCAAGTCCCAACACGATCACATAATTATGTTTTGTAAATGAAGGACAGAGTTATGTCCTAAAAAAAAGAAGATATAAGTGTCTTAGTTTGTCAATCAAGTAAAATGATTAATTTAAAACAACTCACAACAGCTACAAGGGTAGGAAGGATTATTTGCTTGTTAAAAGGCAGCTATGTTCAGTTAGGAGAAAATAGATAAGGTCTGGATCAAATTTTAATTATTTTGTTTGATTTTTTCCTTGCCAGAATGAGAAAAAACAATCATTCAAAGAGCAACATTCAACAATCGAGCTTCTTGAAATGAAGCAGAACAGAAGTGCTGTTGATTTTGACTTCATCTTATCCAGCAGTTCAGAATTATATTTGTAGCCCCTGAGGAGATTTCTAGGTTGACTTGTTCATTCCTTCTGAATAACTACAGGTCAATACAATACAAAACAACACTGTACCAATTGATAACTATTCTGATATTTAGAAACAGTTCTCTGAATTCCACCCTATGGAACATACCAAAGACAATATAGTAACATCAACATTCCTGCTCCCTCTTTCATAGGATCCTGATATCCCTCTTTTCAGTTTTCCCTCTGTCATAAATAATTAAAGTGCAACTACAGTTAACATCACATTTCTCTGTGCAAATAAGCGCTGGGATCTTCTGACGATACTGCTCACTCCACATCTCTTCTTTGGTCAGTCCTTTACCATCAAACAAATATAAAATAATCTCACAATTCTGATGGTTCCATCTTCTTTGGGACATAAGTTATCATGTTCTCATTCCTAGAAATAGCAAAGAACCACATATTCCTTGTTTGTTGTTTTGGTTTTTTTTTTTACATTTATTTTTTAATAAATTTCTTCTCAGTCCTCCTGTGACTAGGGTTTCTATTTCTATTAACAGTGGTTTGGCAAGAAGAAGTGTTCTCTCTTTGCTGCCTTTTTACTTTCTGCAAAGCTGCACAGGGTTCCAGTCACAGACCAGTGTCCCATGGGCAAGAGAAGAATGACAACTTTATCCATACAAGCTAATCACCAAAAATTTTCAAAGGACTTCATCATTTCTGTTACTAATTAAACCTGTCTTTCTTCCTGTATGTCCAGAGACACATCTTTGGAGCCTGCCTGCTGCAGATGCACATAATCTGAAAAAGCTGGAAGATCTTAATTGCCTTTCTGCAGTGGTTTTTTCAGAGCCTCTCTCCAAATACACCCTTACTTAGAGAAGCTGGAGCCACATCTTCAATACCTAAACCTGCAGATATTCATTGGCACAACAAAAATTAAGTTTGATACCTGATATCAAACTATTCTTTTGTGGACAAAGTCAAACACAACTGCTAAGGGAGTATCTTAGAGACAAAATAATTTTATGTTAGGGAAAATGATTTTTTTCATGTGTTGGTAAAATTAAATCACTTCACTGAAGAAAAAAACACTATTTGTTGTTTAATTATTATGAGTTGATTTCCACATTATATTTCACAATTCAGGAAAAAAAAACAGCACTTCATTTAATATTGTTCATGTTTGATAAAAGCATAGTAAAGATAAATTTTTCAGATGGTTGTGAGTGATCTTTGAATGATATAAAGCTACAGATTTCTCTAGAGTAAGGGTATAGGAAATCTTAATTTGCATTACTTGATATTTCCTAGATTGCCTGTTATTTTTTGGTGTTTTTTTTTAAGGAATATATTTTTAGAAATTGAATATACCCCATATTTATTCATTGCTATGTCTACTAAATAAGGAAATTACAGCCTATGTCACATAATTCCAAAACTATTCTGTCACATCAGGTGTCCCAAGGCTATCAATAGTAATTTTTTTTACAGAAAGTTCAGACCTCAGAGAAATTTACTTATGATGAATTTGTCTGCCTTATAATGGATTTCATTAATCCAGTAATTACTAGATGCAACAGAAAGAAAGGTCCCATTTGAAGGAGAGGGAGATAAAAAACATCTCAAATCAGTCCTCACTGTAACACTCTTTTGTACCTTTTTTAAAGCCTGTTCCAGATCATAACACAATTCTTGTTACACAGTTGATCAGTTTTACTATTATGAGAAAAACCCACTTCCATGTCATACAGAAGTGACTATTCAAATATAAATCACAGGAAAGAACAAACTTGCTGTATCTTTTCTGCTACCAAGGAAACAATGCAAACTTGGTTGGGACAAAGCTTTTGTTGTCCTCAAGTGGTTGTCAGCAATTTTACATACAGCGTGTAAAAATCCTGCACCCACTAAGCTGCTCCATATTTCAGGATATCTAGTTCTAGACAAGTAGGACAGATGGGAAACACTTGATGGAAAACTTTCCTTCAAAACAATACAATTAGGCCAGGTAGAAAGCTAAGTTTCACAAATGTCTAGGTTTCTAAATCTTGCACGTTATCAAAATGTATTTTAGAAGTAGTATTTAGAAAACAAGATAAAATTATTGTGAAATACTGTACTATGTGTAAGCACTTTGAATAGATGGGCTGCACATAATAAAAGGGGAAAATTTGTATGTGGGTATTGACTAAACAATTGATAATGGCTCATGACTATTTACAACTTTTAAGATGTACTACAGGCAATTTTCTTTAACCCAAAATGCAAATGCTTCATCTAGTTTATACTGGCTAGCTGAATAAAGGTTCTAAATGGGGTAAAATAGGTATCTCCATTAAAACTATTCTAATGCAAGTGAATTTGACATTGCAAAGGGAGATTTCAGTATAGAACACGGAATTATTTTTTCCCTGTGCTTTACAGTTATGATGCTGCTTTTCATAAATATGAAACTACTAACATTTACCCAGATGAATAGTTTTACTTTTCCCCTTTTTCATATTTTAAGGTGAATGTCTATATCTAGATCCACATCTTGAACTTAAGATTTTATACCTGCCTTCATATCAGCAGTGTTAATTTCAGTTTTCCTCCCTGAAGATGAAAGATGAGGTTTTGAGATACCTGGCAGCTTTTCACCCCCATGACAGATGATGCCTTTGCTTCCTTATTTGACTTGAAATGAAAGGGCAGTACAATATGTACTTTGGAAAAGCTTGCCTAATACCCTTCTGCCTAGAAAACAACATCACTGGCATTAAATTCCCTGTGTCCTTTTCATACCAGCTTGTTTTACAGAGATTTAGAGTGTGATTAGTATCATTACCAGACCTTACTTTTTTCAGGGCTTTACTCATTACTGGCCAGGGGTCAATCAAATCATGCATATTAAAGCCAGGTCAAAGTGAGCTGTGCACAGAAGGAGAAGCACCACAGAGAAGCTTCAGCTAAGCACTGCCATCAAGTATTAAAGTCACAGGTTAATGTATGTGTGACCACATTAGCTCCACACAGGAACTTCACTACCAAAGCCAGGGGGTGGACCAGGTGATAGGGCTGAAGAATGGTGAGACTTAAAAAATAATTCTCATGCCTTGACTCAGAGTTAATGACAATGAAAGCACAAATTCCCTATGCCTTTACAGCCTTTCCAGAAAGAAAGGAGTATTTTCCACTAAAACAGTAGCATGCAAATATAAATAATAGGAGAATAAAAAAAATCATTACCCTTCAGCTTGTCTTGAAAAGCCACAGTTCCAAGGTGAGATCAGGGCACCAAAGAGCTCATGGCTTTCTGTGCTTGTTTTATAAGTGCAGAGCTAAAGGACTAGACAAAGTAAAAATGAGAGTGCCAGCATTAAAATGGGATGCAAGATGGGACAGGGGAGAATGAAGGTCAACAGGATTGTCTACTAATAAGACATGAACTTGCATTACTTAATGATACCCTTGTAATCTGTCAGAAGTAGAAAGCTTAAGGAGTTAGTGAGCAGAGAGAGTCAAGTGGAAATTAAACCAGAGATTAGAAATATTTTAAAAAGAAATTAAGAAAAGATTCAGAACTAAGCCATCTCAAAAACTAAGATCCACAGGCGAGCAAGTATATTTGACAAGGTACGTCCAGGATATATAATTTATGCAATTTATGGTCTTATTTTCAAAGAAGCACCTCATTTTAAAAGAGATTTTATTTTTTTTATTGGATAGAGTATTCATCATTTTTTTTCCTTCTCACTTTTATTCACGCATTTAGAGGCTACTTAAATATTTTGGACTAAAATTGAATGTTTAGACCTGGTTTAAATGTGCATACAGTAGTTTTAATGATTTTTTTAAAACATTAAAGAGTAATGATGGCAGGGTATCAGAATCTGCAAACAGACATTTGGCTAAAGCTTTCATCAAGATGTTCATGTAGTAACACAAGAAATTATGTTGATATAAATATTTTTGTTTCTATTAATTTAAAATTATATCAATATATATATTTAAACACATTACATTTATACCTATAAATATAGTTATACCTATAAGTATAGTTTTAGGGTTTGGGATCTTTTTCCCTCTTTGAAATGAAACCACTCCAGCATCTCTTTAGAAATTGAAATATGCCTACAAGCACAGGAAAATGGATATAATACATAATCTCTATGGTTAGTTACAAATGCATTTACCTTGTGAGGATTTTTTGTTTGTTTTATTTGTTTGATTTAGTGAGAAAATTCATCTCCCATCTTCTTCCCAGCTTGGGTCTTTCACATGTTATTTCTTTCAAGGCTGGTCAATACAGATCCCTGATTTGCAGAGCCATTCTCAGTAATTTATTTAGATTGCATAAGAAGCCACTGGCGTCAGAGAAACAGCAAGAGCTGCTCATCTGTCTCTGAGCTGAAATATCACCTGCCAATAAAGCTGTGGTTCCAGATAAACCCTACCAACAGACAGTAATTCAGATATACCCTACCAACTTGATTCAGACTTTTTAAGTGGAGGCCATTTAATTGTAAGAACAGCACTAGAAAAAATTCACAGGCATTGCGGTGTTGGCCAATATTGTCAGTCTGATAATTCTGATACTTTCATAAATCTCTTCCATCACAAGCTGTTCTAGCATAGTCTGTGTTTTCTGTTGTTATCTGAGAGTTAGAGTCCCTTTTGCAACTCGTGACTGGAGATTAACATTGGTTTCCAGGTTAAATCATTACATTTTATCCTCATAACCTCATGTGCATTCAGTCTCACCATGTCCCTTCAAATGTGGCAAGTTCTCAAGCAACAGCATGAAAATATTTCCATCCCTGCTGGCCCTTCAATGATATTAACCCCTCCATATGCAGAGGCATCATTTGCACAACAAAAAAAAAAACTCTTGAAAATTTGGATTTTTACATTGGGATTATTTTTAAACTAAGTTGGTAAAACATCAACCAGCTCCTTGGTGCTCTTAGGCTATTTTAGAGTAGCAGCAAGGAAATCAGCATCTCTATGAAGATATTTTTGCATTGTCACAGAGTGTAGAAACTGGACCTTAGCACTAACAAGGGACTGAGCTGTCATTTCTTTGCAAGTCAACAAAGATCAGACTGTCCTTTCAAATTTGAACTGGAGAACACTTGACAAGTGCAATCAGCTCCAACTTTTGTGCTTTGACACACTGAAAAGGATTCATATCAAAGAGGGGCTTAATGGGTTGGAAGGGATGATGCATAAGAAAAGCTTAGAAAGATTAAATATGTACAGCTTGACTAACCAACAATTAAATGGGGGGAGAGGGAAAAGATATATCTGTCAAAAGCAATGAGAAGGTAAACACCAAGGGGCAAGAGTAATTATTTAAAAAGACAAATGGGATATAGCTAGAAATAATGAGATCAAATTGAGAAAAGGACAATGTAGTCTGAATTTGAAGAATGATTTACTGTAAGTGAGAAAGGGTACTTCCACTTCTTTCCCTTGAGAGTATTCTACAGTGTGCTAGATCTTCCTCAAAACAATTAAAATGAAATGGGTAAAGCACAGGGGACCATACTATATGTTACAGTTTTGTATTTGCAGGGCTTTGCTTTCTGTCCTAAGAGATCTTTTCTAATTGCAATGACTTTTTTTTCCCCAAAAAATTAATAAACAAAAAATCCAAATAAAATGAGAAGTTATGAAATAATAGTTGCTTGGGAATAGGGAGAAAGGTACAAGAAACATTGAGAAAAAAAATGAATAAGCTTTAGGTTAATTAAATAAATAATGAAAACTATATCAAAATTTTTAGGGCTTTCTAGTCACTGCCATTGTACTACAAATCTGTTTGTATTCATTGAGTTGTGACCTTGTACAGTCCCTTGCAGATCCAGATTTTTATTAAATCAGTTATAGAAGCATATTTGAGAAATATTTTAAGATGTTAAATAAAAACCTAAATAAGTATTGCTTTTAAGTTGCAGAATACGGATTAAATGAGAAAGGCTAATTGCAAAATAGTTGCAGACTTATAGTGGAAGAAATTAATTCAATTATTATGTTAAAACATACTAGGTCTACAAGCAAGAAAGGAGGAAAGAGAATTTCTAAATTCTTTTTCATGTGGAATTAACAGTAACATGAAAGGAAATTCAAAACTTGTGTAACAAAAATAGACACTGCCTAGTTCATCTACATAAAGGATTGTATTCTGATAGGCTGAGTGACATTATCTAGTGTTTTGAATAGTAATTATCAATGAATTAAAATTCAGTATTTTTATTAAAATTTCTGCTTGTAGTGAGCTTTCTTTCATTGTCATTTTAATTTCCATTTTCACCCTCAAATAAGGACATTGCTGACTGAATTTTCTGCTTGAAAAGATAAAATAATCACAAGTAAAAAGCAAAAGCAATGGGATGTAACATTTTCATGCAACTAAAAACCTGTATGTAAGGTGAAATATTAGAAATTGAGACTACATAATTTATATTTTAGAATACTAGCTATTAATTCTTAGTTGCAATTGATAAATTGGGATTAAATATATATAAAATAAGTAACTAGCTGAAGTAGATCACCATTTTTCAATATAGTCACTCTGTATTCTTTCTGTGTCCTTATACCACATATCTAAATCAGAAAATTGCATTTAACTCAGTAGTATTCACTTTTTAAAATCTACCTAAACTGATTGACCTAACTAAATCAGAAAGTTGCTGTCTTCAAAGATGGTCACAGGTTGTCCTTCCTGTTTTCTATGCAAATGTGTTAAAAAGATTTTTATCTCTTTTGTTTACCAAATTATTTATTGCTCTAATGAACTGACATACCTGTCTACCAAGTCAGAGAAAATATGAGAATTAAGTGTGTAAATAAATTATTAATATTGAGTGACTTCAGACACTTGTCATGATAAGTAGACATGCATAAGAATAATCTTTTCAGAGCAGTGCAAAATTATGTCATGATCTAGAAGAGTGAAATTTGTCTAAAAATCAGTCATTTCTTTGAAATACTCGCATTTTAAAAGCACAAGCTAGTAAAATGGAGCACAATGCACTGAAGTGAAATCACACTTATTTAATCAGGAAATTACTTTGTTCTGTACAGTAATACTGTGACAGTAAAATCTCAAAATGCTGTTCTGCTTAGAAGATGGCTATAAAAATGTCAGAACGGATTTTCAGGCAGCCCTTCACTGATATGAAGCACTGAATTTACAGATATAAAGCCAGAGCCTTTATCAATTCTCACAGAAATCCAAGGAATTCAATGAGAACAGAGAAAAATGTCACTCACATAATCCAACAGTAGTGTGGGTTTTAAAAAACAAAATCTGATTGCAAAAATCAAATTATCATTTGCATCTAGGCGTCGTTAGAGGCAGCAGATTTAATTAGGTTATCTGTTCAGTATTCCTACAAAAGAAACTTTCAAACATGTAAATCAAACCAAAAATATGCTTTAGGGCACTGATTTTTATGGGCAGGAGAACCAGGAAGAGATGATCAAGGAGTTAAGCAAGGTAACTGGTTCTTCAACCTCCCTGTCTCTTTTGTACAAAGAGGAATGGGAGAGGCAAGAGAAAATGCTTGAATGATGTTAAAGCATAGAGAGCAAAAGTATATAAATAACAATTTGAATTAATTTATGCCAAACACCACCTCAGGCTAGATACTAATGAAAATATTATGTCCCTTTTGTTCAAGGCACTCAAAGCTGTTGACCAAGAGCTGAATTACTGCCATTTCTATCAAGACCTCCTCTTCACAACTAGAAGCTGGAAGCTCTAATTTTCACTCAGGAGTGCTTTTCCAGGGGGCTGAGGGCTGAAGGCAGGGCTTTTGGGGGCCTCAGCTGTCTGATAACTCCCCCTGTGCAGTGACATTGGCCTCATCATCCCTACTGTATGTGGCTCTGCATACCTCTCACAGCACCTTCCACATGGCTTTTCAGATAAATTTGTTCCAAAAAGTTGCAGGGAAGTTGTTGGATGCTTCTTTCTATTCATAGAATCACAGAATTGTAGAACCATAGAGTCATTGAATCAGGATCATTAAGGCTGGAGGAGATGTCCAAAGTCGTTGAGTTCAACCTTTGACCAAACACTACCATGTCAACTAAACCACAGCAAGAAGAGCCACATCCAGTCATTTCTTGAAGTCTTGCAGGGATGGCAGCTTCACCACTTCCCTGTTCCAACGGTTAAACACCATTTCAGTGAAGAAATTCCTCCTGATGCACAATCTGAACCTCTCCTGGTGCAGCTTGAGCTCCTTTCCTCTTGTCCAGTCACTTGTTACCTGGGAGAAGAGACTCGTCCCCAACAGGCTACAAACACTCTTGAGGGATTTGTAGAGAGTGATAAGATCTCCCCTGAGCCTCCTTTTCTCAAGGACAAACATCCCCAGATTCCTCAGCTTCTCCTCATAAGACTCACTCTCTTAGATCCCTCTCCAAATGCCCTATATGTCCCTTCATTCCTAATAGGAATTAAAAAAAAAAAAAATAACATTTATTTAGCTATGTTTTACATTAAAAAAGCCTGCAATATCCCAAGCTTTGCATTTTTCAGTACATTCACCAAGCTAAAAGTACTTTGAAAAGTAGCAAGCACCTTCTCCATTGTGTATGGCAAGTCTCACATAGTCCTGTAATGTCCCATGAAATTATAATTATTAAATAGTTATTTCTAGGTAGTTCAGTTGCCTAGGTTGAGCTTTACAGTAATTGATTTCTTAGTAGGATATGATCAAAACAATTTTATCAGTTTGTGATCACATATCAAGTTTTCTTCTCATTTGTCTTAGTTTTGTCTTGCTTCTGTGATTAAATTTTTAGTTATCCTTGTGCCATAACATCCTTTACTCCCATGATAGTAATGTTATCCTTAATTGTGGTATCAATTAAATTAATATCAATGCAAATGAGAGTATAAAATCTGAAAGATGTCTCCTGATTATGTAACCCTGATGTATCTCTTGTCCACAATGAAAACAAAATTTGAATATTTATTATTATTATCATCATTATAATCCTCACTGATATTATTATCATTATTATCACTATTCTTCTCAGGCTAAATTTGTCACTGTAAAGATCATTCCTTCCCTGATTTTGTACAATTTCTTGAAAGAAAAACCTCTTGAAAAAACTAAAACTCTGTCACTGGCAGAGGAGATTGGGAAAAATCATTATAAACCTAACAAATTCATAGGGATTGACAGAAGATCCACAGAGAAATGTTTAGCTCACAGAGCACATGTCTCTTCAAAGCCCAGAGATTTCAGAGGGACAGAGAAACCTCTTGCTGTCTCAAGAAAAATGCAGGACTTACTTTCAAAGGTGAAATTCCTATGCACCCACTTTTTAATTCAAAAGTCATCTCCATGTCAGCATCTGGTGCAGCTCATCAATGATTTTCATTAAACAGAATTTGATTTTTAATTCAGAAAATGTCCCATCCACTAAAATACTTTCTTTTGGAGAGATTAAAATATTAGAAAACAGCATCTTTTAGAATATATCTTAGACGAATGACCATCCTGTGAATATTATATTTAGAATGAGCAAGAGGACCTTTCAATATTTAACTAAATTTCCCTACCCTAAAACTATATGCAGTAATGTTTCATGGTTAGAGTCCTGGCTTGCTATTTAACTCTTTTATGTATTTATACACATCTAAAGTAAAGCTTTGGTTAAAGAGGGTCATGCCTTTTATTATAATTCAATTTTTTTCTTTAACTGCTATTAGAAGGCTTTTAGCCTTAAACTGAAATAAGACCTAAATTAAAATAATTAAAGAAAAAAACTGTCTCTCAAAAAATGCTATCTTAATTTAAAGAAGTCTATGTCTATAAATAAAACCAATGTGTTACCAAATTAATATGGCAACTGACCTTTTCAAATTATCAGGGAAAGAGCAAAATAGTCCATAAATCTTCTTGAATACAAAACACTTTTGGGGTTTTTTTTCCACTCTCCCCCCTTTAAATCCATCAAAGAACACCTGATAAAACAAAGCAAGAACGTGGGTTTTTAAATGGAGAATCTTTACTCACTTAATTGAACATTTGGAGGAGTAATAGATGGAAAGAAAATGTCCAGCACTCCAACTGCACTTGAATTACTACATCTTTTGAATGACCCTTCTTTACTGTTGTTTATAGAATGCAAACTACATAGAAATATGTACATTTATTAGTGCTCCTCAAATTATGAACAGAAGACCTTCAAATTTCAAAACAATACAAATGAAGTCTCTAACTTTACAGCCATCAGACACACATGAAAAACCTTTGTTTTAAGAATAAGCAGGATTATTCACCAAAATAGTCCATTACAAACTAGTTTTCTATAAGGGTTTGATGCATAGTTAAAATATATAGAATCAGGTCATACAGAAGAGTGCAGTAACAAGAGATCTAAAAGTATCACAAAGTTAGGGGAAAATGATCTAAGAAACTGTCTTAGTTAGAATTTAGCTAAAATTCAATTTATCAATAAATACATAATTATTCTTTATATAGAATGTGCAAAACATATATTTCATTTCTTCTTTATTTCTGGTTTCCCTATATATTTATTTTAATAGAGGGAAAGAAAGGTAAAGGCCAGAGATTAAGCTGTAATGATTGAAAGAAACTGTGAGCTTTAGGGAAAAAGAAATGAGAATCAAGAGCCAGAACAACAACACATTTATAAAATGTGATGTAGCTTTGATATAGTCAGGAAACATAAGAGCAAAAGGATTGTACTGAACAAGACAAAATCAGATTTGAGTGACAGGCTTGTCCTATATGTTCAAGCCTGGCTGTAAAACATCCACTTCATTCTAACCTAGTGAGAACTAAAAGAGAAAGGTCAATTCTGAGCAAAACCATGGAAAAGAATATTAGTGGCAGGAAACAAAATAATGAGAGCTTAACTATCAAGCACTGCTTTCAGAGGAAGTACTTACACTTATCTGAAATTTAGGTGTGATTCAGACAATACAACTTCAACACATAAAGCTGCATCACCAACTGCAGCTTTTAAAGAACATTGTGCCTATAAAAACTGATAATTTGGAGTCTCAGTGTTCAGGAAATGTAAGATACACAAATTTCACTGAATTTACCCATCCCTTAGAGATAAATATGAACACAATTTAAGAAGATGAGGTACAGTTTGAAAATGGCTGGTCCAAGTAATCAAACCTATAAACAGTCAGATTATCCTTCATTATTTCTGTCTCCTTCCAGCTGTATAACATCAAAGAGTGAAAAAAAAATTATTGCGGTTCAAATGTTAAGTATTAAATTTGAGATTTCAATGAACCTCTGCAGAAATGGCTGAAGCTTTGTGATGGACTTAATTCTCTGATATTTTTCTATAGCAGAACTAGAGAAAAGGGTGTGTTTTTCTAGAAAGTGTTGTATTCACCTCTCACAACTGTTTTCAAGCCATATATTCACCAGGAGATAACATTTACTGTGCAAATATATTTGTATCACATTAAACACTTGTCATAGTCTTAAAATCAGATATTTTACATAGCTCTTTAAACTTAATGTTCTGGTTATATAAGAAGCTTAAATATGCTGGAAATAAATATTGATTTCTGGAGCTCAGCCACCATAAGGGTGATGGCTGTAAAAGACTCTCACAGAAGAATAAATAATATTTACTTTTCCCTACACAGACCCTTATTCTAAATTATTGAACAAGTGACATGTTTGAATTAAGCACATAAAAATGTGCATCTTTCTGTTTCAGTCTTTACTATCAACACTAAAATTTTCCCTAATAGCCCAGATATACTCCAAGCAATAGGATGTGAATATTTGTAGAATATAAAATTGGTTAAACTTTGATTTGCTGAGAAATGGAGATTAGATTATCCAGCCAGAAAAAACAATTTGAAGTCTCTTTACATAATTCAAAACCTTAACAAAGCACAAACCGAGACTTTTAAGAGGAAATCCTATCAGCCATTCCATAGCAGCTGTAAGGATAGTTATTTTAATAAAGATAAATTTCCCTGAACTTATACCTGACCAGTGGAAGATTATACTATAAATAAATTCCTTGTTTTGCACACCTCTTCTTGAAGCCTCTTTCTAACATGGCCAGCAAAGTTTTCCTGACCTGGCAGGACTCTTCTTATAGTTCTCACTTTGAAGATCAGGACCAGCCACAGACAGTACACAATGGCACTTGTACCTGGGCAAGGGAAGTCTCCACTTTAGCTTTTGGCTCTGATGTCTCCAGTTTCCCTGGCTGCTTTACAGTGTTTTCAGTGCCAATAACTTTTCCTTTGTTTTATGGATATATGCTGCTGAAGAAGCAGTCAAAAAAAGTGAGTAATCTTAACCTTGACTGAACAAGCATTGGGAGAATATGTGGATCTGATATGGATTCCTTCTCAGGGACAGAAGAAAGAACTCAGTTTTTACTGACCAGCTTTAGTCTGCACGAATTTTTGATTCACTGCTTACTGCAGTTCTCTCTGTGGTGTAAAAGGCACTTCTTCCAGAGCCTAAAGCCAGAAAAAATTGGCATTCACTGTATATTTTGTCCCATCTCCTCACCAAAATACCCCGAAACAGGCTGACAAAAGGATATAGCCTCAAACTCAATGCTATGGATCCAGTGCTGCAAATACATCCTGCCCTGGAAGGCAGCGGCAGAGGAAGGTGCTGCTGTATCCAGAGGGCAACTGACTTCTACTTTCCCCTGGTTTCTTCTGGGCTTCTGCTGGTAAAGTACAGATATGTGTTTAAAAAAGATTTTTTGACATTTTTATGTCTTACTGTGGCACCATGAGTGTAAGCACAGTTCATAAACCAGACATGACCTATGCTACTTGCACACAGCCCAAGAGCCAACCCCAATAGAAATATGAAACCTGCAGTGTTCTGGCTATAGACACCAACCTCAGCAAGGCAGGCATCTAACAGTGGCTCTACTAAAGTGGGAATAGGCAATATATTTTCACTTTGGCATATTTAACAACATTTGCATATCTTTTAAAGTGCACTTAAACGTTGTGTGTTCCAGGTGCTTTAGATAAGAAATAGAAAAGGCCTCTGTGTTCTGTATTTAAAAGTAATTGATTTTCAAGCTTCCTGCCATTATTCATGCTAGAGTCAAAGACTTGCACTGTACAGTATGCAAAGAAGGTCCCTAAACTAGTCTGAAGTTCAGAAGTATACTCTGCTCCAGCTCTGCATTTCTGGAAGTTCAAAGGAAATCTTATGATTGGCAGTAATTTCCAGCACTGCTGGACTGCTTCAGAATGATAATTGGAGATACTGGTCCTTGAAATATATACTTTGTACCAATGAAGATCTCATAAAAGTCTTGAATTCATGACTTTCCTAATGAGCATGTGCCCATAAAAGGATGTATAATGATAAAGAGCCTTATTGATCAAAGAATTTGCCTATTTTACTGTGCACTTGTAATTACATGTGAGTGATGTAACCTATCCTGCCTTCCCTATCAAATTTAAAGAGGATAATCTTGTACAAAAAGCCAGCATCTAAATTTAGCCTAGCTCATAAATATGTTCCTTAAGTTAAAAAAATATGAAGCATCATGGAAATCTGTTGACTTTACTTAGTTATGCTCCTTTAGAAACATGCTTATATTTTGGAAAGCAGGCAGAATTAATCATTCATCATCATACATCTTGTCTGAGATAATGAATGAAAAGAGAAACTAATAAAAAGAAGATTTTAGGAAAGATTTTCCCAGCTTTTATAGCCTCTTAGAATCAGGGCTTTTCATAATTGTTTTGTACATTTGATTTTAGTCATCTCCCTGTAGTGAATAATAATGTCTAAAGTTTTGATCAAGATACGTTTTCAATTTTTAGTTAAGAAATAGAAATTAGAAAGACTTTTTTTTTAACCTCTGTAAAATTTTAAAGCAGTTCATCACTGATTTACCCTAAAATTGAGATGCTGTCATAGATTCAGATGTGACAGTAACAATGTCTAAGCAATGCCAAAAGCAATGAGAGGAGTGGGAAATTAATAAAAAAGATAGTAGAAAATGGCAAGACTATAGAGTTACTTTTTGAGATTTACTTTGAAGATTTCCCCATGTATTGTATCTATATATCTTGTTTCAAAATGGATTTAAATGTATGTATGAAGGAGATCCACCTGCATAAATTCATGTAACTACTCAGTATTTCATAACCTTTTAGCTCATTCCCCAATAATCCCAAAACTGACGCTATTTTGCAGCTTAAGTAACAATCATAGCAGTCAATTGTAAAAATTAAATTAACTACTTATCTCTGCTGTAGTCTTTGAAATTCAAGCAGCCAAAGACACAAGATTTAGGAGTATAAAAGACAATTATTCTATTTGTGTTTTAATTAACAATCTAGATTTCAGCAAAAACAGCAAGTGAGCATCATAATCCTTTCATTTCTAATGCAAACCTAAATGAAAATAAAGCTTTCTCTAGTGACTAAAACGTATTTTGTTGAAGGAAAACTTTATTTCCAATAATAGGAATTTTTACATGTGCTTCTCAAACAAGTACCTAGACATACTTGGTTCTCTAAAAAAAACTCAAAAAATTTCAGTGTAACCATAAGGATAGAAAATCGTTTTAACTTAAGCTTATCCATTCTCAGTTATTCATAAGAATTTACTGAGAATACATTTTCTCTTTTGTTTGGGATAAATTATTATCTAGAAGAAATGAAAATATGAAGTAAGGATAAATAACTTTTTTTATTTTGAATATATATCTCAATTTTCTATTTTATTGTTATTCTTCCCAATATACAGCTCCTGAGATTAGGAAAAACATTGTGTTCACCTTTTCTCTTGAAGTACATTCTTTTGAATTGACTGCAATGCCCAATTCTGTCCGCAAAGAAACCATATATTTAAATTAATTACTAATGTAGATATTTTAGCCATGGCTTATTATCAAAGTAAATAAGTTATTCTACTACTACCAGTCATCCTTATGCTGAGAAAATTACTAACTCTCATAAGCAGTATTTTCCTTGGTATTCTTCATCTTAAATTCTGAATACTATGGCTAAATGTCCATGTCCTGGAGGTCAAAATGAACACAGAGAGATAATAACAAATAAGAAGCAAAACCCCACTCAACTTTTTCTTCATAATATGATAAACCTTTTACCTTGGTTTGACAAGGTGGAATAGACCTCAGGAATGGATAGCAATGCAATGTCATTTCACATACTTTAATATCTGTGTTGTACTTGAGAGAAGGAGAAGTGGCATATATTTTTTTTAAAATTTAATTTATTTTCAATTTTCCTCTGTATTAAATCAGCTTTTCTTCGTCTGTCACCAAAAAGAGGAAAGAATCAAATCTGAGAGACTGGATGTAGATTAGCACAGCTATGGAGATAATGCAGCTTGCATGTATGATATCGAGTACAAAGATCCTCAGGATAATTGCAAAGTGGGGCACTCTGCCTTATGGACTGCTGGAAAACGCCTTCAAAGAGAAATAGAGCTTAAAACAGTCTTATCCATCACACTTATCAATGGCTCCCTTCCTACATAGTTTCTCAGTTCTCGAATTCATTTGGAAAGCCAGGAGATATTCACCCAAATTAATCAATGAGCCAGGTAACAGAAACATAAGGTGATTAGCTTAAGCTGGACGATTAAGCTTTTGAATGTCCGGATTTGGGGAGCTGAATCACTCTCTTTGAAACTGTTTCCAGCAGTATAACTCCAAGTCCTCATTAAGCCTTGCTTAATACTAAGCTACATGATTTTAATAATTATTTCTCACCTCCACTCTCCTCGTCCTCCCTGTCCAGTGTTTGGGGATGTAGCAGAGATGGGCAAAGCTAAGAAATTAAGTTTATGCTCTAGAAAGTGTCTGTGCGATCTGCACCCCTGTAAGACAACTCCCTGCTGTTAAATATATGTGAAATGCCCACTACTACGCTGAGAAGCTGAGAGTTTTCAGGCAATAAAAAAAAAAAAAAAATACAAAAATGGTAAAATTGCTTTCACATGTTCAAGATAATTATATGCAGTTTTAGGTGCGCCATTGAAAGAGCAAGTTAAAATCAGTCACCTCAAAGGTTCTCAGATAAAAACCTGTCAAGCTGTGATGTCACATTTCTTTTGTCTTGACACTGCTCCTGAGTGATTATGCTGGCCTCAAAGCTCATTTTTTGCACTTGAAGTTACCTTTATTTTTCCCAAGTGCTTTATCTAATACTTATAGAGACATTTATTTCCTCAGCTTTCTTTTTTTTGCAGGTCCCATTCTCTCACAAAGCCCTGCAACTCTTTACAGCTGGCATATGGCATCACCTCATTGATAGACCATTCCACAAAATTTCAGGGAATCCTTCACCAAGGAATTTAACTAAAGTAAACAGCCTTGGTATCATAGACAATATCCTTTCATGAACAAAACTGCCTAAAAGACAGAAAAGTAAGAAGACACAAATATTTAACTCTTGCAAATGGAGGGAGGTCTCCCTTTTACTTCCTTTGTACAAAATGTGTAAAGCAGGGTGAAGCACAGAACAGTTATTTTAGTAGTTGGATCTAAGGTTGAAATAATAGAGTAAACCATCAAAATTCATTGTCTGTGTGCTGCAGTTCTCATACAGCCTCTTCACTTTTGATTTGCTCTTTCATAGCAGCTGTTCAATATATACAGTGTTAATTGCCACAGCAGAGTAAGGAAAACCTGCAACCCAAGGATACAGGAGAGGCTATTTCTGTTGAAATTCATCAGTAAATATTAAAAGTACTTTTTAAAAATTCTACTTGGAAAACATCAGGTTAACAGAATGATTTAGGAACTCTGGAATAATTGTAAAAATAAATGTGCATTAAAGTTTTTGTACTGATTTTATGACTTCTCAGCTAAATTATTCCACAGTTCCAACTAGGACTGCTGCTTGAGAAAAGAATGACAAGGTTGGAAATTGCCAAGTGACTATAATTATTGCTATGTTAATATCTGGATACCACAGAAGTTAAATATGCCAGATCATTTAATAAAATATCAGAAATGTGGTATAAATTTGATATCATAAAAATGACAGGCATCCTTAAGTAGGCTTGGGGTTTGTTTTTTTTTTTTAATGCTGATATAACATATTTAAGAAAACCTTTAAATATTTTATGGTAACAGAGTTTAACCTTGCTATACTTGCCACGGTAGTGAGCAAATATTTAAAATTAATTTTATATCAAAATACATCTCTGTAGCCATTTTAAATTCATATATAAGTAAATTGATTTCAGTGGGAGTTATGTACTTAATCACCTTTGAGGAAGTGGGTCTCAGTCCCTAATCAAGTCTGCTTAAATATGCTAACTGAATTGTTTTGAAAGTGCTGACATTCTGGAGCTCTGCATTATCACTGGGTGTTTCTGGGTATTCTATGTAATGACACATATCTAATCTTGTTTAAGAAAACACAGTTTGGTAATTGGCAGAGAATTTTCTGTGATTACTACCGACTTTTATCTTGTGAGTATTATATAGCAGTGGATGTTTATCTGGGATGTAAACAATTAAAAGTACTGCATAATTTTTTAATGTCCTTCTAGACAAACCTATGTATAAACATTTGTATTATTTGTCTCAGACTGACACTCCTTCCTGCTAGGAAGGAATTTCCAATGACGTTCCAAAGAATTAGGAATTCCAGTGGAAATTGTCTTTAAACAAAGAGTTAACAGTATACTGAAGTAAAGGAAAATAGGGGCAAGTGTGTTCAAAAGGAGGGGGAAGAATCGGTGGGGCAGAATTTAGAAGAAACTAAATTAGTATTTGTTATATGGGACACTTACAGACTTTGAGCTTTTTACAAGTATAGGAATTTTTATTTTATCCAAAATTTTGAATTAAAAATTGAGATAAATTTGGAAAAGTGAAGAAAACCTGAATGTAGATACAGAGGAGAGGCCAATAATAAGATTTCTGTAAGAAGATGACAGGGCTCTAGAGATTCAGAGAAGTGGAAAACTGGTGCAACATGAGATTTAAAGGTATGGGAGAGGTGTCATGCTAAGTTAGGCATGAGAGGGAAGTGGGGAAAAACCGTTTCTTAGAAAATACAGAAGAACTAGTTTGGTAATAAAGACAACAGTCATTTAAGAGAAAAATGGGGAGTGGATAAGTGGGTTAAGAAGGATGTTAAAACCAGCAACAAAAACAAAAAAGAAACAAGACAATTATACATGAGAGAAGAAAGAAAATTCCTGGAAAAAAATGTGAAAAACAGAGGCACAGACCACAGATGAGGATGAGTGGAACAGAAGATAAAAATAAATAACATGCCAGCTACCAGGGTGTCTCTCAGTGTAAATTATGCATAAACTTTAAGCTAAAATGAATTTTACATGCTGCATGGAATGTGTTGATGCACACAGAGTCTTATCTGAAGACCACTCGAATCAATGGTAGAAACCTCCTGCGGTTATTTAGAGACTAAAATCACACTTGTAACTTGGCAGATCCAAAACAAGAGCTAAAATTTGACCCGTGAAAAACACACATATTTTGGGAGGACTTTGATCATGCCTCTGCTAAAGCAAGCTCCTTGGAAGAGCAGTGAGTGCTGCTGAGTTGAGGCGCTGCAGGTGGGTGTTTGGACACACGACTGCCAAACTCAGCCCCTGGCTTGCCAAGGTCAACATTAATTATAATATTGTTCAAGGCTTTTGTGACTGACTCTTTTGTGGGTATCACAAAATGTCTTGCAGATTTCAGGCAAATAATATTATGTTGAATGAAAGCTTGAGTATATTTTATGTCACAATTGTAGCAATTCAGTGTCAGTCTGGCAGCACCATCGTGCTTAAAATTCTGTGCCCATTGCCATCATCAGTCTGGTTTTTGCAAGTGGTTTGTAATTCAGCTGTTTTAAACCATACTAGGATGATTTTCAACTTACAATTTCTTGTTCTGGATGTATTTCATCCTCAAAATACTGCATTTAAATTGTTTCATTATCTTTCTAGGTTAGCAACAGAAAGAAATAAATGTTTCAGGAAATACTGTTGTTGGCTTTTTACTAAACAGTGCTTATTTAAAAAAGGAAATTTTACTCATATTACATGGTCAACTCAGAGAATCAAGAGAAATTAATCCAATACCTCTTGTGAAATTTGCCAATGTATTCTTTTATATGTATGCTGTCATTGCAGCAATAGCTTTACTGCATGGCAGGTTCCCAGCTTTGGTCAGGAAGAGGAGAAGTATTTATATTCAGCCCAATAAGATTTTAAAGCAGTTCTTTGCTTAAATACCTCTGTCTTCTTTGGGTGGGGTATTTAGATTTGAATTCCCAGTTTCAGTTTCCAGCTCCCCAAATGTGCCCTTTCCCACTACCAGTTTCCAGTACTTGTCTTACACAAGTAGCCACATACTAGCTACCATATTGAGTGAACAAATACTCACATTTGTCCTTCTGGAAAACATCATCCTTACAAAATAATGTGAACAACCTACGGGATTGTATTTTAGAATCAAGATGACTCTTGCTGTCACCTTTCACTCTAACCAAAGCAATAGTTAAGTCATACTGAAAGATGATAAATGCCATGCCAGGCAGTTCATGACCAGAGTGTCACCTCTTCCTTAGGAAGCAGTTTTTACCTTAACTGTTGTTTTGATCCATTCCAATTGTTTGCATAAGCCATTTGATAAGTGTTATCCACTACTGGGGAATTTCTACTTTGCTGTTGTTCGCTTTCAAAAGTAGTTTCTTTGAGCATTCTCGTTCAAAAACACACACTTGATCTTTGATTTTTCTGCTAGCTCACATAGACTCATTTTGCATGGAAATTTGCAGAACCTTTACTCAAAATTCAGTAAGATTCTATACAACATGCTTCCCAACTTTTATCAGTTTTCTATAAGCCACAAGGGCAACATAAACAGGTACATAACAGCATATTTTCGATACATTTCATATTTCTGAATTTGGAATATTAATGGACAGGACATACTGCATGCCATCCTAGAATAAATTTTTAAAAATGTATTTACACAGTTACACACAGGTATATATTTATACATAAATGTATGCAGGGACATAACATCCCTCCATATGGTCCAAAATGCACCAGGAAACTCCTATCTAATTTAATGTTGAACAGAGGGCACAGAAGGTTAGTTTATTCCTTGCACAGTCAGACATTGCTCTTACAGTCAGAAGGAGAGCCTTCCACTGATACTTACAAATGGTTTTCAATTTTCAAAGCACTTAACTATAGTTTAAACCACATAAACCATAACTATTTGGGCCTCCATGAGAGAATGCATTAAAGATCCATCACCATTTCCCAAATGGGTAGGCAGAGAGTTTCAGCCAGTTATCCCAGGATAAATGCATTATTATTATTGAAATCAGACTTAAAAGATCACTCCTGGCCCAAGGAAATGCAGCAATTAGAGCTCTGTTCTATCAAGAATCAGCCCAGAAATTATTATAGGACAGCAGCTGCCACCTACCCTAGCTTAAATGCCTGCAATTTTAACAAGACTGAACAAGTCAAGGTAAAATTAGATCAGAGAGTTTTATCTGGATGAAAAGAGGTTGGAGTGATGTGGGAGTCGACCTCTTCTCCCAGTCAACCAGTGATAGCACAAGAGGAAACAGACTCAAGTTGTTCCAGGAAGCTGTAGATTGGATATCAGGATATTTATTCACTGAAAGGGTGATCAGGCATTGCAGTAGGCTGCCAGGGAAGTGGTGAAATCACCATCCCTGGAAGTGTCCAAATAATGTGCGGATGTGACACCTGCGGATGTGGCTTGGTGGTGAATGAATGGTTGGACTCAAGGATCTCAGGAAATCTTTTCCAACCCAAACTCTCCTACGATTCTATGAATAGGAATAACAAATGACAAAAAGGAATTGTAATTCCAGACATTTTACAGGTAAGAGAAATAGATAATCTATACTACAGAACATTAAGGCTTAAGCCACTTAAGAGAGAAAAGGCAAATTTAAGTTGATTTTACTGTCACACTGTTTGCTCTTTCTTTTGCAAATCAGGCTTGCATCAATCAACTAAGCACAGTTCTAAATTTATTATGAATCCTCTTTCAATCAATGTAGAGGATGGATAACATCACAGAACAAGGAATATATTTTAGTAAAGATACTCAATGCTTTATTTTTCTCCTTATTGTGAAATTTGAATTACTGATGGACTTACTTTCTGAAATGTCATAACATATTTAGATTACCTCATACATAAAATATTTCTGTCCAAATATAAAGAAATATCACAAATATAAAACCGGGAATACAAAACTTCCACAGAATTTTTTAATATGTGAGGCTATAGTTCTTAGTGGTGATGCATAGGAAGTGCTAGTAAGCATGCAAAAAAAAGCTGTCAACTGAGAAACCTTGGTTACAGATGACAAAAGAGGTAGTGTGTAACACAGAGGCAAAATCCTTTTCCCTGGTTTTCCTCACATACAAAAATTACTTTGAGAAAGTTAGGTAAGTCTTATAAGAAAATTAGCAAAACTGGTGGGTACCAAATAGCTTCACAATGTGAGAAGACCTCTGAAAAGGTCACTTTCCTGCTATTCAACTTGATAAAACTCAGTAATTTTAAGGGAAAAAAAAAAAAAAAAAAAAAAAAAAACTGTGCAAGGTTCGCAAAGGGTTGGATAAAGAAATCATCCCAGCCACTTT
>JAOTQP010001652.1:8031284-8054619 GCA_026413545.1 Cichladusa arquata
CTCTGTTTCCCTCGGCTCCGACCTCCAGCCGAGCCGTCTGCTCTGCAGGTTTGCTGGCCTCAGGCACAATTAAATAAAAAAAAAAAAAAAAAAGAAAAAAGAAAAAAGGAAAAAAAAATAAAGCACTTTAGAAAACTCAAGATATTTTTCCCAAGCTATTTTTTTCTAAAGAGTAATTTTTCCTACTACTGATCAATAGTACTGGGAAAAGAGGAGATTCATCTACTGATGCCTATTTTCTTCCTCTCTAATACAAATGTGACCCTTAACTTGTCAAGGGTTTAGTCACTTTTGTCTTCTCCTACACAGTATGACTGAAACAGTATGAACAAGAAATCATTGCAGCAGCTACAAAAGAATTAGATAAGAAAAAAAAAATTGGTCATTAGAAAATGTTTTTGGATAAGTACATTTCATTAGAGGATAAGATCTCAAAGAAATTAAGGGCACTACTTTGGCATTCCTCTTTCATAAACAATGTTGCTGCAACAACAAAAAGGACCAACTGCAATTATTAATAGCATCTGCCATATTCTCAGCCAGAACAAACCCCTGCTTCTGTACATTCCACTTAAACAAATTTCAAAGGTAAGGACTCGTCTATTTTCAGAATCTTAGAAAATCACAGTATGATCTACTTATCTGCAAATAAGCTGTGGTTCCAAAAGGAGCCTGAAAAGATTAGGTCTCAGTAGGGCTTCATTCTAACACAACTTCACACATTTTGTCAATAGAAAGGATTTGTGGTTTTCTTCTTGGAGTTTCCAGAACAGAACAACAAGCTATGAATGCTTGGGGGCACAATTAAAAGTGTATTTCATGAAAGCCAACCTTATTTTAAAAGGAAGACAGATTATAAACTCACAAAAGCAACTCTGGGACACGTATTTACTTGTGGGTATAAATTACCCATGCTATGGTGCTCCATTTTACATGCCTACATATAAATGAAAATATTGAAAATACCAAGTATTATGTATCTAAATGTGTTCAGAGTGGATGTAGGGACAGGACCCCATAAATGGGTGTAGAGAAAAGGAGCCTATAAACTAGCAGTCAAGAAAAAAAAAAGAGAGAAAAATTTTTCTTACCTACTTTACAGAATAAGTACTAATTATTAACCTCCACAGTATATAATAAACCTACTGAAGATTTTCATTTCATTGTTGTCATCACCAATAGGTCATGTTAAGTACAGCTTTAGGCTTTTCTCCTTTAATGTACTGCATGTTGAAAATTGAGCACAAGAATGCATTAAACTTCCAAATTAGTATGGATATTTATTGATTATTTTATTTCAGCTGGGGTCATTAACAATCAGTCATAGAAGGAGTAGTTTTAAGCCTTTTTTTCTTCCCTAACACTGTACTACACACAGGAACACTGAATAACCCCTCTGCTGTATTTCAAGCTCTCTATAATAAACAAAAGTTTATTTTGAAAGAAAGGGACAGACACACCCATTTCTGGAGAAGTGAAATCTGCTCTGATGCAGATTTTCTGTAGGCAACAGCTTTGATTCAAGAAATCCAGAAGTTGCAAACTAAAACTATCAAGTTATGGTTGAATACAAGTTGTAGAAAGATTCGTGAGATGCTACAGCCAAGTAATGATTAGAGCCCCAAAAAAACGGCTAAAAATGTTCTTTTATATTTTCCTACATGACTCAAAGCATTCTGTTCTCCTTGCCTCCCAATCCTTGTGCCCCTGACAAGCCTCAGCAGTAACTCCCTACTGGGGCCCAGGAAAAGATTCTCCACTTGAAAAATTCCATTAGCTGAAGCCAAAGGTCAGCAAGGGAAGCCTAGACAGACCACAGGAACTGACTACACATATTCCAGGGCAAAAATTGGAAAAAAAAATAGGACTCAGATGTATGAAACCTACATCTAATCTTGCACCACTTGTACTTTTCAGCAGCTTCTTCTCACTCCTCTCTTCCCTACTCAACCCTCCTGCTTTCTAGCAAGCCAAACTACTTTTCCCTTGCTCCTTCCATCCTAATCCTCCTTTAGACCTTCCAAATGTCTCCACAGGTAAAAACACTGATTATTTTTCTTGTTAAAACTCACTGTCTTCTGGGTTTTAGGTTGTTTCCCCATACTGAAAACCTCAGCCTTGGAGGCACACTTTAATCCCTTTTCCCTTCCAGAATTCCTGTCAGTTTTTGGATGCAATTTGATACTGGCTTCTGGGGAGATACAGAAGGATGAGGTTTAACATCTGTTGCACATCCCTTGGAGTGACCCACACCATGTGAAAACCAGCAGGCTGCAAAGCTCCTTGGCTAACCTGTCTGCACATATGTTTTTAGGCTATGCTCATGCCTACTGAGATTACTTATCCTTTTTTCAGAAAGCTGTTGTCAGTGCTGGTTCTCCCTGAAGGTAGTAGGCATCAGGTGGGAGTTTGGTAAGCCTCTGTGTATGAAACCATCTGAGGCAGGCTCAGATTTTTGGCCACGCAAAATCAGCTGCTGCTTCCAGTTGCTGGTTCCCATCATTCCAGCATCAGTGTCCTGCCCTGCCCTCAAAGTGTGGCTACAGGTTCATTCTTTTGATCATCATGAAAAAATATATAAGTAAATAAATAAATAAATAAATCTGGAACAGGGGATTTTGTGATTTGGCTCATCAGGAAGTTCCAGCTCATTTAATTAAAAGACTGAAATCAAAATCTACCTACATTTCCCATGGAAGCTCCAATTTTCAGTGCAATTGAAGTAGAGGATAAAATACTTAAAATACTGAAATAAAAACTTTTAAAATATATTATTATGCCTAGTACAATGTAAATTATGATAGGTAAGACTAGAATAGTTTTATCCTGACTTCATGTGAAGATGGAAAACCATAGTACATGGTCTCAAAGACAGCCATAGCAGTATGCCCACTTTGAATAGAATATTCTCTAGGTTTTTTTTTCTTTTGGGGGACAGAGCATGTAAACTCATTTTTTCTAATGGGATTGGGAAAAAAAAAGAAAAAAGAAAAAAAAGCTGAGTTTAAATGAGATTAAATGTTCATCTTCCCATCAGAAAGTATGACTGTGAAGTTGTTAAGTGCTGCTGTACTGCTATATTAATGATAATGAGATTCATACAATTTCTTTTCACTCTTACACCTTTTCATTTGCATGTGATAATATAGCCCACTCAGCCCTATCAATGGCAGAGGTTGTATCAGTTTATGTACAAGTAGAAGCCTCATTGAGAGGAGTAAAAGTTGCTTATGGTGGTTTGCTTTTACAGAGGAATATAGGATAAACAAACTGGGTTCAGTACCCCTTTTCCTGCTTGTTTAACATTTGTGCAATTACCCAAAGCTCTGATGGCTCCAGAGCCACGACAGTCATGGCAAGAAGGGTTTCACTGAACACCCACTAAAAACTGGATGTTGGTGCTAATGCAGCAAGGTAACACAGGCAGCACCCTCTGCTTGTTTCCCTCTCACCCACACCTACTTCTTTCATTCTTTAAAGTTTCTAGGGCTAAATCTTTTTATGAGATGTAGGTGGAACTTTCACGAATGTGATATCTGTAAAATGGAGACAAAAAGACACAAATATTCCAAAGAAAGCAGAAAGCCCATATGTCTCACTCATTTTTTTTACTATTTTTTAACTCATCTATTCTTGGAAGAAAGCAATTGAATGTCTTTTAAATTCTTAGAACCAATTCTTTCCTTCAGGTTGCAAAATCCATATACCCTATTTGCAGGTAGCTATCATCCATTGACCAGGACCTGAATGTCTGTGCATCAGAGCTTTCAACAATTGAGACATATCCTGAGACTATCAGATGATGGAGCTACACATATAAAAGTATTGCACAAATTCTGAGGCAGCTTCTTTTAGTGTTTCTGCATTACTAAATTGAGCCTTCTGGGATCTCTTTAGTCAAGTTTGATTTCAATGGTTCAGATAACTGGTCAAAATACTTCTAAGTGTTGGCGTAAACTGTACTACTGTGCTTCCAAGGAAAAAGCTTGGAATGTCTGCAACTTTCTGAAAAATTCTATATGCTCTGCTAGTCCCAGATAAATTGGGTAGCAATTATTTCTTTTCTTTGAGAAGACATTAAATTTCTGAAACCATCAGGTTACTACTGATCTGAGCTCTAAGAACTAAAAAAAAAATGTAGCCCAGATTGAGGAAGGAAAGGAATTAAATGCTCCTCAAGGTTATTTGATATGTTTAGTTCACACTCTCTTGATCAAGAGAAAACTGCTTTTTCCCCCTCATTTTTTCCTACGTATTTGCAGCTAGATTCTTATTCTGCGTGTGCTGGTGTCACTGCCATGGATGTGATGCAACACTATGCATTTTAGCATTAAAACTCCATAGCTGGACATCCCACTTGGTTAAATAACCTTATTTCTTCGAGGAAGGAAATTATCTGTTTTTTCTAAACTATTCCAAGGCAAAGAAACTGTTGTGTTGGTTGACATCACTATCATTTTGGACTAAATTATTTTTTACTTCCATCAATTAGAGGACTGGAGGTATTCAGTGTACTCATCTAATTCATCTTTTTGCATAACACAAGTCATATGATTTTTCTGAATTGGCTCCATTTGAATCAGACTACCTCATTTAGAAATAGCATCTAAACCTGATTTTAAAATTACCAGTGATGGCCAATCAACCAAACCACTTAGTTGGCTTTCCAGTTAAATGACCTCATTTTAATTTTATTTTGCTTTTAGGAACATCTAATATCTGATTTTGCTGCACCTATGAACTGCTTCCAGACTCCACTCATATTTCTGTCTGCTGGGATGAAGAACATATTATCAAAGTTTCCCATGTGGTGAGTACAGACATACTCTGATCAAATTACTATTTAAATTTCCTACTTACAAATAAACCACATGAAATCATAGATATTTTTCCCTTAAGAAAAAAAAAAGTGTTTCAATCTTTTAAATAGTTTTTGTAATTTTTCATTTCTCTCTTCTTATTTTATTAACAAATCTCAAAAACTGTTCATGACAGAGCTGAACAGACTCTTCAAAGAATGATGGGAAAATTCAGGTGGGAAGGGACCACTGGAAGTCTCTACCCAAACTGGCTGCTCACAGCAGGATGAGCTTGGCCACTGGTCTGTGCTGCTCAGGGCTTTATCTGGTCATCCTTGAAATTCCCGTGGATATTTTCCACTTAGGGCTCAGAGCCCCAAACCTTAAACACTTCCAGGGCCACCTGGGTCAGTTTTACCACTCTCACTGTAAAATATTTGGTCTTTGCACATAGTCTGAATCTATGTCAGTTTAAAAACACTACTTTTTGTCCTTTTTCCACAACTCTGCTGAAAGTCTGTCCCCATGTCTCTGTTGGATCCCTGCTTTCCTGGGAATGGCTGAACACCTGTGTGCTCATGGGAAGTGGTGAATTAATGCCTTGTTTTGCTTTGCTTGTGTGTGCAGCTTCTGCTTCAGTGTCTTTACTCAACCCAAAAGTTTTCCAACTTTTACTTTCACAATTCTCTGGCCATGCCACTACAGTGGAGGGAGTGGGGCAGAATGCTGCACCACCCTCACAGGGAAGAATTTCTTCCTAACATGTAATTTAACCTGTCCTCTTTCAATTTAAACCATTCCCCTTTGTCCTGCCACTACATGTCCTATTTAAAAGTCCTTCTCCAGATCTCCTGTAGCACCTTTAGGTACTAAAAGGTGCTGTAAGGTCTCCCAGGAGCTTTTCCTTTTTGAGCCTGCAGTGCTCATCAGTAATATATGGCATTTATCACTGTGGATTGTTAGGAGATGGAGTAATTAGAAAGCAAAATGTCTTCCATAGTGTAGAAAATAATTTATCAATTACTGAAGTGACTGAAAAGTTGCAGTGTTCTGTGTACCTTTGAGTGCAGTGCCTTTGAAAGCTCATCCTGAGTAAGATAGACTGAACTATCTGAAAAAGAAATCTCAGAGGCATCTTGATATTAAGTCAATATTTATTATATTGAATTTCTGCCTGCTCTGAAAATCAGTGGAGTGGCAATAAAGATCAGTCCATTCTGTAGGGAAGGTCATCTCTGGTAACATCTCTCTCCAGAGGACCAAAGTAGACCTCTAAAGGAAGTAAACTTAAACCACATCTGTTGTAGGATGCTACATTAAAAGTATTTTGGAGAAGAGGAACTTCAGAAAACAGACTGCATGCTGCACATGGATGTACACACATTTGAGTGGTGGCCTTGGTAAGCAAGGCTCAAGTCCTTGATGGGAAAGTTTACTCAAATCACAGTAATAGAACTCTTGGAACCACACACAAAGTATGTACAGGCCTAGAGGGACGTGTACATGCATCGTAGAAACACACTGGCTCCCTCCTTTTCACTCTTGCTTGGCTGCAGCTCAAAGAATTTTATTTCAGTAATATTATCTCAGTATCCCCTTTGCTCTTCTGGATGCAACATCCCATGTTTTTATTTCTGAGATAAATTTGCTCACCTGTGGCACTCTGCAGGGCCAATTTGTGATACAACAGCATTGTGAAGAGCAATTTTGAGACAAAATGTCCTATGAGCATAGAGTCTTTCAACACTAAATCCTGGTTTTGCTACATTACAGTTAGCTTGGCTGACTTGAAACTTTTCATTAGGGAGGGGTGAGAACTTCAGAATCTTAGAGCATGCTTTAATCTCTCTTCACTATTGATCTTTTCTAATGCATAAGGAAAACAAAAAGTATGAGCAAAAGAATTTACAAGGACTTCATGTCATGAAAATAAAGTTTTACTATAAGATATGATAATTCATACTGCACCCATAATTAAATAGTAAGAAAAAGTACATTCCTGTAGGAAGTTGGGATTTTGAGCACTGAAATTATTGCATTTGCTCAAAGGTATTCAGAAGTGGTGAATGAAAATTAATCCATCATTTATAATAGAGCAGAAATGAAAGCATTCAAAGGAAAACTAATTTTAAAAATTTTAATGCTGATTTATATTTTAATTATATAATGCTTATTTACAATTATAATTATCCATGTGCTTCTAAGAAGAGTGGCAGTGTAAAGGAAATGGGTTATAAATATTCTCACATGAAAGCTAGAAACTAAGCATTTAAACAGAAATTCCTCTGTGATTGTGATGTGACTTCTTAAAAATGCAGCATATATTTATTATCATACATATATCCCCATAAGACAGTCATTGTAAATCTGAATTTTTAGGGAAACATCAGCTTTTGGTTTATATTGTTTTTAATTTAGAAAAATTGTATGCATTTCCAGGAGCTTTTTATCTTGCCCTATATTGTCACAGAGAAGTTGTTGCTGTTATATAAGCACCGGATTTAACAAATTTTCTTCCCACTTTATTTCCTACTTCTCTCCTTCCCACAGAGTTTGGCAGTGTCTCTCTCAGTCTAGTTTTTGGCTCTTCTTTCCCCTTTAACTCCCCTATTTGGGGAGGGGATGTGGGGTGAAGATGTCTTTTTTATTTTCAAGAAAAGATTCTTTTTAAACACCGCTGTGACAAATTCATTTTGCAGCACAGAAGCAATCAGCATGATGCCAAAGTCAGGCTGGGAACTGAAGGGTCAAGCCAGCACTCTTCCCAAAGATCAATGGGACCAACTTCTGAATGGCAAGACTCTTAACTGGCTCTCTACACCACTAAAAGAAAATAAAAGATCAAATGGCAGGTCCTAAGAAGAAATAAACTTATGTTTGTTCCTGTCTTTCTGGTCCAGTCTTTAAAATCAGCTTATGAAAAAAATACATATAAGGGACAGCAAAGAAAGTACAAGCAGCAGAGATCTGTGTTCTTCTGATAAGCTGTACTCTGATTCACTGCAAACTTTAAACAGCTTAGGTAATTAACCTTGTGGACAAAAAAGAACAGTGCACCAGGAGACAAGGTAAATACTTTCCCAATTGAATTGTTTCAAACAAGACTCAATCTCTTTAGTGTTTTTTGGTTTTGTTTTTGTTTTTGTTTTTTGTTTGTTTGTTTTGTTTTTTGTCTAGCAGAAGGTATGAGACAAATTGGGGAATAAGAGGCTAGTGATGTCTTAGGGAGAAGGGACACTCGGTGTTAGAATCTAAATTCTCCAGTCAGGAGATGTATATATTCTTTTTTAACACAACTAATATTTATTTTTTAAAAAAATTGAAAATCAAAGAGAACTGTCTGGATTTAGGCATTGACCAGATACTCTGCTGAAACTCTCAGATATCAGTCTTGCTCCTCCATTGTTGGCATACAGTTATATATTGACTAGACTGTACTGGGCCAGCTTCCAATTTCTTTCTGCTGTGTGTTTCCCAGGTATTTCCTGCTGATTTTAAAATGAGATATTATTTAAATCTCCTCTACATGTTACTGGAAGAAAATTTTGATGTCTTAAACACCTGACAATTTTAACATTTACTGTTTATCTGCATGTGTCTTACATTAAGGAAGGAAAACCTTTCACTTCAGAAGTCATTCAAAGTCGTTCTGTTTCACAGCCCTTTTAGCATAAATAAATTCTTAGTTTTAAAGGCAAGTACAGCCACAAGTCTACTTATTGAATGAGGCTGGTTTAGTTTATTGTAATTTTTTTTTTACCAGTTCAGGTTAGTCAGACTTTATCTCACAAATAATTTGTGTCTCACAAGATGATATGTTGTTTTGTCATCAGTATCAGTGACATAATATGTTCTGTGATTAAAAGGTTTTCACAAAGAAACTCCAGAAAGATGTTTCAGTATTTCATATTACATTTTTAAAGATATATAACTGTGCCAGAGAAAAAACCTAAAGCTATAATATTCTGGTTTGAGATCTGTCTCAAACTTTTACATAAATATTTTTCTCTATAGCTTTTATTATTGTTCCCCTTTATCCTTCTAATCAGCCCTGGAAATGTCATAGAACACATTACAATAGCTCACTTAAATAAGAGGTTTGTTTCTCTTTCCTCCTTCCCCAAAGGAAGAGTTTTTCTGGAAGGAATTTGGAACCTAAAATCACTCTCTACTTATCAGTCTTTTCAACACAAGCATGTACATGTTCAAAGAAGCTAAAACTAGCCTTTAAGTACAGCTTGAATATTTCTCTTAAATAGGATGTGTCATATTTGGATGGTTCTGTAAAAAGGATTTCTTTCTGTGAAGTCTTAAGATATCTTATTGCCCAACACAAAGCTTAATTTGGATTGTGAGAAGCAACAAAGAGTATTTTTTCTTCCTTAGTTCTCACAGCACAAAAGCTCTTCTCCTCTCGGGTGTCACATATCATCACCAGCATCAGCTAGAATCTTAGACACATAAATCAAAAAGCTGTCAATTCTTCCAAAAACATTTGTATGTAGTGACAATACAATTTTCATGCCTGACAACATAATGAAACACTTCTGTATGGAAGCTGCTAGAAGTGTTATTTACTTGACTCAAATGACCAGCCACAGAAGTTTTAAGGGGCTTGTCAGGGATCTCCACTATCTTCTACAGCAGCCTGTGGTCTAGAAGAGGATGGGTAAACAGTATTTCTTCTGTGAATAAGTACTATCCAGGCATAATTTATTAGAAGGTCAAAGTCACTTAATTAACATGTGTACTGAAATAGTGCCTATCAAAAATAAATCCACTAAAGTGTGGCCACTGCTCAAGAAATGTTTAGAAGAGTTGCTGCTATGAAGAGCTCATAGTGTGTATAAAGTGAAAAGGGAAACCTTGAACCCAGTTACAGAAAACCTTCTGGAAGCATCTTTGAAAGAAAAGCCACAGTGCTGCGTGGAGGGCATCACTCAGAGCAGGGGGGCAGAAATCAGCCAACAAAATATTTTCCTAAATGCTGATGTGCACATGGGACCTCACTGTCATTAGTGTTGCATTGGCCTGAGCTTTCCTTACAGATTACCTTCAGGGTAGGGTTCATTCTTGATCCAGAATAAACACTTCCCAGCTTCAGTGGCCATGAGAGAGGGAAAGGAGCAAACTGAAATTTTTCTTCCTCATCCTGTTCCTGCACAGTGAGCAAAACGGTTCCTCAGACAGATAATAAAATGATTTGTAAAATACCTCCAAGATCAAGACCAAACTTTGACCAAACACCACCATGTCAATTAAGTGCCACACAGTGCATGAACTGCCACATCCAGCTGTTCCTTGGACCCTTCCTGGGATGGGTGACTCCCCTATTCCCCAGGCAGCCCATTCCAATGGTTAAACATTAGTTCAGTGAAGAAATTCTTCCTGATGTCCAACCTGAACCTCCTTTGGCCCAGCTGTTCTCTTGCTGTCTCCCAGGCTAGCTGCCTGGGAAAAAGGAAAAAAGGCCTTCCTCTAGCTTGTGTCCCTCAGGAACTGGCACATCTGTTTTCAAAGAAGTGCTCCCAAATGCAAAATATTAGAAGTACACAGAAGCAAATCAATCTGTTTTAAAGATGCAAAAAGTGTAACCAGAAAAAAAGTCTTTAAAAGGGTCTCTTCATATATCAACAACAATAATAATAAAGATGTCCTTAGATCAAGTATTTGGATCACCAGATCAGAGGTTATTAATAGGGAAAAAAATGTTATTAATATGAAAACAAAGAGGTTTGCTACAGCTGAATCAAGGAGGAATGGTAACAGGAAATAAAATGTATGTCTGCTGTAAAGGGAGTGCAATAGAGATCTAAAAGATAAAATGAACAGAAACTGAAACAGAGTGATTTATTACCTAGTCAACTAAATTTAAATTTGCATTAATGTCAAACGCTTTTATGACTGTTCATGGGTACTGAAAACTGTAATGAATGTCCCTAGACACCAAGAACTAGAGTTAATTCATATATAAACTATTCAGATATTCTTACTGGAACTGACAAAAATTAGTGAGCTAAAGAAAAAGCACTTTGTGAGGTCAGTCAGAAATCACACAGATGAATCAGCAGCATGAAAGCTGTCTTAAGGAAAAAAGAACCAAAGGAACAGAAAGAATCTAAAGAATAAGGAGGAAATAGGTAACCTGATAAAACCCGAATATTTAGACAGAAATTCAGGAGCTATTGTACTTAATTTTTTTCAAATTTTTTATCAGATTAAAAGGATTTGCTTAGTTGTACCTTCAGTTATACACATGGCTTGGCTTTAGTTGACAGAATTAACAGACTCATAATTAGAAAATAATTCTGATGTCAAATATTAAAAATTTTCCCCTTCTTTCAAGAAGTTACTGAAATAAATGACAGTGGTTTCTCATGTCCTAGAAGTAAAAGGTTATTTCTTTGGAATTCAATTAGGAATAACTTTTTTGCATAAAAAAGATGACATCACATTCTAATGCACATAGCTTTCTGAGGGTTAGCTAGCAAAGCCCAAAGAAATCAAAGATTTCACTCTTTTGCTACAGACTGCACCTTCAAATGTGAAAAATTTTAGAAAGTGTGTGGCTACACCAATAAAACCACTTTTCACCTCCCTTTCCTATTGCCTAAATTCTGCAAACATACTGGGAGGGTTGCTTGTTTTTGGTAGGTTTGATTGGGTTTGTTTGTTTGTTTTGGGTCTTTTCGTCCGATTAGACTTGTTTTTCAGGTGCTTTTTAATTTTTTTTTTTTTTTAGGTAGCACTTTTTCCCTTTAAAGGTGAAACTGATTATTGATAGCAGAGCTATGTAAACTCCTTTGGCAGCATACACAAGGGATGGAGACCTTGGGGAGCAGGGACAGCCTATGGGAATGTGGAAAAGACATCATCTGCCACTTCTGGTGAGTTCTGACCTGTCTGCAACAAAGGCCAAGTGCCTGGTGGGGAGTCTGTGAGTGTCAGTATTAAAGCAGCAGAGAGGGTAAACACCAAAGAGATCAATGTCAGCATTCACTGGGCAACACTGACTCTTGTGAGCACACACAACAGGTTTGCTGTTTTCTTTCCCAAACACACCAACCTGACCTTGTAATGCCACGTTGAGCAGAATGTGCTCAAGGGCAGCAGGTTCTGACCGAGCCACATCTGCAGCACAAGTTTGCTCACACACATTCATGTGCTGCCCAGAGGGCAGAGATGCTGCAGAGAGAGTCAGGGAGTTGTTTAAGTACCCTGCCTGCCTAAGGAGCTCCTGAGACCTCAGAAACTCGACATTCTTAAATCTTTCCTTGTTCAAGGAATGCCGTGCTCTTGCCCTCACCCATAAGCTTGTGCACAGCTTTGTGGGTTTATGGTGCAGCAGCCGAGCTCTGCTTGGGTTTGAGTCCCTAATTTATGCTACTGCCTGTCAGCAGAGGAGGAAAGCCTTCTCACACACATAGGTGATCATGGTCAAATAGAAGACAACTCCGAAATCATTGCATTACTGAAAAACAAAAAGATAACAGCATTACTAAAGAATGTTTCATACTGTTTCATACTCATGGGCATATAGAAAATTCCTTTGGTTGTGGCTAAAGTTTTCCAGATTAAAAACAACATAAATTCAGACTATTTTTTTTTACTTCTGTGTTCTAAATCAGATTATTCTATTGATGAAAATTTTATTATTCTGACAAAATTTTCTTAGTGAAGGAGCATTCAAGGATTTGTGAGCCAATCTGAAGCAGTCTCTCATTACACAGTCTTTTACATACACTGAATTTTCCATTAACTGTTTTGTCTTTATTTTGTGTTCTTGTTAATAAAGTCACCCTGATCTGCTTTATACTGCATGGACTGGACAGCTTTTCCTCAAGGTGCCTGATCAGCCATGTAAATGAGTGTCTCATTGCAGCACACCAGCCAAGTCAGCCATATAATACCAGTGCATAGAGCAAAGCTTGTCCCTGTCAAGTTGACATCTATTTGATACACTTCATAAATACACACACACACACAAAAAAAAAAAAAGAAAAAAAGAAAAAAAAAATCAAAGAAGCTGTTTGTTTGGGGTTTATTTCATGCTTATTATCTATGGTATCTGATTTACCTGGCAAGGTTTTGGTGCAGGGTGGATGGCTGTAGGGGTGACCTCTGAAAGAATGGACCAGGAGACCCCCCATGCTGAGCAGTACCAGCTCCAAAACAGATCCACCACTGCCAAAGGCTGAGAGCCTTTTTTTCCCCTTCCTCCCTCCCCTATGAGCCAGGTCTTTCTCCCTGTCTTTCTCCTGCATGCACCTACAGAATTTGCTCACTGGAGTTCTGGGCAAGAGATGGTAAATGCAGAGCCCACACAGCAGCTATCAAAGCTGCATCTCTCTCTAGCCACCATATCCAGTTACATCTCCCTCTCTGTCTGATAAACCCCTCACACCTGACTGCTTTACAGACATGCTTCACACACATGACACAGGCTGCAAGAATGCTGCTGATCCAGCTGCATACTGGGATTATTTGAAAAGTTTTACCAAACTTTAATCAAGGAATAACAAAATCATATTACTAGAGAACAGCTCTTCCCTTTCTCTAGCCCCACCTTGCTGTTTTAATCAGTCCAACTGAGCTCTGTGAGACACCTACTAAACTGCCAAAGCTTATTTCTCCTTTTCCATCCTTACCTGAGGATAAAAAATATCAAACAAAACCAAAAGAGCCCTCTTCAAATTTCAGTTGTTTTATTTTTTTTTAACAGCAATAATAAAAACAATAATTTTTGTAAAGAAGACAAAGGAAAGATCCTCTCTATTGCTTTCTATTTCTCTGCTACAATTTGTTTTGTGAAATGTTGTATTTTCCACCACTTCACTGAGAAAATTAAGTTATCACTGCTGGAAAACAAGGACATAAGGAACTTACTGAGGTGTGATAAACTAGTTTTTCAGTATCAGTGAAATTCAAGGACATCCATACATATCAGAGGAAGAAGAAAGATTTCTGTCCTTACAATTTTCTGAATATTAGCTGATAAAATGAAAACAAATATTTATTTATTAGTTTCTATATTGCTATTAATTCTATTTCCATAATACTACATTATTAATTTTGTTAACTGTACTACAGAAGGAAAAAATACTTCTTAAAATTATTTCCAACTCTTTCAGTTTTCCTCATTACCTGTTCTTCATGCACATATCAAAGATGAGTAATCCCCAAGGAAATGAGAGGTGGGAAGGAGGGAGATACTATAGAATAAAAAGAGCTAAAATATAATTAAATGCAAAAGATTATCTAAGCCAAGAAGGTATCATCCTGAAACAGAAATCCCAGTAAGACTATGATAGAGCAAAACAACAGGATGAAAATTCACGCATCTTTAAAGGCTCTACAGAAAATAAAAAAAATCTAAAATAATTTTTAAACATCCTTGTCTATCAGTCCAGGGGATGCAAAGGCACCAAACACAAATTCTGGGATTGTGGGAGAGTTCTTGCTTTGGGGAATTCAGTACCAAACCATGCCTTGTTATATAAAGCGGAGTTGGGAAATTGTAGATTAATAGCTATTTGACTCATTGTTTACTGAACAGAATGCTAGTGAGAAATAAACACCTATTCTCTTTCTCCTCATGGGTGTTTCCAGAGATAAGGGGTCCAAAAAGAGGGTGTTGGAACAAACTAATAAAACATCTCTAGGACAAGATAAAACTTACACGTGAGTTCTGGAGCTGTTGAAGAATGGCACAAATTCTTCACAAAATGCCTTTCTTCATAATTTGCTCTACTAATTACAGCAATTGCACTTTATGGGGTAAGGTATTTACAATATAAAGACGATAATTGATGTTCTCCTTGCAGCCTGGAAGCCCATTTGACCTGGCTGTTTCAACGCTTTAATAAGTAAATGCATGTAAACTATCCTTGCTACTATCTATGCTGCTTCTTTTAGCCAACAATTTTCTTATCCCCCTTTCTGAAAATACTTCAGGAGAGACTTACAGGAACAAAACCAAATCAGAACTAGTGATCAATGTAATTATACAATATTGGATTCTACCACAAAATTTACATATTCATCTGTAAAAATGAAAGACTCATTATAATTCCCTTCGTCTCAAAGTACAGCTATAAGAACATACAATCACTTCCTAAAGGAAATAAGAATTACAACTAGATCAGGAAAAAAAAAAAAAAAAGTAACAGTGGAACATTTTCGTGCAAAAGATGCTGATGCAGTAGAATAAAGGAGTTCAAAAGGACACATCAATTCTCTTGACATTTTAAAAGCAAAACCAAGAAGAGTAGCTGGCCTACCTGTCTGTCCAGACAGGCTTTTGCTGCCCAAGTTTGTCCTAACCAATTGCCCCTAAAGGTCTGCCCATTACTACAAAACAACAAACTTGCTGGAAATTGAATTGACTTCTGAAGGAAGCCCCTCCAGACCTCCAGCTGGTAACTGGACAGTCTGCACTTCCACTCAATCAAAAAAGTCTTTCAGAAGAAATATTAACCTGGAGAGTTAAAAGAAATTGCTCATTTGAGGAGAATTGTTTTTTTTTTTTTAAATACAAATTAGCTGCTGATAGATTTTAATATTCTAACATGGAAAATGAGATCAAGATGTCTCTCTGCTCATTTCAGTTCAAAGCTGATTTTTATAACCTGAGGAAATTCTCATACTTCCTAGCCCACAAAAAGATATTAATGTCTGAATTATTGCTTAAAAATTAAATACTAGTACCACTGTTTTTTCCTCTGTGTTAAATTTGATGTAACATGCCTACAAACCAGGTGAAAAGGATAACAAGGCCAAAGAAAGCCACAAATAAGAAGTGTAGGTCTTAAAAATAAATCAGCTACTTACTTGGCTAGTACTTTAGGGTTTTAGTACCACTAAAACCTGCCCAAGAAAAGGATCAACAACCATGTAGGTACTATAAATAACCTAGAGCCTAAGTGCAGATCTACTGGGTGATGGCAAAACCCGTGTGCTTATTGTAGATACCTGTGGTGGTCCAAGTGACTGCAACTCCAGCTTGTTACAAGAAAAAGTAAGTTCATTTAGGAAATGAGTTTATAGATTCATCACCCACTATTTAAACTGATTAATTATCATGATATGTAGACCCAAACAGTAAATAATTACATAAAACTGTCTAAGCAGAAAATTGATTATTTTTAGAATTGCAAAGCTGCTGTAAAATATACAGTGCAGTAAAAGAGTAGATATGCCAAAAGTCACCAAAAGAATTAGATTTATTCCTTTGTGATGCTGAGTTGTTTACTTTCCAAACAAGTGATATGGAGCCTCATCTAAGATAGAAATATCTTCACAAGGCTGGGAAAGGAATGTGGGTGTAAATGCCTGAACTTCCTTGGATCCATGGGCCTTCAAAGGGAAGACTAACTGGGAAAGTTAACACATCCTACAGTAATGGCAAGATGGAAATATGTGGGAAGCTCTAATCTGTCTGAGTGCTCACTCCTGGGGGTGCCTTTGAAAGCAGTACTTGAGAGAAACTTTTGAAAGAGATTTTTTTAGTAAGCATCTCAGAAGGAGCTGAGATATCATGTTTTTAAAACAGGCTTTGAAACAAGACACATTGCCTGTGATGGCAATGCCACTAACATCTAAACAGCAAAAACGTTTCCAGAATCCCTGCCTAATTCTGTTTGGCCATCTCTTAAGGAAAACAGTGATAAAAAATAAATAAAAATAACCCCTCAAAACCTATGAAAACTGCATGTTACACCTAATAATTTCATTTCTACCCTCCACTTTACTAAAACAAAATAATTCAAGACAAGACAAAAGAAATACAATCATAATCCCTCCTCATTTTCCCTCTCCAAAAGTCTTAACAGCACAAAATAAAATCTTCCTATTTAGCTTTAGAGCACCTGGTTCCCACTTGCTAGCTAAAAGTAATTAGCCTTTAATTATCACAAGTTACATTTTCACCTGCAAATCACTGCAGAGTCAGGCTTGCCCCATTAGCATATTCATCTCCCACCTGCAGGCAGGAGGAAACTCTTCTGCACTTGAGATGAGGGATTAACCTTTAATTTGCCCAGGCCTTTGCTGTGCTCTCAGCTGAACACAGAAATCAAAATTTGTGGATGTGTGTACAGATTTCGAGGTCAAACGATCTTTTTTTTACTAGAAATGGATGTTAAGGGTTTCTTATACTTTTCTACAAGGTTAACCATGGGAAAAACCTTAAAATGCTTTCACAGTAATACACATTGATGTAGAAAAAAAATCAATGCACAGGCAAGCTCTCCAATCATTTCCTTTTTCTCTCTCTAGTTTAATAGTGTTAAGGGAATAGAGACTTTTAGATATTGTTGATATATCAATGAAAATATGAAGCATGAAGTTCTCATGAATCCTCTAAGAGTTTCTGCAGTACAGGTAATGATCTCCAAGGCAGGAAGACTGTTTCTCCCTGCCAGACACACCTGCTTCACCTGACCTTCCAGCTACTTTCATCTTTTACTGGGCTTATTACAAAATTTATTCTCCAGTTGAATTTTTGCTTTCACTCCTGCTTTTTTGTAAATATATCTTTATTTTTTTTGCATGGATACAGATTGGATGATGCAAATGTTTACAGGCTAAGGTTTTAACTGTGCAATCAACACATCTTTATGCAGGTAACATGTTCCAATGGCTTCAAAAGGCCTAACAATGTTTGCAAACACATCACTAAGGTGCATATTTTTAAGAAGAAGGCAAAGAACTCTGTGTTGTTTTAGGCTAATATCTGGAATAATATGTGCACTGCTGAAATATAAATAACATGCACAACACTAATGTTAAGTATGGAAAGTCCTGCCTTAAGGATTTACTTTCTTTTACATTTAAAAAATAAACGGAATGCCCTCCACATCAAAGGACCACAGATCCAAGCAGTCTGTTGTAGAAACTAAACAAAACAAATGGAAAAGATCCTGAATTCCTGAATGTGAAAACTTTTCTACAGACACAAAACCCTAAGAAATAAAGTGTCCTCTCAAATAAAAGAGGTAAACACAATAACCTTGTGCCAAAGTAATGATTTTACATTTTGAGTGTTTTTTAGTCGTGCATTACCATGCATCTTTATGTCACTGCATCTTTATGATTCTGATCATACTCTGTTGACAAATTACGCATAAATCTGCAAAATTTGCATAGCATTGTTTATAAAAAGTGTTTATTAGATTTGCTATAATGCATTCAGCACAATTAGGTCACTGTATCATTTTATTATCATCATCATATTATATTTGTGAAAAATGTATCTTAAAAAAGTATGGAGACAATATAAATTATAATTGTGAAGTAATATTACAAAAAACAGCTCATAGAAATAGCGATTCTGTGTTCTCTTTAATCTGCAAATAGATTTTTCTTTTTACCACATATAAAATACAATTTACCAGGCACAAACAAAGTCTTTAGTGGTGAACAAGTGTTTGTGATAACAGCTACAATTTCTCATATATAAAGTGTTTCTAAATATTTTCTAGAACAATATTATATTCTGTGTTTTGCCTCTTCATCAATGCAAAAATGTTGACTACATTTCTTTTCTGCACTAAAGCCTTGAGACATCAGGATAAACAACAGCTCAGATATTAATGCACCTGTTCATCCTGTTAGATTTTTTTTTTTTTTTTTTTTTTTTTTTTTTTTCTTTTGTCAGTTTACTTCACATACATGAAATTGGATTTCTGGAGGCTTAGACAGGTATTTAACCCACAAGTCTTTGATTTCTTCTGTATTAAATTTCTTTTTTGGTTTCCACAAATGATTCCATCCTAACTTGAAAAGCCCTCATCACAGAATTTAATCAAAACTAATTGAAAAAAAGTTTTCCTGTGGGAACTTAACAAGACAGTATTTTCTACTGAAGATAATTTAATCAAATATTTCTGAGCTGCATTCATCTTTCCTTTTTGTCCTGCTGCATATTGATAGACCAGAGCTTTCTGACAAGATGCAGTGATTCTGTAAGTAGTATGGAATATGTGTAAAATTAAAATAGCTTAGAAAATCAAAATGTCTGCTTACACTGGAATGCTGGAGATTTGATTTTCATTGGTAATAAGCTTAAATTGATTTTATAGGAAGATCATCCTGTAAAACAAGAAATATTTTTAGGTTGAAACACCTCACTAGACCAATGACCATATTCTTCCTCAAATGTGGAGAAGATACAAGGAAAATAATATGTTAGTAAAGCACTGATGTTAATGCTAGGAGCTACTTGTCTATTTTGTGCATATCTAGAATCAGAACCTACCAATTTTAGATTGGTAGTTACTGACAGTATTTATTTGTAGTATTATTATTTTTATTAAGTCTATCTCAAGCCATATCAAAGCTATGAAAGTATGAATCTAAATGTTGAAGGTAATTTTTAAGATAATAAACTATAATCCAAACCCAAATTATATTTAATTTCTCGATTATAAAATTCTAAACATTTAAAAATCTCACTTTTTCCACCACCAAAAAAAAATTTATAAAATGTATATATACCTTTCCTTCTGACAATTTTTCTGATTCATATGGTTCTGTCTGACTTTTTTTTCTCTCCTCCACATTATCCACTCACAATTTTAACATTGCTCTTTAGGATTTACAGACTTATAGGCACTAGATATTGCTGCCATCAGGAAACAGCCAAAATACCATATATTTTAGGTCACATTGCCATGACACAGAGGGTTATGTGTTAAAATATGCACTTCCAATATATACCAGTCACTTTTATATAATTTTACCATACACAATTGCAGCTAGCAGACTGTCTTTTCATTTGTGGGAGAACCATCATACTTGCCATGAAATTTCTTCAAAGAGAAATATGACACAGTTCCTTCTCTTACTTGGATGTCAGAGTAAATACAGGTTATTCAAAGCACATTTTCTATACTGAGACAGAACATAATTATAATTCAACGCATTTGGCTAGAAATCAAAATAGCTACCCCATCCCAAAAGCAAAGACATAAAAAAAAAAAATCACTCTCACTGAAATAATTGCAAAATTTTCAGCACAGAAGACAATACATCAATTTCTTGACACTTCCTTCAAATTGGCTTTTAACATGCAAGCTGAAAGAAGGTAATTTGTCTTTTGCCTTCACAGCCGTCCCTTTATAGTTTACTAATACTAAAGTTTCATTAAAATATTGTGCATTAAATCAATCCTCCCTTCCTAGCAAAGAATTCACAACAATTTTAAGGCAATTGTAGATATTTCGAGCAAAGCTAAGGCGTATCAAGTTTCTGCTTTCACAGTTACTTTAATCTGATGTTGTTTAAAGTACCTAAAATTTAATTAAAGCAAGCTTCACCTACATGTATTTTAAGTATGCACTTATCACCTTATATTGGCAGTCCAATAAAATCACTGGCCTATGAATATCACCAAAAATCAACCTTAGTAATCTTTGGCTGTATCAAGAATTTGATCAGCAAATCTCCACATATATGACATATAAATGTTATGACCAACTTTAAAACCTAATGTTCAGGAATCCCTGTGAAGAAAATATGTGTCCATGGCCTTTTGATTCTTCCTTCAGTCACAACATTCACATGCAAATGAAGGTTCTTTTCCAGGATGAGACAACTACAACAGACAATGGTCCAATATTTCCTGATGATTCAGGAAATTAAGGATACTTATTATTTAAGGAAATGATACAAAAAGAAGAGGCCTTTTATTCTGACCTACTAATGCTGCAGCAAGACACATAATTGCATTCTCAGCCCAGTGAACCCTACCCAACTGTAATTAAAGAAAGCTGCTAGTTATTAAATCAAGGATTCTGATTTATTGAATTTTTGTTGTTGTTGTTAATGGTAGTGGCTTACCTTCTGAATATTTTATATATTATACATGCTACTATTTCAGGATTAACCAGTAATAAGAATGGTGTAGAACATTAAACTTACCCTGCATTAAATTTTAAAGTACTATTTCCATTTACTTTGGCAAACTAAAAATGAGGAATACATAGTAGATTTCATCTGAGAGTTAATAGGATCATTAAATTTGGAAAATTCTACTTGGATAACTGAATAAAAAATTGTTTTATTGTCATTGTAAGGGATGAAGTAAGAAAGAAATTTAATGAAAAATATAACTAGCTGAATTTCTTTTCCCTTAAAACCACAGCTTCACCTTTTACCTTCTCAGTCTTTTTCTCTTTAGAAGATAAGGATGATAATGGCATTATGAAGCTATGACTAGAAAGATCAGAAAAAACTAAGGATTTCCAGAAAACTATTTTTTCTATATGATTAATTTGGAATAATTCAGTAGGGTTTTTGATTTTTTTTCCTCACAGAACCATACAAAACCAATTCGGTTGGAAAAGACTCCTAGACACACACAAATATTTTCTTGGTGAGAATAACAGTTCCTCTGAAGGTAACTATCTTTTACCAACTGATATCATCTACTTCCAAAAGTATTCCATACTCCTCTCCTACCCCTCTTTCCAGCATATTATTTCCAGAAAGTAACTCTGAACTGATTTCTGTAAGTCACGTTAACTGGAGTTCTGTTTGGTTTTGTTCTCCTTCAGACTTCCTCCAATTAGTCAACATTATATGTCTATTTTAATGTCTGAAAGGATGATGGATCTGGCATCCTTTAAATTCTTGCCCATGTGTACTGGCATAAATAGACTATATTTTATTCAAACATTTTTTGCAGAATTATATGCACTTTTGAATAGAAATGAGAAATGAGGTGGTATTTGCCTCAACTTTTTTATTAACTTAACATTCAGAAAATGCCATTTGATGTTTCCATCTCTGTGTCAGGAACCCTTAGATCCCATACAAACCTACTTCCCTGTTTTCAGGTAGTTTTTCCACTTAATCCCCCAACCCAATTTCTGATCAACAGGTCACATTCCTTCATATAAGGTGCAATGAGATGGCAGACTGCTCCTGCATTTCCCTTTTCTTTTGTTTTTTTTGTATCATCTTTCAGCCATAGTCTTTGTTGTGTTTGTCCCTGACATAATAAAGAACTTTATTAGAACCTGATACCATCTTTGCCTATCTGATACCATATCCATACATTATCATAAAGTCACTTCCCAGTTTCCTTCAAAAGTTGTGCCATCAATCTACTGAACTGTGAGAGGCTGGACCTTTTCCTTTACACTTTTTTTTTTTTTTTTTCCTTTTCCTCCCTCTAAAGTTTTTCACTTATATGCCAGTGCAGAAGAAAAGCAAACACTGAAAAACCCCTGAAATGGGAAATTCTTATTTTTCCTTAATATTACTATGGAATGAGAGGAACTCAGGAATGGGAAAAAATGAAGCTAACAGTCTTGTGTAGTAATTTCTTCCCATAACTTGTGACTGGCATTGCAGTTATCTATTATTTATCAACTAAATAGATTAAGTCTTAGCTTGGACTTCTACAGACTAAATTAAAGGCCAGAGATATTTATTTAACCTTTGTATAGGCAACCACCATGGATAATATAAACCAGCAAATGTAATTTTTTTTTCCCTGTAGAAGCTATAAATCTCATAAACTGTATTCTTGCCTACAAAACCTACAACAACTTATTATTTTTTAACAAAAGCAAGCAAGGTCTCCATACTTGCTGGTATATCTGAAATTTTCTGTTGTAATTTAAAATAATATGACCATTCAAGAAATAGTGCACTGCATTTTCTTAAAAAGTGGAACTGAATGATGACTGATGAAGTGAATAATCTTAAACTGACTTCTTTAGAAAAAAAGTAACTCATTACATAAAAATTAATTCTATGATTACGCTACTAATCAGACTTCTGTTTCTCCATCTTATATAAAAATAGTCTGTTTCCCAATAAATTGAGTTTATATTTATTATTTTGTTTCCTAACTAGGTGGGACTGAAAAGAAATCTATTGGACATCAATAGATTTTAAAAATTTATGGAGGACTCTGCATTATGTTTACACAATGCTATTGATTTAACTATGTAGAATTGAATACCAAAGAAAAATAGATGGTATAGAAGTTTAGTACTTTTGTAGAGCACAAAAAGCAGTAAAAAAACCTATCCCTAACACACACAAAAAAATACACCAGTAAAATTTCACAAAAATCTAATGATGACACATTAGTTTTCATACTGACCCCAGGAAAAAAAAAAAAAAAAAAGAGTAGGGGAGGTGAGGATAAATAAATATTCAGAAGATTTTTCCTGGAGTGGTTTGGGTAAGTGAAGATGTAAGCACATCATATTACTTTCAATAATATTTTCCCTAAACATGGCACACAAAGTTTTAAAAAATAACTGTCTGCACAAGCAGCAGTTACACAAGTTGTAAAAACGGAAAATAATGAAAGAACCACCCTGGACCTATTTTCTACTTGGCTTTTTTTTTGTTGTATAATAAGTACAAAGCTAAGTATATCCTTGTCTTTCTGCAGAGAACATAATGTTTTTGGCACAAGATTTTACTCTTGTAGAAATGGCAAAACATTTAGCTGTCATAATCTTAGAAGACCAGTTTCTTGGTTTTTTTTTTTTTTTTTTTTGGGGGGGGGGGTG
>JAOTQP010001652.1:8056166-8092462 GCA_026413545.1 Cichladusa arquata
TTTTTAGGTTTTTGGTTTTTTGGGGGGATTAGTTTGGTGTGGGTTTTTTTTGGGCTTTGGGGGTTTTTTTGCATTCTATAGTAGTAAAAGTTCTCAGACAAATGATATTTAATTATGGACCCGTGAATATAAAAATTTAAATCTTTCATGTTCTAAAAATCAATAACTGTTTTTATTTCTAAAAGATACAACCTTATTAAGATTCCTGAGAAAAATTACAATGCTGGATTTATATAATAATAAAATAATTTGTGTAATACAGAAACAGGGATTGGGAATGTAAACCTGTGCTCTGATCAACTGCTGTTGATCTAAATCGTCCAGTAGGTAAATTGCAAAGATATTTTCTCCTCCTCCAAAAAACTGGAGCTGCCTAAGAATGTCTCTGATGTACCTTTTGTTTTGTAACATTGGTAGAGCTAATTGTAAATTACTAATTACAGCAGGGTGATAATGTTCCTCAAAGCATCTATTGTTTAGCTCTAAGGTCTCTTTGTTGAGCACAAAGTGAAGTGACACAAGATCCTTGGAGGTGCTGGATTTGAAAAATGCAAATGCTGCTGCAGAAGCTCCTTTAACTGTAGATACAGGGAGCAGGAAAGGCCAGAAGCCAGAATTTATCTTCAATGGCAGTTCAGAGAAGTTATAAAAAATTTATTATGGTTTTGTTCTGTATGCACAGTATATGACTGAATGACAAAGCTTTAGAATGTGTCCTAAATTTGACATTTAAAGAGTCCAGAAAGAATATAATTCAATGGGCCATGTTCAATTCTGACTTAAAGCTTTCCTAGAAAAAAAATATATTATTAAGAAGAGTTCCCTAATCTATGAGCTCTATAGAACAGATTGCAGTACTTCAGCAGTTAGGAAAAATACTTATGAATGGATGTTGTAGAAAAGTGTGGGTCGATTAGAATTTATTCAGAATACATAATGGATTAAAAAAATTAACAGCAATGGTGAATATATTCACCTTAGCCTTCTGATGTTTCTAACTTTCTACCAATAGCTGTACAAAGCACTTGACTGAAAAGCATTTACTGTGGTTTAGTTATTTTCAAATATATTCACCTTCAAATCACAGGAATTGCAACAGCCCACACAGAAAATCTATTCTATTACAAGCAATGGAAAGATGAAAATGTAATGCTTTGGAGTACAAAACACAATGTAAGACTTAAGAAAAAAATACTCTCACTGAAATTATGATGGCTACTGCAAAACTAATCACCATCCTTTATGATCCTAATTACTGTCTTGTATGGTAGCATGATATCACCTTCTTATTAGGTGGAAGAGGTCATTTGCCTTCCTGGAGCTACAAAACGGAGATTGTGCCCTCACTGGAAAGTCCATTGATGTTTTGGTTTAATTTAGTATAATAAATTCTTCAAATAAATTCAAGATTTGGCTTAAACACCACCAAACATTACATGTCACTGAAATAGACAAGCAATTGTCCAAACAAACCATACATTCTTATTCTTATGAATTCATAGGAGCCAACACATTAATCTGTGCTGTCTATCAAATATCCTCATCTAGTAAACTAAAACTGTCATAGCTATTTTTTATAATTATGTGCTGTTTATCAGTCATGGTCTGAGTAAAAATACTCTTAAAAGTCCAAAGAATTTCTGGCAGTTTTGAGAAGAAACAGTTTCCAAAGAAGCATGCAAGAAGGTTTGTTTGTAGATATAAAATATATTTGGAACTATAGGTGGGAGTCTTTTTAATGCAGTTTCAAGATGGAATGAAAAAGGGCCAGTGAGCCAGTTTCCTTTCAATTTACATTCAAAGCCTAGAGAAATATTTCATCCATGTTCAGAGACACAAACACCATCTTCTAATCTCTCACAAGTGGTCAACACCTTTGCAGAACTGATTGGTGAATTTGGAAGGCATCTGCTTATCCTCCCATGTCTCACCATCAGCAGCAGCTTCACAACATCTGTTTTGCTCCTTTCCCTTTGATTTCTTCTCATATCTTTGCCTATTTTAAATCCCCAGGGGATTGGTGCTTTAAGAGTAACCATCTGCTACTTAGCCATTAGAAATGAATACAAGTAAATATTAAAGCCTGGCTGGAAAGCAAGTGTGTGTATATTCACTGGTTTTAAGTGTACCTTTTAAAAGAAGAGATACAAAGTAAATGGAATTAATAAAACTCCACTCAACTTTATTTTGATGGTATTAAATCTCATGTAAAATATTTTAAACAAATATATTTAACATCAATACAGTTTCAAGTTAAAATTAAACACAAGATTAAGGTCTGTACCCATAAAGAATTATACAAATCTCTAAATCCTGTTACCTACAAATAAACATCCAAATGTTTAATGTTTAATTACTTCAACTTTTGTCACTATATTTTAGTCTGACTCCAGGTCTCATTCTGCCTTTTCTATTAGAATTATAAGAAAGCTACTCTCAGAAGTCTGAGAAAGGTAGTTATGGGCTGTCAAGTCACTTCATTTTCTCTCAGGAAAAAAGGAAATGGATTGATCTTTTTAGTACAAAACATATTTTACAGACTGAATCATTCATGTAGCTCTTTTTATCTGAAAATCTCTGTTGTTCATGATGTATTGCTACCAGTAGTTACTCTAATACTCTAATAATTATATCTCAAAGCTGTGCTCAGGTATATTTTTTTTCCCACCACCATTTATACATTATTTTTGCTGTTAATTTCTCCCTGCATTCAAAATGTGTCCTTTATTGGGTATCTTTGCTTAATTTTAAAATCTTTTAATCATGACCTATTCTCAAATTAAATTTTCCCACCTCATAAGTTTTAGTTTGAAAATTATTTTTCTGTAGTTTCTGACAATTATTTGTACCATGATTTCCCTTCTTTTGTTTTACTGTTTTTCTTGTTTCCTCTCTTAATTGGTGTGTTGTCCTCTTTTAAATTACAGCAATGAAGTTGTTTGGGGAGATCATATAAAGACCTGTTTAACAGTCCATATTATTGATCAATTATTGGTTTTATTGATAAAGGGTGTCTATATTTTTTCACACAGCTTTGTGCACAAGTATTCAGGGTATTTTAGTTATAGGCATCATATTTCCTGACATAATACTTAGTATTTAGGAAAAATCCAAATCTATATTTTACTCTAGTCTCAGAAAAGTTACTTATTACATGTTGGTGAGCTCCAGGTGAAGAGAGAAGAATCTATATTTGCACTTTGTTAATTTTGGGAACTTTATTGCTTATGGATTATTTTGTGTCTTAGCGATCACTCTAATCAATTCAGTAAATTAGTAAACCATCTTCTCACGTGGAATGAATTTCTTTCCTATATTTAGCATATGCATAGGATAAATTTTAATTTTGTGTAATTGTTGCATGACTAAAATGCATTGGCATTATGATCTTACAATTTAATACAACGCTTTCTTATCTATTTATGGTTTTTTGACACAGGTCTATGTCATGGGATAAAACTTAACAGGCAGTACCAATAATATTTCAATTTACAATGAGACTTAAATAAAGTACTCACAAAAAGTCATGCATATAACTTCAGAGAACCTCATTAATTTTGCCAATATATAAAGGCATTGGAAAATCTTTTCCTTGAGAAACTGATGACAAAATTTTTTCAGCTTGTTTCTGAGGTAGTGATAACAGCCAGTCAAATGATGGTTCACCCTATAAAACATTGAGATTTTCATTGTCCTGGTATGGTTGATATTATTGCTCTTACATGTACCTCCTTACAATGCTTGCATTATCAGTTTGTTTCTTGCTTGCATTACATTTGGTTCTGTATAATCCAACAAAGTTAAACCCCATATTTGTATGTGGTAGTTAAACTATTTACAGAAAATTCAATATGAGTAAAATATCAGAGTGCAAATAAATATTCACTAAAAATAAATTGTCATCATCAACATAAATAGTGAAGTCCTTTATTTGGAAACTAATTTTTATCCCTACATAAAACTAATTGTCTTCTTCTCTATCCATGCCTCCATCTTCAGCAATTTTAACACTGCACTACGCTATCAGCCAGTAGATATTAAGACTATTTTGTTGTGTTTAGCTTTTATGTGTTGGCAGTCTGTTTTTTACAGCTTTTTAAACAGATGGTTTTATATCAGTAAAGCTTAACAAGACACAGAGCAAACAAAAATAAAACCCTCACTACCAATATTGCTTTTCATTGCCCAGTTGCTGCCAACTAAGAGATATTGAACCTATCTCTATCTAAAAAGCCAACAAAAAGATGCAGTTTCACAATTCCTGAGTGTATACTTATCAATTTACAAGACTGAAAATTCTGGGAGTGAGCTTGTGAACTGTGTAGTTATAGATTTCAGTCATGAACATTTACTGTAAGAATTAATGGAAAAGTGACTACTGGCATGATCTGCTGCCAGATTTGACTTCTACTATTTTGTGAACACCAATGGGAATTTCAGCTCATGAGATCTAACAGACCCTGACATTTTTTTTAAGGCTATTACAGCAGATTTCAGAGCACACATCATATGTGCATTTTGTGATATGATAGATACCACTACTGATGGATAATTCTCTATTCATAATTCTAGAAGCCATTGTTTTAAATAGGTTCTCAGTACTAGAAAATAATTCCAAATATATTTTTATTTTGTTGATTTAGTTGCCTAAAGATGCAGCTACGGGTAATGCTTAAAATGCAATCATACATCCAAAAACACACACTGCACTTCTCAGATTAATCTAATCACACAATCCTCTTACACTGAAACATAATCAATTCACTGTAAGATACTTTGTCTAACTTTGACAGTCCATATGATAATAGTTGAGAAACTGTTTTGAAAAGCTATCTGGTTTTTTTATGTCTTTCCACCCAGATAATGAAAGAATAATTGAGGAAAAAAAAAATTGAAAAATAATAGTTCAATATTTTAGCAAAAGTCCTTAAAATCCTTAAGCATCATTGGAAAAAAGAAACATATTTACCCAAGATTGTTTAGTATCAAATAGTATTGAATAAAGAAGTAGATTCTTCACTTCTCTGGTTGTTAAAATTGTAGCTCATATTAGAAAGGATGTTCTGTCAGACTATGAGTGACCTAAAATACATATTATTTAACAACATGTATTGATACATGGCTGTGAGATAGCATAATGAACATATATATCATAGCAGTGCTCATACTTACAATTCACCTGCAGAAGTTCTGTTGCCTGATTAACTAGTAAAGAATCTTCCTCTAAGCTTAACATTAAAATTTTCAAAATTATTGCTTATAACTCTTTGAAGATCACCTTGAAAGTCTTGGGGACTTTGTGAAATATTTCCCAAGTTCTAAACATAGCTGCCAGTCAACAGTCATGTACTTGCATTTGACACAGATATAACTAAAAAAAGTCCTCCTAAGTCTCCACGGAGTTACTCTAGATTTACACTAGCATTCCTGAGATACACAGAAGTTTGCATCTTCTCCTAAGTCTTATAAAAAAACATCAAAGGCTCAATTTGCAGCCTCTAATTTGGGAACTGCTCGGGGAAATCAGATGATCTAGTCACAATATCTCAGAGAGGGGAAGCACAGGGATCCAGGGCCGCGTTAGCAGCCGTGCAGGACGGCAATTCCCGCTCTCCTCGTGCAAAGCTTGGCAAAGCTTGCCGGAGCAGAGCCAGGCACCTTGAGAAGTAGGCCAGCTTCTGTGCACACAGAGAGTCAGCACAGCTCTAACTAGCACAGCGTTCCGTTCAAGAAGTCAACTTCAAAACTTCATTTAAAATTATCAGGGGCAAATTATCTGGGAACACAAGAAGAAGCAATTATTGGTTTAATTAGCCTGCATTCACCACGTTGTGCTCCTTCTCTTTGTTGGATTGCCAGGCAATTTTGTAAAATCATTAAGCAAGGGAACTATAATTCCACGATGACCTAATCTGCAGCTCCATCCTATCACACTGGAATATTTTAAAGTTATTTATGACTGTCCTCAATAAATGCTAAGTCCATTGGGCAAGAAACACTTTGGGTCCTCAAAATTCCAAATGGCTTTCCTTACTGATAGGTTTTTGTTGTGTTCAGTCATCTGTTCCTTTCTACGCTTGAAAGAGAAGGTTTGCTGTGACAATAATTGAATGTAACTGTGGAAATACACAGGACACACAAATAAATATTTTTCTGTCCCAGGGGAAATAAAAACAAAACACAAACATTTCATTTTCATCATAACCTCTGACAAAATGATCATGAGGGAAGATTCAAAACAGTGTGAAACAAACTCAAAACCTATGATATAGATCTTTTTCCCGAGAAGGATATTGAGTAAATAGCATTATTTTTCTACCTAATCTCTCAGATTTTGACAGTAGGAGAGATTTAGGAATGCAATTCGTGGCATTTTATTATTTTTTATGTCTTGCTTTCACCATCATCATCATCTCATGAAGTTTATGTTCCTTCACTGCACCTTTGACACAGAAGACTAAAAGAAAGGCTAGATTTACAAACTGTATATCTTCATACCTCTAAGCAGTAACTTAGTATAGCATCATTATATCCAAAAATTGCAAAGCTTCCTCATATAGCATCCAGAAAGATTGCATATAAAACACTTGGATTAAATTAAAAGTTTAAAATATCAATTGATAACCATATAATTTGCCTAATTAAATTGTTTCACTAGGCTGAAATAAATCTGTGTAAAAAGCTGCAATTTCTACATGTGCTTGGCTAACCAGAAAGCTGATTTGGACAAAAGAGATGGCTTTTCATTCCAAAAGAACTTTTCTAAGAATACTTTTCTAAGCCTTATCTACTTTATGAATGACATACATTAAAAATACTATGTCCATTTAAGAGTCACGTAAAATATAATACAGAAAGACAAGTGATTTTTTCGTAATATTTTCGTGTAAATCAAATAAACATGATTTTTACTTCACTAAAGAAACAGAGCATTTTACTTTAATTGACCAGAGCATTTTACTTTAATTTTGCTGTCAGCATGTTGACCTGGAGCAAGTACACAGAACAATTAACTATATCATCTAATCCTGATACAGCAGTGTCAGAGTTTTAAAATTTTCTGAACATACAAAGGTGCCAACTCCTGAAAGGCAGAAAGGAAAAGGGTATGGGTCTGCCTGAAATTTCTAACTATTCCTAACTATGGAATTATTTAAATGTAGAAAAAGTCTGGTTTGAGCTACTTACATCCACTGTAGATAAAAGATAATGTCTTCATAAATGTGCTTAATAAATTAAGTACCACCTACTTTCTCCATTAAATTTTACCTATAGCATTTCAGAACATGTAAATACATTATTATGTTTACATTATACACTACAACACTGAAAATGTATTCTTTAATACATGGCTCTTAGTCTTATATGGCTTCATTTTAGCCTGGGAAATTAAATTAGCATTTAGTTTAGACTCTCATGATGGTTTACATTTTATAGTGATATGTGGCACTATATAATGCAATCAAGGAACACTGCAGTCCGTGAAATTCCTAATAAAACAACAATAAAAAATTGCAAATCACAGAGCTCGTCACTGCCAGAACAAGAGAAATGAGGCACTGAAGCAGTCAAATGTCAAAGAAGAATCTTGGTCAGAGCAAGACCTTTAATGTGTTCGTCTCTGACACACAGAGATGAAGGAAAAGGAAGCTGTAAAAGTAGCTACACATGGTTGTATTGTTTCCATATGCAGAATTTTAAGGCTGTTTAAATACACCTGCTTTCAAAAGCTGTACCACAGTGAAATGCAACAGAAAATCATAAACGAGAGGAACACCCGAGAGAGAGGTGGGAAAATGGCAGAACTGGATAAGTAATGCACAAACGTGGAAAAGATTAAGTGCAGCACTGCAGAAAATACTGGGAAAGCTCTGGGAGGAAGACTGTAAACCAGAAATATCTCCATTAATATTGAAACCTTCCTTTTCAGAGTTTTCAGCCACCTGACACCCAGTTTCATTGCCCTAGATCTCTCTTCTCAATAGCTATGTCTATCTATACTACATTTGATAATCATGGTCAGTTCAGCCATAAGTTTACCCATGCAAGTGGCTTATTTGTTTTTTTGATCAGTTCGGTTGTTCCTGCACTGCAGTTTGGCTCTCTTGGACTTGATCTCTACAATTATTTCACTCTCGTTTTACTTTTCCATGCAAACCCCCTCATGTGCATCTCAGATGACATTTTGAACTCTGCACTAACATCTCTTTTTTGTCTTGTGAAAGCAACTGAGACAAAGAGTAGCCTAAATCAGCTGACTTGCATTTCTATATGATGAGAGTTAAGTGATTCAACTTTTATCCCTCTTGTCATGGGATTGTGTGCCCTTCACAGTTGCAAGTATATTTGCATTTTTCCCAGACAATAGAGAGTGTTGCTTGCTATAATTTGACTTCTTTACCTTTCATTGCCAACATTATTTCCAGAGGAAAGAATAACATCTCCAGATAAGATCTTACCCTCATACTCTCAAATCAATGGGGTTGTTTTTTTCTTCATAAGTGGCTTTCAGTGATGCCCCCTCTGTGTACCACTTCAAGGAAGCACTTTGGTGCTAATGGGATAGCAATTTTCTTTAGAAGCTCAGCTATTCTTGATGCTCATCACTCACAGGAAACCAGTTTGCTGGGAACAGGAACACCAAGGAAGCTGTGGAAGATGTGAATTCTCAGTGTTGAGTTTAAGGCTATGTTTGACTATGATCTCAAGAAATCAATGAAAGCTGATGCCACAGTCGTGCATACACTAGCCTTTAATTTTCAATAATTTAAATAGCATAAAGACAATTCTTAACATTAAAATCAGTAACCTGAGTTTTTAAAAAGAAGTATTTGCCATGGTGTAAGAGCACTGAATTAATGATTTAAATTGACTGCTTGCACAGATGACTTTTAGATAAAGCCTACTAGGAAGCATATTATTTCCATGCATGGCAATTTACATGTGAAATTTCCATTAGTGATAATGGCAGTGGCACATATAAATCTCCAGTTCCCTTTAACATTAATTGCAGTCTTCTGTGTAAGTACTTGGATTTTCAATGACATTATACCCGTGGCTCTGCAAAGTTAGAAGGCATCACAGCCTGGAGAGGACAAACATTAAACACTGTCATTACTGGTGGCAGGTAATAACTAAAATCTGTATCTGCACCTTTGTTGAAATATAGCATCACATAAATCTGAAAAAGTACTAACGAAATACGCTTGCCTAATTCACCAGGCTCTTAAAATAAAACTAGCTGACAGAATTCTGAATTAAGCTGATTATAATTTTAAGCATGCTCTGCTAATACTTTGAAAGTTACTAATTTACCATTTATTTGAATAGGTCTGCAGAATCCACTTTAGACTTTTCTAAGTCTTCAAGAGGTAATATTTGATTTCTTGTAGTACATGTTTTTGTGTGAAATTTCAGGGCAGTTGTTTAAAACTATAAGTGAACCAACAGAGCAACTCCTGGGATTTTTAAGAGTTCAACTAGGCTTCATGTTAGATGCCAAGAGATTGAGTAGAAATGACCTGAAGGAAGTTTTAGTTGAGCAAATGCATTGAAACTGAATTTCAGATATATCTGTTAGTTTATCAGAAATTGTAGCTGTCAAATCATCTCTTATGAAAAATCACAAAATGATATTTAAAAGAAAATAAATTAAAATTACACTTGATATTTTTACATAAGCATTATATGAAACCTATTTTTTATTCAGCATTTAATTTTACATTATATTAATTTTGAATCAGATAAAGAAGCACAACCTGATTATGATATGAACAAGAAGTTATCCGTTTGCATGCAATGTCTGACAGCCAAGAGGCCTCATCCTACCCAAGGTCCCAGGAATGAACAGTGGATGCAGAGTGCTTTTACAGTACAAATAAGGATTGAAAACAAATTAATTATTAGCAAAATCACTGAAACAACAACAAAAAAGTCTCTTCTAGAATCTTGTGTAAACTCATACCATAATAAATTGACTTGTTGCTTCAGGTGTTTGCTGAGGTGTTTCTAAGAATTTGGAGGAATTTATAGCACTGTACCCATGACAGAAGCTACTCAAACAAAATGTAAAACAAGTCTTGTTTCAATCTTCATAATAAAATCCTCAAACTACAAAATGGAGGGTGATTGGAATTATTTTGGATGATTAGTGACAATAAAAATGTCAGCTGTGCTTTGAACTAATTGAAATTAGGCCTTACATACCCTTGTAATTTATTATCAATACTTCGATTCTGAAATGCTCTGTTAGCAAAATGTCACTGAGATGAATTTCTTCTCATGTTAGGCTAAAAGTTTAACAGTTAGTTAATAATCCCAAATATCTAGAATTATTACCTGATGGTTCCTATTTCTCTCTGTTGACTCTAAAAGAATCTTGAGCAAGTATCTCAGAATTTGACAGCAATTTTTGGATGTCAATCACCAGACAAGAGAACTGCCACCCTCCTTTTACACCTAACATCCATCAGCAGAATTATTATTTTATAAATAGTTATTCTAGTCCTCCTGGGGCATATAAAGTCTTACCAGAGAAAGTCAGTCTGGGTTCTTCAGTTGTCTTTAACTACACCTAAATTTAACTTCTGCCAGCAGCTCCACGTTGGTCAGAGATAACTCATCAGACCTCTGACAGAGCCATGCTGGCGAGTTTTACAGCACACCTAACTTTAGATTTGCCCTAACGTTGAGTCAAATTGCATCAGCAGTCACAGCTCCCTGGAGGCTGATTCACAAAATTGGGATTACCTAATTGTGTCTTTCACTTTCTGCTCTACAGAAATATTTGGAAGAGAAGGGGGATAATTTGAACTTTTCATCACAAGTGAGAGTCCTCAGCAATCCTTTTTTAGCTATGACAGGCATTTGTGAGAATGGTGCACTGTGAGCCCCACACCTGCCTCAGCCTGTGCCACCCCATTCTGAGTGGTGGTGGGCACATACACACAAATATGGGCAGAACACTCTTAAACTCCAGTTTTAGTGAAGTGAAGTTTTATCAATTTTGGCCACAAAAGTACAATGAATTATTTTCTTGCAGCAGTCCAGTTAGCCTGGATGAAGGGAAGGGAGTTTCTGGACTTTTTCACCAGGAATTTCCAGGAATTATATTTTTTTCCCCCTCCTGTATCCCTCCACACCTAGCTTTTTGTTTTAAAGCACTAGAAAATATAAAATCTCTTCTCTACGAGCCAGCCAATACTTAAAAAATTTGGCACATTTTTTTCAATGCAAATATTTAAGCATTATACTACTATTTAAAACTGCAAAGGAAAATAGAAAGTAGTACTCATTTGTCACTGTTCTGTTTAGAATGCATCTATTAGTTGTGAAGTAGAATTAATTATCTGCTAGCTGTTTTTCTATATTGACATGAAACGTAGATGGAGATAAATTTATGTACTTGACACACTAAAACCACTTCAGTATCCTACCAACTGACTGGAGGAGTATGTAGGGATTGTTACACTTTTAAAGGTGGAATTGCATTTCCTACTTTCATAAGTTACATCAAGTAGACGTGTAGTGCCATTCACAGCAAGTGACAGAGAGGACTGGATTTTTTCAGGGGAGAAAAAGATCAAATCTGGAACTGATTAAATATTTCCTCCCAACAGACAAAAACAAATATAAAGTTGAAGGTGGTTTTCTTTTTTTTTTTTCTTCTACACAGTAAGACATGGTAAAATATAAAATGTTCTTGACAAGTGTAAGTGGAAAGATGAAATTCTGGTTTTGAGTGACTGCAATGATTCTACCTATTTCCCTTAGGATTTTTTAAAATTTAATTGAAAAAGGTAACCATTTATATAATTTTCCACTTTCACATCTGATTGAGAACATGTAAATTTCTTCTTTATGGAAAAATTACAATTTTCTAAATCTGTTTGGCTATTTAAACACAATCATGCATTTAAGGAAAGACCTCCAGAAATTCCCCTGACTAATATATAGGATGGAATCCACAAGATGATCAAATTTCACCACTAAATATTGTGGTTTTGCCTCACTGTCTCATTAGGCTTCAGATGATCTTTTTTCTTTTCTTATTCTATAACTTATGGGTTAAATTCTTAATGAAATTATTCATTATTTTTATAGCTGGCTATTCTGTTAAATATCTGACCCAGAATTTTGTATACAATTAACAAATCTGAGAGATCTGCAGGTCTGAGAGACAAAGTCTTTTCTCGGAAACATAAATATTTCTTTACAAGTGCAGTGTCCTAAACAGGGCTTTTGGACTATTTCAATTTTTTTTTCTGTATTATCACCTGAAAAATAGATGTAAATATTAGAGCTGTGAAATTTGAAATGTCTTTTTTTTTAGCTTCCTACGCATTGAAAAGGTCAAGCATTCATTTAGGGTTTACCTTATAAACCATATGAAGATACTGACACATCATACAACTCCAGAATTCAGTTAACAGAATTATGGATGCACAGCAAGAAACATGCCCAGATCTTGGCCTGGCTCTTCTGAATTTTATTGTGTTTGTTTTCTTCACCATAACTTCTTAGGGTTATGAAAGAAGTGTTGCAACTGTGTCTTCCAAGAGGGTTTCAGTATTGCTGTCAGGTGTCTCTAATAGATTGTTTTTATCTAGCCAATAATTTTGGAACACACAATCTGAAGTACAGGGCTGTGGCACTGTGAAGGCCATTTGGAATTCAAGATGCTTCACAAATGGCAACATTTATAAAGTGTGATTGCATCCAGTGATATTCACCACAAATGAGCTTGCTCAGTATTCTCCACATTATGATTTAAAGTCCCCTTCTAGCCTCTGAGGATATATATGAGTTACAATTTATTCAAAATTCAGAAATATTGCAGATGGATTGCAGACTCCCGTAAAACCATTAACTACAACTACATATATTGTAGATATATCACATACTGGATTAAATAAATTGAGAATTTACTGCAGCTTACACAGAAAAAAATGTGCAGTCTATTAAATAAACCATATTCCAAATCAGATACATAACCTATCTAATCAGATACTTAATATATTGAATCAAAATCACTGCACCTGCTACATCAAATACATCAGAGATTGAATGAAATGTACCATCCAAAGAGCATATCGATATTAAACTAAATCATGTTGAACAGCTACGTAATTTACTAAATTAAATAAATTGAGCCAATACAGTAGTCACTGAACCCAGCATACAGATCATAAACAAACACAAAGCTTAGAGGTTTTGGAAGAGCTTGCCATGCACTACCAGTTAGGTCCCTGTATCTTTACTTTTATCTTTAAATGAAGAAAGTCTTCCAGAGCCTTGGAAAATCAATTTTTAATCATTGAATAAACACCTGGCAATTTAGGTCTCACACTTGAACAAGAACTGCTATCATTCCTAGACATCCAATGCCTTCAAAATTATATAATTAATAGCAAATCAGAGATTCATGAAATTCCAACTAAAGATATTCTCTGAGAAAGTCTAAAGAAAATATCCCATTTTGGCTGGTTTCCCTCACACCTGTTCTTATAAAAAAGTCATAATGATAAACAGAAAGATTAGTAAAAGATGAAAAAAGAAAAATCTTATTTCAGAGACATTTTTAAATAAATTAATGACTTAATGCTTAAGGTCAGATGGCAAGTTTAGTGTGACACAGACCAGATTTCATTCTTTTAATGATTTTTGAATGGCCAAGTATTTTACAAAAAAAAAACATTTACATAAAGCTAAGTAGTAAGCATTGGACTTCCTACACTCAATTTAATCAGAGTTCTGCCAATTAGACTGGTTTAGTCCAGTAAGTTCATAATGTTTTATCTTAATTAATACAGCATACCATTTGATAATAAGCAGTATTGAAGACAAATGCAAATGAATATAGACATTTTGTGATACATTCAATAGTCTTCAATTACAAAATAAAAATGAATATTGATTTGCTTTTTCCTTTTTTTCTTTTTTTTTTTTTTTTTTTTAAAGGCTTGTTTCATAAAAGAGACAGTTGTGATTCCAAATGTCATGACAGTACTTCCGCTGCAAACTCGAGAGAAGGCACCATTGCCAAGGTCTAATATATAATTGTATCCATTTTGGAGACAAGCTGAGCTTATACACAGAGTAAATCTGTGGTTTTAAAATAATTAATTATTGTAAAAACTCTGTACAAGTACATAAAGCCAAATGAACTAATTAAGATTTATGATTACTACACAAAAATATTTTAATTAGTGATTTGTATTTTGTTTGATCTAATGTTTAAGACTCTCTACATCCTGATTTAAGCATCATGTTGACACTCAGGTTCACACTGAAACTCCTACCTTTTTTAAATAAAGTTGAAACTCTGATCTCCTGGGGGGCCCATCCATTCAGTAACTAGGTTGGACTCGATGATCTTAAAGGTCTTTTCCAACCCAGTTGATTCTGTGATGAACATTTAGCTGGGAGCTCTGGATATCTCCTTCCTCTGAGCTGCAAACCTAAAAAGTTATTCTTTTTATCTCACAATAAATATTTAACCTCTGTTTTCTTGAAATGGAACATTTGCAGACAAAAGATTCAGGAAAGATATGACTTATATAATTTTATCTCGCATTCCCTTCCAGTACCTCTAAGTGTTAATATCCATGGAAAAACATAAAATCCTCTCCAAATTCTCTCAGCCCCTGAGAAGGAAATGATGCTGTTGCTCATTAAACATTTTCAGCGTTTACTTAAAAAAGCAAAGTGGTGTTCTCTGAAAGCATTAACAAATCCTGAGGTGTCAATACACAGACAGATAGAAACTCTGCAGAAACCTTTTATTTTTAATTCTCTTTGCCCCCCTGAACAGGGAGATCAGCTGGAGTCTTTCACCCACTAAGGCATCATCTATAACTCAAACCAGCAATCAATACCAAAAGGAGATGTTTGATGAAAACTTCTCTTGCTTTCTCAGCTTCAGTCCCCTTAACCCACACTGAGAAGTTAAAGTAAGAAAGAGGAACACTATTGATGTAAAGGGCAAAGCGAGGGATGAAAAAGCCATGTCAGAATTAGAAAAGGTAAACTTCTTTTTACAGAGCTCTTCAATACAGTGGACTGAACTCAACTATCCTGTAATTCTCTAAATTAGACTGCTTTCATGTAAGGCTCAGAGTTGCTGTGTTTTGAAGAAAATACATTTGCATCCTTTAGAGACATTCAACACTGCTTTAGAAATCCATCTAGGGAAAGGTCAATGGAGTGAACACTGGCTTGCCTATAACCTTTCATTTCTCATGAACAGACTCCCGAGGGGAAAACAGCTTGTAGAGCTCCTATAAATTTTATTTCAAAAATCAAGTTCCCACACAACACATTTAGAGAGGCTTTTTAACTCTGCTGCCCACCACCTTTCAGGAAAATCAGTAACCTTTAGCTCTCATCTTGTCTGTGCCTTAATAGCCAAGGAGGGATATCTTTAAATTCAGTCCTGTTTTCAAAATTGTATTTCTGAACAATAAGTTTGATGTAAGTTTCTGCTTCGTATAAAATCTTTCAAGATAGAAGGACAGTCATGTTTGCAGTTTTTCTAGAAATATACTGGCTATTTTTACATGTAGCAGGAGAAAAAGTAAGGCTGATATCAAAACACAATGCACAAAGCAGAACCCTGTGTGTAACCCTGCTTTTATGGATGTTTCTTACAGCTCAGAATCCCCATTCATGAGGATGTCACTGAAAATGTGCAGTTATCAATAATTGCAACTGAAATTGAGTGAAACACTTAATTATGTTGCCTTATTAGTAGATTGGATTCAAAGAGGTGTTATCAGTTCCTTTCCCCAGACTTATTAGATGAAAGTGAGTAACATGGAACAGGGCAAACATTCCAGCACTGAGCAGGGACAGCAAACAGGAAATAGTTTTGCATCAGGATCAGACTCCTTAAGCGAAATATGACTTGAAGGGGACAAAAGTTTGTCAAGAAGTTAAATTTTGTTGGCTCACACAGCATTAAATGTCCAAGAGCTTAATTTAGCAGATGAGCTGCTGTGATAAATCTGTTCCCTCTTCATGCCAGATTACCAAGAAAAGGATAAAAAAATTCCATTAAAGAGAGGAATAGAAAGATATTTTTGATAAGGAGTTTCTAACATTGGCATATGATTATGCACATGAAAAGAGGTTTGCAATGTAACCATAATAGAAAGTTCACACCCAGGTTACAAGGAAGTACACATACCCAAATTTCTTTTGTGAAACTTGTAAACTGCAGCCACATAAACCCCATGACAAAACAAATGCATGAAAATACCCCTATTACTGATAAAGGGTGTCAAACTTCTCAAAAGTTCTAAAAATATGTAGAAACTCTATCACACATACCCTTAATATTATATGTCATTCCCACTGATATTTATGAACAAGAAGTCCAGGATTCACTGAGAGTTACAAAAGGAAGAATTCTGGATGTTAATTGTCATGCCAATGTTTTAAGACATATGGCATACCTGATTTATTTTATTTTAAGCTGACCTGAAAAATACTTGTTTAAAGTCTGAAAAAAACCCCACCAAATTCCTTAGGGAGCCATTAAAACCATAACTTACATAATTCCAATCATATCTTCCTCTTATACAGACATCTATATATACTTAAGTATATATGGATATATGTGTGTTACTTAAGGTGAGACTTGGGAAGGCTAAATCTTTTCTTTGTTGGGTATAAATCAAAAGCAGAGTTTGTATCAAAAATTTGTGACTGGATTTCAAGTTTCACAGACTTTATTCAAATTAAATTTGGTCAGACATCACACTATGGTGGGATTTCATGCTGGCATCATCCCCCCGGCAAGGCCAGAGGACCAAGTCTGTGGGCTGGGGGGTCCTAGGACAGCCTTTCACACAGTGAGTAAGAGAATTAGGGCTGTGCTCTGATATCAGATAGTTTCAGACTGAAATAAATGCTTATTTCCTTATTTTCCTGTGACTCAGCCCTTACTGGAGCCACCAGCTCACAGCCAGGAGCTGCAACATTCCCACTAAATACAGCAGAGTGAGCTGCTCTCCAAATCACCCAATTTAGAATACTCTGTGCTCTGTTCTTTTCATACTTCCAGACATTATTAGATAGAGTCTATCTGCTTAGCTCACAGAAACAGGAGCACAGAATGTAACAAAGAAAAAATAGCCCTGAAAAAATAACTTGACATTTTGACTTTCCCCCTAGAAATAATTGGAGTCATCTTTAATTTCACCCAGGCTGAAGAGATACTATGTTAAATAGTGAAGTATTCTGTTACAATGATCTGGAAGAAATGAAGACTTACATTTTGCTTTTTCTTGCTTTTTTAACTGCTTATATAAGACATTTGAAATTGGACATTGGGGCATCAATACTTTTTGCCAGAGAGTTATTTGGTAGCCACATTTTCTACTTTTAGGTTGGTGACATGGATCACAGAAAACAATGCTAAACCATATCCAAATAAAATAAAAAATTATAAATATTATTCAAAAATAGAAATAAATTTTAACAAGCAGCTAATCAAAACTTCTTATTAGGCATTTTGCAGATCCTTTGGGAAAGCTGAAGATGATTCATTAAAACAGGATGGGGAAAACAATCTGTATTTAAATTTATTTGATGCCAAGAGTTTAATCAGAGAGGAGAGCTCCTTCTTACTTTATTAAAATTTCACAAAACATAAAAAAGTATTTAAAAATTTGGTCTAGAGATACACATTTACCTAACGAAATAAATGAATCTCTCTTTCAATAGATAACTACCCTTTGATCTGCTTTTACTATTTCAAAGAGCTGCATCATCTGCTTTAGAGAATTAGTTTAAAAAAAAAAAAAAAAGGAAAAAAGAAGGGAAAAAATATTATAAGGTACATGTTTTGGGAATAAAAATGTATTTGTAGGCAAATGATGTACAGGCACACAGAAAAAATTTTATTCCAGAAAATAAAAATTTCACATTTTGCTCTTGAATCCCTAGAAGGGCAGGTAAATTAATGGTCAATATTTCAACCCACTTAGACACCGGTTAAAAAAAATTAACCAAATTGATTCTCATCATGAAAAGAAGAAGAAAACATGACTGAAATTAATTTTACATAGAATATCAGAGATTTTACATAGACTATCAAACCATCCCTACATAGACATGGCTTTAAGAAATTAGGCTCAAGCTCTAACCAACTACTCTGAATTTTCTTCATATCTCATCACCTTGCTATATTTTTTTTCTCTTCTTCCTCTGCTACAAACTGTTGATAGTCTTACCAGAGGCCTTCAACAATGGAAAGAATTTATGCAAAATGGTTTGAATAGTTCTTAGAGAAACGATGCAGACTGTGAGGGGTACCCAAACCCCAGGGCTGGGAAATGTTCCTTGTGAGCAGGTGAGTCATGACCTGTGAGAAATGAAATGCCAGCAGCTGTCTGGGGAACTTTTGCACAGAGCCCCAAGATCTGGAGCTCTTCCAGGTCAGGATACAGAACCTGGCTACTTTTCTGTTTATTTCCCACAGAGTACCAAGATTAAGGCTCATTCCTTGCATATTTAGCATAAATACTTATCAACAGCTTTGCTGAAGTTCTGCAGGTGCTTTGGGGGGATTTTCTTTTTTTTTTTTTTATTGACTTAGAGAATAACATGTAAATACATTCTTGTTTCTTTGAACATCCTGTTTATACTGATAGCACTAAACAAGGTTTTATACATCTCTCTCATTTCCTGATAAATTGTGTTTATTCTGATAAGCTGGAAACTCCCACACATTCTTAGTACTGTGTTTTTGTTTTGTTTTTCCCATTTTTTTTCATTTTCCCATCTACCATGGCATTACACTGAAAGGCAGGCTGAAGCACCTGGCTCATCACACCTGAAAAAACACAGGTGCCATATGAAAATTGAAGCTGAAAATAGTGAAGAAGACATTGAAATTCCTTTCTTACTGAGCCTGTCACCATGTAGACTCATGTGCAAAGCATCAAACAGCTAAATAAGAGCCAAAATTTCAACCCTTGCTTTGACATTGACCATGTGTGATGCTGGGTAATCTCACTGGACCCAAGCTACAAAGCTTCATGTATCCTCATGTTATAAAACATTTTGAAAAATATAGTGAAAACCAAAATAAAATTGCTGTCATCATTACAATTATTTCATGTACTATGTGCTTCTAAAAGACAAAGGAATGAGAGGAGTATTTTGCTTCCCTCCTGAAAACTCAAAGATAAGTTATGGGACTGAAAAGTAACCAGTATCTTCTGATCTTTGGGGTAAGATCTGTGCCAAAAAGAAACAAAAAAAAATCCCCAAATCTTGACTGGAGGGAAAAAAAAGAAAAATAAAAAGAAAATGTGAGATGTACTTTCTCTTCTGATAGAAAATCCCCAACCCAGCAACACACCAATCAATTTGTGGTTTCTCTGAGTTATTTCCTACGACTGAGAAAACTCCATATTCTTTATTAACTGCTAGATTTCGCCTATGTGCAAGAAAAAGGCCCCATTATGCTGTTTGCATGTTACCTTTCATCATCCCAATTCTCACCTGCATGATTGTCCCACTCCACAGAGTCCTACAGAGAGAAATAACTCCTTCTGTGTGTTTAAATAGTAAAAACCCAACATCTAAACAAAAGGTATGATGCAGAAAACTCATTGATATTCTTGGCATTTGATTTTCATTCAGATATATCTGCCTATTAAAACAGTTGTCAGACAACTTCAGAAACCTCTGTCTAAATCATCTCTGGCATTTCCCACTAAACTTTTCAGGAGCTTGAAATACATCACCCTGTTACTTAATCCTGACTCTCCAAAGAATTTACTTATTAGCATTTGAAAGAATCTCTTACCTTTAAAGAAACCTTTACAGCCACAGTTCTGAAAATGCATAACACATCTCCCTTGGAACATTTATTTCTGCCACAAAGATGAGTAGATATCATGTATTTCATTGAGGAAGTTAAAGTCCTTCCCTCAGTATTTCCAGACATTGGAAGTAATAAGGATGGATAACGACAGTTGCCTTTCTTGCAGAGCTTACAGATTTTCTTCAGCTTGAACAAATTCTTTTGGTCCCCTTCTCCAGTTTCTCTGCACTGTAACTAGAAGGGATGGGAAGAACTTCTCTCTATACAGTCCTACTCATTATAAGGATGAATGAAGCTGAAATTGAAATCTGACTTTCTCAAAATGTACCAGGCATAAAAGAAATATATTTTTGAATATCTGGAAATGAGAAAATCATGGGCTGGAAATTAATTTTGTGTTAAATAAGAGTTGGACTGTCCTAATAGATAGAAGTCAAATAAAGCCAGGAATAGAACACATTGCATGTTTTGTCAAAACCAGAAAACCTGCTGGCTGTATTAGAACTGTTATTAAGACTGTCAAAATCTGTTTGGAATAACACAATAAGGTGTCATGACAGTTTCCATTCCAGTTTCTTCAGATGCCATAAGAAATATAAAATCAGACAATATATAAATGTGTGGATTTAATTTTTTTAATAATTCATATTAGAAATTTTATGATCTCTATAAATATATATATATTTATTGATATCTTCCTTTTTGCCACAAACCCTAAAGCAATGAAAAGCAATGCTTATATTTTTTCATTGTAATGTAAACCCCCACTATAAACATTGACACAATCACAGCTACTGTGTTTACTACTTCCCCTTATGATCTTGCTTTTCAGGTAAGCAAATCAGATACAGAAGGATAAATTATACAAAACCAGAAAATAATTAACCAAAAATCATAACTTCATACTGTAGCTGAGAAAAAAAAATTACCAAATCTTTTCTTGATTTAAAAAAGCAGTTTTCTACAGGTAAAAATTAAATGGTAAATTGAAACACAATAATTTTATTTTTTATTTCACAGTGTCATGTAAAAATGAAAACTAATTTTGTTGTAAAGTTGTTCCAAATAGTTATTTATATATGTGTATTTGCAGAGAGAAACAAAACCAATGTTGTGTCTTTTTTTCATTTACAGGATTTTATTTGTTACTTACTTTTATAAGCTATATATAAATGACTATCTAATAAAGGATTTATGAACATTGAAAAGCAGCTATAAATGCACAAGCTGAACATCAGGTGGCTAATGCTTCCAGGTCACCAATGGGGGAGAACTTTTCATCATGAGAAACAGAACTTCCAAATCCAAAATATTTGAATAGAAATATTTTCTTCTGTGGCTTGCTTGGTATTCTTTTGTATATATATATATATGAAATATTTGCCAAATTGTTTAAGCTGTATATATTTTGCATATAGTAAGTTTCATTTACAAGTGCACAGATCATGTTGTTTCACTTATCCCTGGTTCCTTCAGTGGCAATGACAAAATATTTCAAAGTAGCACCTTCTTCTATGTTTCTATGTTTGTTTTCACAAGGAAGCAGGATATTTACATGGCACTAGATCACTAAATATTGTCTCTTGTACAGATTTTGCTTTCTCTGTAGCCCAAAACAATATGGGGTATTTATTGATAAATCTGGCAGAAAAGTGTCCATTTGCACAGAGAATGATTCCCTGGTTACCAAAAAAAAAAAAAAAAAAAAAGTTTCTATTTTTAAAAAATATTGCCCAAAATATTAAAAAAAAAAAAAACCTAAACAACAACAACAACAAAATCAAAACAAGGCCACATATTTGCTTTTGTCCCATGAATGGGTAGAAATTGAATCAGGGTCACAACCTCAGTTTATGAAAAAAAGGCTTCACTTGCAGATGCTAGTCCTGAATGGAAATGGTTTTATTTGAGGGATGTAGCATGGTGTTGGGTATTATTAGGATTGATTGTCTTCATATATATCAATAACCTTGATTTGAGAAAATGTGTTGAACTATAATGAAACCTAAAATGGAAGAAGAGAATCGATATGAAAGGGAGAAAACGAAACATATAGATATAAATAAACATAACATATTGAAGAAAACAGGAACATGGACAGCTGTATCCTTTATATGAACATTATATAACCTCATTAAATATTTTTTACAGACTTTGCTATAAAGAATGTTAGGATTTTGGTGTGTCTTGTGGCAGAGATGTCTTTTTATTTGTACTAGAACATGGACGTCAAAAGCAAAATAAAACTTACTAGACCGGCTTGTTGGATTCCAATAATATTCCCTTATATCACTGTAATTTGATATAAATGCCAGGAGGGACAATTACACTGTTATTGCAGTCCCCATTTCATTTCTCCAGCAAAGCCTGTTATTTATTTACCACCTCCTCATTGGGTTGTTTTCAGGCCCACATCCCTAGTTAAATATAACCCTTTCTGCTTTTGGTGACTGTTAGGATATTTCACAGCTATCAGTGAGGCACCTGTGACTCCTTTAGAGTTAAAAATGAACTTTTCTGACAAAAGAAGAAAACAACAAGTGATACACATTCAAAATACTAACACTTTCTGCCAGATAGTATGGATGCATTTCCAATTGCCTTTAAATGTTGCTGGAAAATGTTAAAGAGCATTTTGTCTATCAAGATTTTCTGGGCAAGAACATTCAATACAGAGCACTGTGTGAAGAAAACTTCACTGTGCTATTTTTTGAGTAGTACAAATTGTTAGCAAAATCTGAGTTTTAATTACCTTTGAGATTTACAGTACTGATTTGGCAGATCTCTCCCTATTTTCATCACAGCAGGAAAAGGCGAAGCAGCCTAATAAAGGCAGGTAAGCATAATTGTTCATTACACATTACAGCTTCTAGAGGGGATTTTCACTTGCTGCTGAAGCGTACACTACAAGAAAATCTTAAATTAACAATTTCTCTCGTATCTTGAAGCAGCAGCATGAAATGTGAAGGCACGCTAAGGTAGTGCTCCCCTAAATTCTGACTTCCAGGGTTATCAGACCATTCTGCTGTGGCTGCCAGCTTTGACACTGACAGAGGAACATAAAAAAATTAAGTCTGATACTGACAAGGAGAACAAAGAATGTTACTGGTGTCAGGATGGTGCTTCCTGGCTACTGTTAAACAATAGGAGAAGTTTGGCAGCTGCTGGGCAAGAGATGGGATATTTTTTCCCTAATATACCTGTTAATTTTTAAAATAATAACAGGGTTATCAGATCAGGTCTGTTTATGCTGAAATAGTATGAAAATCCTGAACTTTCTCCCTATAAAGAAAAAGTAGCTGAATAAAACAATTATGTTTAGAGACATAGTAAAAGCAACCTCAAAAAGCAATCTCGTCCTAAAGACATCAGTCAGTTTTGTGTGGAAATAATTCATTTTCTTCTGGAAGAAATAGATGATTTGACTCTTAATTAACAGCATTAACTCAAAGAAGTATTAAGAAAGAGAGCAGAGAACAAGAACTGAAATGGAATCATTATGTCTATAGAAGAAGATTAGAAGCCAAAGTGTTAGAAATTTGTCAGACAAATTTGCAGTGGGTGATGATCAGAGCATATTTGGGAGAAAAGGGGAGAACAGAGCAGGAAAGGGAAATGGAATATTTATGGAATGATGGAATAATGAACTTAAATGGAAAAAAAAATAATCAGCCCAGACAATGATCTGCTAAATTTAACTTCAAATGGAATACTTTTCCTTTATATTCATGATCTTTTAGACTTTATTTATTGGTACCATCATGTATTTCAGGCTATCACCCTAAAAAGGAGGTGCAAAAAAAGAGTGAATCTATTAACAACAAGCTTGAAAGAAAGTGGTTGATATGTGTCTGCTAAAAGACTGTTGTTAAATAAAGACTAAAAGGATGGCATAAGAGTGCTGCATGAGTTCGACTGGCACAATCACAAAATTTTATACAGAAACAGTTTCAGGATCCCAGCCTGTGTGGATGTGCCATGGATACTGCATGAAGGTTATGCCATACTAGCCAGTGACCATTCCTGAGTCACTCCTAGGACATTCCTGCTGCTGAGCACTGGAAAACAAGTCCCGCTGGGACTCTGAGAAAACCCCTGGTGTAGAATTGGCTCCTGTCAACCAGGATTCTCCTGGCCGTGTTTCAGGGCCTGAACAATGCAGGCTGCACACCCACTGCCAGTCTGCACAGAGCCACGTGGGTTTGGCAGCTCAGGAGCTCCATGCCACATTAATTTCAATACCTGGGAGGGGATCCTGGACTTGTTAGCACAAATGTTGTCTGGCTCCAGAATACACAACAATAGCTGTTGTGTGTGTCTCCTTTTCCTCCATCAAGCTGGGACTCTAATACAGCTTTGTACTAACAAATATTAAATGGAGGAAGTTTTCTCTGAAGCACTAAGTCTCTTTTATTTCCTCTTCTCTATACTGATCAATGTTAAGTCTGGAATTTTCTGCCACTCACCACCAAGCTACCTGCAGTGTTTTGTAGTAGGTAAGATATTGAAAAGGTAAAATAACATCAGGTATTACTCTATCTAATAAATATGGTCAGAAGCATACTTTTATTCTCTTCAAGCAGATCCCCTTAAGCTGGACACTGGTGCCCTGTAATTACACACCTTTCAAACGAGACATGGTAATGGCCTCTGCTCACTCTGCTTGTCTATCACAATGAATTTTTGACTGCTACATGGGAATAAGCCAGAATTCATGAAAATGAGGACACACATTCAGAAAAAATGCATGGATTTCTGTCATGAATGTTTTAGATTAAGGAAGTTTTTCTCTTGTGTTATTTACATTTTCCTTCGTGTTTCTACTTCCTTTATCCACATGTGAATTGTATGCATGCAGTACTAAAATAAGGGTGGAAGAAGATGCAGAAAGTGATTGAAAAATTGAAGAAAAAATTACATTATCTAAATACAAACAGAAATTAACTTTAAATAATCATAACAAATATTTACAATTAAGATGCAAATGGCTAACATATCTATTTTCTTACTTGTGTATATGAAAAGTTTAAACCAATTCTTAGTACATAATTTTTAAGAGCATCTCTCTATTATCATTTAAATATTGCAGCCCGTGCTGAATTCTCTGGATTTTGGACACTACTCATAAATATGTACACACAGAGTTTTCTTGCACTGAAATAGAATGTTCCCAGACTTGCAGCAAAGCCTCTGCTTGGTCTGCCTATGGGCAGCAGCAAGTACATAATAATGTCTCACCCTTACTTTCATTGTTACTGTGGGAGGAATAAGACCAGTCATCTCCATTTTCAGACAATTTTGTTGCTTCAACACACATCTGTGTTAGCTACATCTGTGTTCATTAAAATATATACTCCTTTTCTGGTAACTCCCCCAAATCCCCTTATTTTAGTGAAAATTACACATAGACATGAAATATCAAAACATTTCTAATATTTCTATAAATAAAATTTCTATAAAGGATTCTTCATTTTCTGGTATTTTTCTCACTGGAAATGATAGAAAAAATGGCAAATAACCCAGAAAATATTGTTCAAAGATTGATCATTAACAGAAACAATAACACTTATTACATATTAACCTCTTAGAAAAATAATTTCAAACATTAGCAAAAAATTTCTTTAAAAATATCAGGAGTCAGCATTCTCTACAACATCTGCATTTTCTCCACTTAAGACATGTTTTATTAGAGCCCAGCTCTATTTTATTTCTTGCTCAACATTTGAGTAGGTAAACATCTTTTAACAAGTCAAATGAAAAGCTTTGTAGGTACCATTAGATTTTCTAAAAAATTTTATTTCTTAGTTGTAAAGTTAAGCCCTCAAAAATAAAATATTTGAGATGCTTGGTTGTTATTATTATTTCCATAACCTGATGCCCAAACATGCCCAAGATTATACTTTCAAGCAAAGTATAAACTTTTGCTTTCTTTCACTTTAATATTCTGCCATTCTTATAGCTCTATTTCTAATAAAATTACCAGGAGTATTTAAGCAACAATATTAATAAATAGTAAGAAGTAAAAAGTGAAGAAGGGTTGCTTGTATATTATTGCTTTCTCTAGTCCCAGCATTTTGGACTATGTTACTGATCTAGTGATAAATTTTTTATAGCTATGATTATATCTTCAGCAAAACAAAATTTATGCACTTTTTATTTGGTCTATAAAAATGCATAGAAGGAATGGATAAAATAACTTCATCTGGTTTGGTGCTAAGGCCAGGAATTTTAGGATTGTATATCCTAACTACATATACTGAGATATACTGAGAGCAGGCAAAGAAAAATCTGGAGGTTTTTTATGAACATGAACAGACATCTTGAATTAGCCTGTCTGTAATTGTGTAAAATAGAAAGAGAATTGTGTAAGAGAAAAGGAAGATGGCAGTTTCCACATATCCTTTAAAATGATGTCCTTTTTCATTGGGAAAAGAAAGGAGAAGAAATTTTGGCTGAATAAAAGCATCTTGGAATCAGAAGCTGATTTGTCCTCAATATATGTAGATTTCATATAGCATGTGAACCATATATATTTTAACTCATTTTTCAGCATAAGTAGATAGAGCTGTGTTGTGCCTATATTCACTTGATCACAGAAATTTTAAAGATATGAGGCACCCCATGCCTGCATAGCCAACAGGCTTTCAGGTGTCTAATGTTTATATGTAAATCAAGTTCAGGGGAGAAAATTGTGTTTGATGACATTTATTCATTCTTAGTCCAGGGACAAAAATCAAAGATATTTATTCTCTTTAATTGGTGCTGATATAAACATTTATATTGCAGTACATTTCTAAAACTCCATCCTAAAATAGGTGGATACTCATACCAGCCATAAGACATGCTGTTAGAGTTACATTTTGTTAACCATCACATATTTCAGGTTTTACAGGGAATTCAGTAAATCTGGCAATTACACTCTTTCCATCCAAGCCACCTACTCTGCCAGAAATCCCAAAAGGTCATTGCAACTATGATTTGCATGGCAGTCCTTGACCCAGCATGAAACTCACTGACCCTCCCCAAGGAAATAAAAACCAGCTTTACAATTGTGTCAGACTTACAGAAAGGCACCTCAGATGACTTCATGGGCAAGGGCTGTTTGCCTTAGCAGAAACCCTGGAGTCTTCTCTGCAGCACAACTTTTTATGGGTCACAGTCTGTACGTGTCAACATGTGATAGAAAAAATGAGGAGAGGAGGAAGGATGAAAAGAAGCTGCAGGTGAGGATCAGAATGTTGGTGAGCTGAACAGTGAATTAAGACCTTCTGAAGTTGTAAGTAGTCTGAGAGGTAACAGAGATCACTCATGCTGCCTTTGTCAGTATCTTCCTTTCCTAGGAGTGAGTCCCACCAGTCTGCATCCCCTACACAGATCCAGTATGTAACAGAGAAACTTATGCACCATTTTAAGTGAGAGACCATAGGCATGAGGTGAGCAGAAGATATTATATGCCTGGATTTTGCTTACATTGGGAAAGAAATTCTGTCTACGAAGGAAAAAGCAGCTGTTCCTCACCAGGGTGAGTTTATGTGTGGTGGTCTGGAGAGGAAAAGGACTTTGTTACTGATGGCTTATTTATGTTCATTTATTTTTAAATGGCAGCTGTCTGAAGCTGCTCAGTGTTTGGAGCGTGAAATTAAGTCTCAGGAGAGATGGATTAGATGATAGAATGCCAGGGAGTCAATCAAAAGTTCACATTATAAGTGGCTTACCCTACAAGCTCTGAGAACTTATCAAAGCTTCCCAGCATGTCATTTGCTAGTTGCAATTGTTTTTAAAATCCTGCATCATAATATATATGTAGATATATGTATATGTAAAGAGCTGGATAGAGAGAGAGAGAAAGAGAGATCAAGAGATATATAGATATATAGGTGATATATAGATATGAAATGTTTCCTTTCATATTACTGGCATGCATGCAGTATGAATACTCAGGACTATGGTGTATTTCATGAAAAGACAGTATTGTTTTCTTCTTTCCTAATGAAAATATTTAATGAAGACAAAAATACCATATAAAGCACTGAAATGACAAATATCATCTTACAACATATGCATTTGTCATTAATTCTTGCCTGATGTGCAATCCTTTTTCAAGCCAGTAACTCTATTGTAGTGCCCTCCTCTCTTTCTATTGTATTATCTTGAAATAAAATCTTAAATTATACTAGTCTTTGAGACATTTTTGGAAGGAACAGGGAAAGAGGGACATTCTAATTAAATGTACTCGTTGTCGATGGCAATTCAACATTTTCACGTTCATAACTCCACTAAAATAATTCAGATGAAACATGATTCTTAATAATCAGAGACACAAGAGCACTATAGAGCTGGGTTTCAATATTATTCTTTGACTTGACACTGTTGGGGAATACCTTTTTCCCCTGAAATGTATTTAATAAAGCAATAGCAATCAAACTGCTGTAGTAAACTAATAGATATAATGAAACTCTTTTAGCACCCAGAAACTCCTAAGAGTGCAAGGAGACCATATATTAATTTAAAATCAATTCTTTCATTAATTCATTGCATTCCTCTTTCATAATTCTCACATGGAGTCACGGTACGGGACATGTAAAAGCAACGGGTGAGAAAACAGGGGGATAATTTAGGATATTATTTTATCAGTAGAGGGAGGAGTTGTTGATCTTTAAGAAGGCATCATAAATAGCACTTCTGTTACCTCCAATTCCCTCCCTTTTTTTGTATTTGAAGCCTTATATGCCCCCAGATGCTTTCTTTAGTGGGAAGGGTGGAGGTTGGCTCTCACTGGGAAGCACTGCAGGAGAGATGATCTGTCAGCAGTTTAGCAGACCAGCTCTGGGTTTTAATGGGAAATGCAGTGGTGGGATCCTCCTGTCAGCAGGAGCAACAGCCTGGAAGTCTACAAGGAGACATCATCAGTTATTGCAGACTCATCCCAGTGACTCCATCCTCACATAAAGAAGGGGAACAAGTTTCCTGGCCCTGCAGGAAAAAAAATCATGTATGAGGAAATGATGAGGTTAACATTTGTGCATTTTTTGCATATTATTAGTTTTTGGCAATTAAAAAACATGTTTGAACAGGATTACTTTCTGACTCTTACAGAGAAGCATCTTTATTGGATCCAGCAGAACCACCAACTCGTATATGGTGCTTAAAATGGGATTTTTATCGCATTTGATCTGAACAGAGCTACAACCCATGAAGGAACCAAAACCCTTCAGCAAACGCATACTCAAGAGAGAGCCCTGAAGCAACTTCTTTTGGCCAAGTGCTGCTATAAATGCTCCTCCTGACCCCTGAAAAACATCACGTTTTGATCATGGTTTTCAGGGCGTGCTGAGGGCCAGCTGCTCCTGCTGGTGCTGGATGAGGAGAGAGTTAGCTGCCATTAATAATTAAACATTTCTTCTCCAGCAGTGCAGATCATTCTTATTTGGGGGGAGAAGGGAGGAAGAGATCTCCAATCCCCCAGCTTAGTCTGATGCAAAGTTTGATCCCTGACTTTGTGTGTTTCATTAGCAGACTGGGAGATCATGATTCACACAGCTCTAGTCCCAAAAAGTCCTGCATTTACTATTTGATGCATTGATCCTTTCACTTAATAGCTAGCCCTTAAGCCATAATAACTTACAGATATATGCATTTATTCTACAATACTCTGAAAGGCCTTTTTAAATATTCATTCTATTCTGCTAAATAAGCAGCCCTCCTTTCCAGGAGGCCTGTGATTAACGCTCCTTTCATCCATCACCACTCTACACTGCCTTTGGGAAAGCCTGATCCGCTTGCTGCTCCAAAAAATGTAACTTGAACCAGAACTTATTCTCCCTGCTTCTGCTACTGCCAAGTTTCAGGACTTTAGGCAAACCACTTGACCTTGCTGCATCTCACTTTCCTCTCCATTAAAATGAGGATAGTGCCTAGCTTCATAAAGCATGTCAGTTCTACAGATTAAAATGAAATGCTATGGATAGGCTTAGCACAATGATTCTATACACCATGGAAATTTCATCCTTTAAGACGATGCCAATGACAAAGCTGTCAAGCCAAAACTGCTCCTGGCATCCAAAATCTTATATCAGCACTATGGCCCAGTGCCATCAGCAGGACCATAAGTAAGGGAAGGGACACATTTATTCAGCTCACTTGACAGGATCATCATCGGTAGCTGGACTAGCAAGCTTCTTTTTCCCTTTGTTCTACACAGAGAATAACCCAGTCTTAATTCATACAGGTAACACAAGGAAATACATTAGGTGCATGAAGAATTCTCTATTAAAATGCAAGTTGGCAGCACGACACACTGTTCAGAAATAGTTCTAATAATAGTTCTAATCTAATGCTGGTCTAAAATGGTGACCTGCCTATTTGGCTAACTATTCTGAATACTGTGAGATAATTACTTCTAAGTGGCAAAAGTCTAATTGTATATTAAATTAATGAATAAAAAGGCTTCTTACTGCTGTTTAATAAGTACGAAGAAAATACACTTAACTTTTCATATACTGTAGTCAAATTACATAAGCAATAAGTGTACATTAGATGTTGTATTTATTACATCAAATCTGTGAACACTGCTAATACATTAACATTTAAAAAGGTAGCCCATGGCAAGTCAATTTCACAGCAATTAAAACTGAAAAACTGGTAATTGACATTTGATAAGTGTGTTAATTGATATCAAGCTTGCAATAGCTAACATGTTAAATGTCAATTAAATCCATGTGTTTTTACAATTAGAATTTATTAATAAAGAATCTAATTACAAAATGTTGGTTATGTCAGTTTATGTTAATTATGCAACAACTATGTTTATAGTGGAAAAGTTTCTTCAGTCATCAACAGCATTTTAAAAATGTCCCCATTTTTTAACATTTTGCATTGCATATGTTGTCATTTTTTTCTGTTTTAGGCATAATGGAGGGGAGGGAAGTAGATTAAAAGTGTAGAACCACTGGTCCAATCTTCTCTATAGTTTTGAAAGAATACATTGTGAATATGTTATATATTAAATTGGGTAAGGATTCAGTAAAGCCAGGAAATTAATTTTTGTCATTGTTTAGTAAAAGACTGAAGGCATCAGCCAGAACCATGAGCCACAGTGCAGAAAGCACTCAACTAAGAGAAATTAATGTAGGGAGAGAGAGCATCAGGCCCCACAGACGGGGAAAGATCCAGAGAAAAGGAGTAAGAGAAGGCTAAAAAAGGATGTTTTAAGTCCTCAAGGCACATAGAGGGAGTTAAGAGAATTACAAGATGGGAAAAGAAGTTGGGGAAAGTGAAAAAAGAAAGATAAAGAAAGAAATCAGATTTCTATGTTATTTCTTTTTCATGTAAATACTTTGAATTTGTAAAAAGAGAACAAATTAAAGCAAAAAAGAAAACAATATTTTTTACTGATACCCTCAAATGAAAATATTAATGACATTTATAAAGGCCCATATTAACAGCTCAAATTCTGTAAAAATAAGTTTCCTTTAATTTTCATTATTTTTATATTTTTAGCTTCAAATTTTGGCTCCTTTGTGCATTTTAAGATCACCACCACCAAAGGTTCCCTTACCTCACAGAATTAAAATTGGTCTTGTTTGCTTGTTCAGAACACTTGTTTCAATTGTCACTTCTGCTACTGCAAATTCTACAGCTTACTTTGCTTTTAATTTGACACTAATAGGGAAAAATTTGGTTTATTTCCCAGCTTGTCACATGTTCATCTCCATTTGGGACAACATGCAATGCTGCCTTCCTTCACTGTGAGAATGGAAATTAGGTTTACACTAAAGCAAGATTTTGTCAGGAAAGAATGTTTTGGCCTGACAATATCTGTAATTGAATTCTAAGAGAGAGGGGAATGTTGAGCTGAACGTATTTAAAAATTAACTTCCATTGAAGTCTGAAGCACAGCACTGTTTGGTACCTTTAAATTAAAATTGATCTAGCAACACAGAGCAACAAGTGTTTACTCTTTTTTTTTTTTTTTTTTTTTTTTTTTTAGGGAGATTTTTATCCCTTTGCCAACCAAATTTAAAATTCAGGAAAGAAGGTGTACTTCAAAATTCTTCCAGAACTGCAGCATCATTCATGAAAGAACTTCAAAAAGACAGGATTTAGAGAGAAAAAAGTAAAAGAAGAAAAAAATGAGAGGAAGTGGTAAAAAGCTGCTATATAAGCATGCATAAGTAAGAGTTTGCAGTATTTATTTAAATACCTGTTTAGTAAAACCCCATGTCTTTGGCACACAGCTCTTCTACAGCTGTGCATTTCATGTACTCTTAGCCAAAAAAAAATTAGCAACAGCCTTTCCCCAATATCATGACAGAAGCACCAGCTTCTTAGTGGATAATAATTCCCACATGGCTCTGTTTGGTTTAGTTCTGGTGCTCTAACTGTGACTCCAAGGTTTAGAGATTCCCTCCAGCTTGGCTGCAGGTGGCTGTGTTGCTTTGTTCATGCCATATTTCCTTGCATGTCCACATGACCACAACAGACAGAACAAGGAAATCTTATTTAAGGATGGCTAGACCTCCTTGATTTATAACCACTTGAATATTGGTACTGCCAAAAAATCTCAAACCATTTGTGCTTCTTTCATTCTTATTTCCTGCATGGCACATAAATCCCAGAAGCTGTGAAATCTCCACTAGGAAAGGGATGAACAGAGGAATATTAGGATGCAAAGCATAACTCATGGTCTACCATGCCATGATGGTCCAATGTGCTGAAAGATTAGAACCTGTCTTTAAAGCATTAAAAATAAAAAAAAGAAAATCATGACTCTCAGAAGGCAATGGCTAACACTGTGAAATTTGGGGTCACAGTTCATTACAATGAAAAATAAAAAATTCTCCTAAAACTCGCTCTGAAAAAGATTCCTTATTGCCCGGAGGTCATAACATTTGGCTGGGAAAAGGTTTTTTATTTAATTCAGGTATTATTCTCCCATCCTACACAGATACTGCACAGCCATTTTTTGGCTCTCACACTTCTTAATGGGATCCACTGTCATAAAGAAAGAGCCCCTGAAACAGAAAAAAAGTAGACCTGTAGCCTTGGGCTTTCTGATCTCTATGAGTGATCCAAAACCCAGTTACCTGCTCTGCTGGGCTCTTGCTCTTGAGTTAAGAACACAATCTCTCTGCAACTGTCTCTTTTAGCAGCTCCTCCTTCACACTCATATCATCCTCGTCAAATCTTCTGATGGTTAGTGAAAACCAACATGACAGAAATCAGCATTTTCCTAATTATGTGTTCTTTGAATATCTCTGGTCAGAGCTAGACAGCTCCATCTGTAGTTTAAATCCTCAGCTTTGATTCCTGTGCAGCTTTGTGGTGCTTCAACAGCCAGTTTTTTGGGGCCACTCTTGCATGAGCAAGGCTGGAGGAAACCTTCAAAGCTCCTCTGTAACATCCTTTATATGGCTTTTCAAGTATCCTCATAAATTCTGCTTCTGATAGTAATACACTTGAGATACTAAGCTTCTCCACAGATCTAAAATTCCATCTTATATACTACAAGGGAAGAGATAATAAATCAGAAAATGTTACAGTTGCTAGCTGTGGAATTCCAGTGAAAATGCATGCAGACCTACTAGATTCAAGTAGTTATTTCAATTTAGGAATAATTTTATGTCACTTAAAATACATGGCTTTTAAAAGTTCATTTTTAATTCTGCTCATATATTAATATTATGGGTGATACTAACAGAAGTATTGATTTCTCAACCAGTACTTGAGAATCTCTGTCAATAAAAAGATATTTTTAGCATGGACTTAGAGATTATGTTCAGGCTTTATTTCTTAACCTGGATACCTCTCTGCCCACATATATGTCACCTAAATCTTGAAGACTTCCTGAATAGCAGCTAAAGGAAACAGCCTTTCATCTTCTTGAGCGTAGATGCAGGTTTCATCCAAGGTATTGTCACCCATTTTCAGTCATTGCAATCCTTTCAGTGCCTTTGGTACCAGGACCCAGGTGGTCAATGCTAAACCTGACATCCTAATCTCCTCTGGCTGCATGACTCATGTTTTTGCATCCTTTGCTTTCCAAGGATGGAAGGTAAATCATCTTTCTTGCTTCCAAGATCCTTCAGCAACATTTCTCAGTTCTGTCGAGGGTTAAGAATGAAAACTACATAGATTTTAAAATATTTTCTATTACATTAAACAAGAGGTAGACAATAGGAATTCTAAGATCCGTTAATGTATTATCAATTTTAGATAGAATTAATTTCCTTCAAAATTTCATTATTTTTATCCCTAGATCTATTTCTTCTTAGACAGAAAAGTAGAAATAGTTTCTTTTTTTTTCTGTCTCTGAGGTCTTTAGAATAATTTTCTTCAGTTTAATAAAGTTGTTCAAAATATCTGCATTATTAGGCCCAGCATTTAAGAATTCAAACAAATCTTCAAAGTGCTCAGCTTATGAGATTTGCAAAATTAACTTTGTAATTACAGTATGCAACAAAATACAGAGCTGATAGGTATTTTCCAAATGGATGGAGTTAATTTCTAGCATTAAATATTACGTATCCTGTCTCAGATAATTTTGGTTTTCCTGAGGATGGGTTCTGTGATAGAGACAGATTTCCCAGCCATTACCTCTACAGAAAAATATCAGACACTACTTGATAAACTGCATATTGTCAACCTGCTCATTTCAATATCTACCTGGCTTTGAGAAGTGAATTTTGAAGGACAGATCCTATTTACACAAATGCAGGTCTTGTTCTGCTTAGAAGCCTTGCTTGAAGGCTTCCAGGGTCATCTTCTCATCCTTGCAGTTTTGACTGAAAGGAAAAAAGAAAGAAAGGATCTTTGCAAGCTTAACTTTCTGCTTTGTAATTAGAGAACTTGGTTTTGTAAGACATCAGGTAAGATGTGTAATAGCTTTTTGATGTAGAAGCCCCCTCTTCTTTCATCTCAACACAGAGTAATTTTATGTAGAGATTGAGGGCTGGGGCTGTTTGTCTTTTTCTTTACACATGTGACATTCTGACTGTTTGTAAATCAAGAAAGTAAAATTTAATTCCTTATTAGCTGCTGATGAGAGCAAGGACATTCTTTTTTTATCCACATTGATTTCTACTTTTGTTTTTTTTTTTTTTTCATTTCTCCCATCTCCTTCAGACAGCCTTTAAAACACAGCGCTGCCATTATTCACAATCAAAACATGAAACTATCCTACATTTCTAAGCATCTGGTTCTTTCATTGAATAGTAAGTTACTAATTTCCTGGATCTAAATAACATAAGTAATCAAGTCAATAGTAGCACAGAAATAAATTTTATAGAGTAACACACTTTCTGATATTTACTGCATAGATATCCTTTTTACTCATCATTCACACCTGCCAGATACAGGATGCTGTATTGCCCTGTATCCACAAGCACAACTACAAAAATCATGTCAGCCTCTATTTAAACTTTCATTTTTACCCACAAAATTATGCCGGAGGCAGACAGATTTTTATGAGTGGATAAAAGCATAAATTTAAGGATGAGTTTTTAAAACACACACACACCATTTAATATCCAGACCCTTTATTAGTAATGTTGAAGATGGTGACATGAGAAACCAGAGTCAGATTGCATTTTGGGGCAATATTTGGTCACATGTTGGACAGGCCAACATCTGGTTTTGCACCTTAAGTGAATTATAGCAAGGAATTAAGGTGACAGGATGGTAACTGAAACCATCAAAGCTGTACAAAACATTATCAATATATAGACCTTCATCTTCAGTTAAGTAATTTATTGGAATAAAAGCAGGAGAAATTGATATAATTAGGAATCTTATTTTTTCCATTTCATTCTTACACTTTTGAAAGATGTTAGAGGTTTGGGGACAGGAGAAGAATTTAATACAGACTATAATATCCTGGAAAACTTCGATTGCAATTATCTGGTTTGCTCCATTCACAGCCATTGCATGGTTCAACCTGCACCAGTCAGGCTTTAGCTAGCAGGCACAAAAATTGAGGCTCTCATGGCTAATTTTCCATGAGAATCACAGAATGGTGTGGGTTGGAACGGATCTTCAAGACCACATTGTTCCAACCCCCTGCCACGGGCAGGAACACAGTCCACTAGAGCAGTGGTTTTTTGCTCAAAGCTCCATCCAACCTGGCTGTGAACACTTCCAGGGATGGAACATCCACAGCTTCTCCAGGCAAACCTGTTCCAGTGCCTCACCATCCTCACAGGAAAGAGTTTTTTCCTAATATTTAATCTAAATCTGGGCTCTTTCGGTCTGAAGCCATTTCCTCTTGCCCTGTCACTACATGCTCTTGCAAATAGTCCCTCTCCATGTTTCTTGTAGCTTCCCTCAGGGTTCTGGAAGGCCACAAATACGTCACCCCAAAGCCTTGTCTTTTCCAGGCTGAGCAATTCTCCCAGCCTTTCCTCACATGAGATGTGCTCCATCCCTCTGATCATCTTGCTGGTCCTCCTCTGTACTGGCTCCA
>JAOTQP010001652.1:8092688-8112805 GCA_026413545.1 Cichladusa arquata
TGCTCTCCATCTGCTCATCCCCAGCCTGGATTGATGCCAGGGATTGCCCTCATCCAGGTGCAGCACCAGCACTTGGTCCTGTTAAACCTCATGAAATTTCCATGGACCACCCCCTGAGCTTGTCTAGGTCTCTCTGGGTGCCATCCCATCCTTCAGGTATGGAAGGAAACCTTTTAGCCTTCATACTCTGCAATGAAAATACATATTATATTTTAATTCCACTAAAAGTCTTTCTGGAAACATCCTTTTCCTTGTTTCTAAGATATGTCCCTGGATCCACATGAAATAATTAACTGAATATACTTGAGGAAAGCTTATTATAATTATTACCATTCTTATTATATTGTCTAAGTTAACTTCTGGGGCAAGAAATAAACAACAACAACAAAAAAAAAAAAAAAAAAAGTGCATTTCAATGGACTTGTTTAATTAAAGATTTGTTTATTTTTATTTCATAGCAATGATATCTTGAGAAGGGTTAGAAAGGAGAAATTCAGTAATCAACTATGCCATACCTAGTAGGTATAATCTTTACTGCAGCTTGTTTTTCTTTTCTGCTTGCAAATTAAACCCCTCCCAGAAGGGAAATTAATTCTAATTTAACAGCACTAAAAGCCTCTTGATGTTCATATCTGGACACCCTCCAGTCTTTGAGGGAATTATGTCATGTGTATGGCTGTTTTCCAGCTTCTTCCTGCTTTCTAAAACTATGATGTCCTAAAGAGAAAATCTATTCCTTGCAAGCTTTTGGAAACAGAGCAGATAATTAACTATCACTTGCCTTTCATGCTAATTTTGGAATATTGCTACTCTGTATTTGAGTCCACATTTGAATTTGGGACATTGAAACAAAAGAAAATACAAACAATCTGGTAAAAATATGATTAATTTTTGTGTGACATATAGGAAAATGAAGAAACAATGCTCTCAGTGCTTTATCCATTTAGAAAATAAAACATAATTTGAGGACTGCCTCAGTTGTTCTCATGTTATTTTCAATTCTTGCATTATGAAAAATGGAAACACAGGATCTGTAAATAACTCAATGTTATTTTTTATAATAGGTTAAATCATATACAAAAAAACTAAAAAAAAAAAAAGAAAATCAATAATTTTTTTTACTCAGATTTCAATGGAAGCCTTTCCTGGTCTGTTCAAGGTCATCAAGCCTTTTCCATTTTCAACTTACAGGTGGAAATAAGCACCCTTTATTCAGTCAAGTACCTGTAAACTTGAGAGCACATAAATCTGGACCTGAACATCTGCTGGTTTGATGGGTTTTAATCAACAATACAGTTGTGCTTTCTAATTTATTTTCTTTGGCCTGGAACTACAAATATGAAAATATTAATGTATGAAGTACTATATTTTTTCCACAAACTATCCCACTTCTTTGACCTATATTTTTCTTGAAGAATTATCATACTGGGGTTCATACAGAGCATACCATTGTAGAAAGGTTTGGGACCTTGTTTTCTTTTCTTTTTTTACTGCTGTAGTTATTGTTGCTCAGAAGGAATTTCTTAAGGATGTACAGTAGAATTTCCACATCTAAAAAATACCACAGAATAATAGAATGGTTTGGGTCAAAAGGGATGTTAAAGATCATCTAGTTCAAAACTCCCTGCCATGGGCAAGGGCACCATGTACTAGACCACGTTGCTCCAATCCCCATCCAACCTGGCCTTGAACATTTCCAGGAATGAAGCATCCACAGCTTCTCAGGGCAACCTGTGCCACAGCCTCATCACCTTCAAAAGTAAAGAATTTATTCCTAGTATCTCACCAAATGTGCCTTTTTTCAGTTCAAGATCATTCCCCCTTGTCCTGTCTCTACATACCCTCGTGAAAATTCCCTCTCCATTTTCCTTGTAGGTTTCTCCAAGACCAGGAGAACCACAACTAGGTTACCCCTAATCCTTCTCCTTTCCAGGCTGAACAAACTCAATTTTCTCAGCCTTTCCTCATGCAAGAGGTGCTCCAAGTCTCTGACCATCCTGGGGATCTGAAGGCACAAATGTGTAGACTACCACAGAGGTCTGATGGCAGAAGTCTTGGAGGAAATGCTATACTCCCTCAGAGATGTGGAATCCAGTATGATCACTGGTATGAGAAAAAACAAATATCCTCATTTCATTTCTATGATGGATTAGAAATAGGTTATGAGAAGTGTTTCCTGACATGGATGCCTATGAATTCAGTAATCCCAGAGCCCTTTCTGATTTTTGTGTTTCTAAAGAGGAAATGTGTTGTAAAGCCAACCATTGTGCCTCCTAGTGCTGCTTTTCACTGGATCTACATGAAAAAAAACAAATAAATAAAAAGGAGTCATTTTTTTTTCACTGGATTTGTTGAGGTCCTGAAAGATGGAGGTGTTAATGACCCCATACATGCTATACCACTTTGGAAGGTAAATTACTGTTTTTGAGGCATTCAGTTTTGAGGAAAGGGCTTCCTTTTAAGGCAGTCTTTTCCAGAATCTGAATTAGAATCTGTTCTTCTGGTTTGGACACATTTCAGATCTAACTGTATCACTTGTAGTCATTTCTCCACCTAGAGATGTCATAATGATATTAAATAACCTCATGGAATTGTTTTCCAAATATTTTCCTTTTTTCTTTTTTTTTTTTTTTTTCCCCCCCAGAAGCAAGAATGAAGAACCAGCATGAGCCACTAGTCGCTGAAGCTGGTAAAAGTCTGTCAGAGCTTAAAAGGTAATGCTGTGAGCTAATGAGAGGGGGAACTATCCATCATTAAAAGAAAGTTCTCTTCAGTCTAGATCTGGTACTTCCTAAAGTTCAAACCTACTTTAATGTCAATTCTCAGACTCCATAGTTTCCTTGAGAAAGCCAGCAGGGACATGGAACTGTGGATTAGTAAAGTGAATTTTAGTCACTGCTACATTGGCCCTACAGCTGGGTAGAACTGTAGAGTGGTTTCTCCCCATCATCCAGGAAATTGACTCTCAACTGCTGCATTTTCTAAGAGATTTTCCACACATAATCACATTGAATTCCAATTTATTTCAAAATATTTTTTCTCTTTATACCCTCACCCCTCTCTTCTAGTGTTTTTTCAAGTGCTTCTTCACTGATTTGCTATTAAAGTGCTCATTAACTTATCTGGATAGGTAGTAACCCTTGAATTATTTCTACACTACATTTTAGTCAGAGTAAGGCAAGGAGGACCTCAAAATCCAGCTATATTGCATCTCAACAGCATAAAAAATAATCTCTGATGGCTGCCAGTGATATAAGGTACTTTTTATTGTAAACTAAGGAACTAAAATCTCCTCAAAAAAAACCATTAATGTATGTTTGTGAGGCAAATGGCAACTAGTTAACTAGAATTTAGCTTATTTTTGCAAGTTAGAGGAGTAGAATACTTCTCTTATTTCCCTTTTGACAGAACCTTTCCACTTTCATCACTTTTTTTTTTCAAGCCTACTTACAAAGCCATTTCTATTTTCACGCCTTTAGTAGATTCTGTCAAAATTCCTGTGTACCTAAAAACAAATGTAGCACATGTAACAGCTAAGTATTGCACTGTTCCATTTTTAAATGTAGAAGTCATTTAGGACCTTTCTTAGATAACTGCATTTTAAGATTGATTTAATAGTTTTCTGGGCACTAGTTTGACAATAAATTATTTTGAGGATTGCTTCCTTGGGGTATTTTTTTGTACATATACCACATATGTGCTGCAGAGCCAATGGTAATGAAAGGCTGACTTTTTTTAAAGCATGGTAAAAGTAAAGAGAAAAAAATCAAATTATTGAGTTTAGTACAGTTATGTATGATTGTACAGTTTTGCAAGTTTTCATATTTTCCCTAAATCTTCTTCATCCTTCTAACACACACTGTATCCCACCATTCCACAGTGTGTTCCACAGAGCTCTTCACAGAGTTTTTGCCTCCTGTGATACGAAAGAGTGGCTCATCATCTTCTCCAGGGAGTAACTGATTGTGAAAGAGCTTCTGGATGAAGAACATAGTTTCTGGATGTTTTCTAAGACTCCACAAACTTCTGATGGAAGAGGTGCCAGAGATGAAGCTGCTTGGACAGTAGGAGAGCAGATGGCAACTGAGCTCACAGTCCCCTATGCCAGAGCAGCATCTATTTGTGGGTGAGAGTTTGCTGATGGAAAATCCATAATGGGAAAAACTTATCCTGCTGTGACTCTGAAAGATACTTAAAGAAATACTGCAAAGTTCTGCAGCTGTAAAGCTTTCCTGCTCAGCAAATGGTAGTTATGACTGCTCTGACTACAGACACATTCATATAGAGATTTATGAGCACAAGGATAACAAAATAAATAAAAATACAAATTTTTTAAAGACACATGAAAACTCAGGTGCCAAAAGCAGAAAAAAAGGCACACATGCCAAGAATACAGTTCTAGCTTGATTGGTTGTGGTATGGTGAAAACCACTACTACAATCTCTTAATCTTGAGGCCATGTATATGTATGTGCAGGGACACATGAAATGCCAGAAAACATTTTTAAGACAAAGCACAGTTGCAAGTTGTAGCAGGTGTAGAATAATGAAGATTAGGGCATGAAAACATCTTCAAACATCTGAGAGTGTGGTCCCTACTCTGGGAAACCAGGCACAGAAATTAAACTTTTAATGAACTGTCAGTAGAAAGTACTAACCTTTAGAGGGCAATGATTAAAGGTCAACTTTAATTTGCTCCCAAAACTTAGACCTTCTGCAGTATTCCCAATTGTTCTCAAACACAGTGATGTTTAAACAGTAAGCATGTATGCATTCAAATGTCCTTTTCTTTCTAAAGAAAGCAAGAAAGATTTTAAAAGCCCGATGGTATTTTTTTGTATATTTCACATTGTTCATGTTAAAAATCATCAAAAGTAAAAATATCACATTCACTCTTGGGAAAAAAAAAAAAAGAAACCAAAACAACAAACAAAAAACCACAAGAGAATCAAAGAAGAATGTGAATTTAAAAAAAAAAAACAGGAAGAAATACATTTCAGTGATATGAAGTCCTACTTTAAATGTCAGCAGAGAAATACAGACTTATTATGACACTAATGTAATTAAAAATTAATTACACCTCTTGATACACTAGAGGTGACCAACAGAGATAACCTTGTATCTGTAATCTCTGTGTGTACCTGTGTGAATATGTTTCCCTGCTTTCCACATGTGACTGAAGGAATTTCTCCTTTTTTGTTTCATTATTTCAAGACTTTCATCTTATTGAAGATCATTTTAACTGCCTTTGCTTTTTGATCATACAGAAAATTGAGACTGTTGGTAGAAAACTGTATTCTCAGTGATGCAAATCAATATTTTCCAGACGGGCAATTGAAAGGAATTACTCTTTAAACTCGCTGTTAAAAAAAAAAAAAAAAAAAAAAAAAAAGAAAAAAAAAAAAAAGTGCAGTGCTGGTCCTTAGAACTTTGCATTTATTTGTAACATCAGAAACCTACAATTCTGACTGCCAAAAAATGAGCTTCAGAGTTCAGGAGACAACTCTAGGGCAATCTACAGGATAAGTCAGGCATAATTCCACACGGGGCACGTGCCAAATCACACATATTGCATGGACACTAATTGATCGTTACAGAAACCCCTAACTACCGGTGGAAAGAGGCAATGTGACAAACCCAGGCACCATTGCAGCTCCAAAGAATTCTCTGGAGCAATGACAGTTTTAACAGATGCCTATCTGTCCTCATATTTTACAACTTGGCACAAGAAAAAAAAGCTTTTTCTCATCAATTTTCAGGACAAAAAAAAAAAAACCCAAACTACCAAATAAAGCCAAAGTAAAAATTCCAATTTAATGGAACAGTTTCAGCAAAAAAATTCTTCAGCAAGGGCAATGATTTCAGCAAAATCTGCACATTAATAATTTTGTCCCAGGAATTCAATTTCCACCAGTGTTAAAACCACTTTTATATAAATTTTCAGGCCAAATACTTCTCTCTAGGTTTATTCAACTCCAAAGGTTAATTTTCTTTAACAGTCTCCTCCCATGTCCTGTCGAATACATGCTGAATGACTCAGTTTACATTATATATCTTTATTGTAGTCTTGAAATATGTCTAAAAAATTCTGGACAAAAATAAAGTAGTCAGTATCTGTTAATGCCATATTAAGGGTGACCAGCTGCAGGCTATCATAAATGTGAGGACTCCACAATAGAAATGTAGAACTTTTTGCAAGATGACTTCTTCATACTTTCATATTGCAGCACTATTTGTATAGTAGTCCAAATTTTTATCAAGCTATATAGAAAAAAGAATGAGGTCTCACAAGGCATGTATTATTTGACCACTATTACTGCTGTTTGGGACTTCAAAGACATTTAACCTTCAACCCCAGCAATGACACTTACCTTTCATGAGACATCTGTGCAACAGCTGATGTGTTAAATCACAGCTGTATCTGGAAAGTCACAGCCATAAACCATTTGAAAAAAAGAGCTCCTCTATATATTGCATATTTGAAATATGACAAGGTTACTGTCCTGATGCCAACAAGGAATCTCTAGAGTCTTTGTATGTGAAAATAAGTATTTAAAACTTTAGAGAGAGAGATAGAAAGATGGTACTTTTTCTTCCACTGTATAGCTTCAAAGTAAACCTTTGCAGTCTAATAGTTCAAGGGTGTTATTTAAGCAATTTATCTCATTTGAACAAAAAGGAACGTTTTAAGCCAACACGTTTTTTGCTACGAGAATATGATGTTTCATTTTAACTTAATAAAAGAAATGGTTCTCATGGGGTACAGAATTTATACACATGCTGCCTAAGGTACCATTTAAAGATAGAACTTAGTGAGAGACGTTGCAGGGAGTTATTAGTAAGTTTAATAACAATATAAGGTACAGTACTGTGACTACTATAGTGACATTACCAATTTGTTTAACAGGAACATCAACAATTTTTTTGCCCTTGCATCATTGTGTTATAGCCTACTTTCTATGATTCATTTATCCCGTTTTCCACAGAAATTTTGCTCTAGCTCTTTTTGGGCTTCTTCCAACATCCTGTCTTGATCACTGCTTGGGTCATTGACAGTAGCAATATTTCATATGAAAATGAAGCGTTCTTGCCTACTTGTTCCAAGGCAGTTGCTTTTCCTTTACACTGATTTCAATTAATTTGGAAGAAAACAGACTCATATGTTATTGGGAAACTCAGATTTTCCTGTTCATTTCAAGCTGACTTGTGAATTCTACCTCTTAGGGGCTTTGTCAATTCTTTAGTTGTCACAGAACAGCTCAAATTTTTTTCTTAATATCACACTCAGAGTGAAAGGAGTGGAAACCAGCAGCTGGGGAAACTAGAATTATAACAGAGAAAGAAAGTGATTAGAGCTGTGCCATTCTGAACATCAGAATACCAATTTTATTCATCTATGTGATGGGAACAGAGCTGCCTTACAAAATTTTTACTATTTTAAGGATTTTTTTGAGACAGGGAAAGAGTGAAATCTACATATTTTTAATGGCTTTCATAAAATCTTTGTAATTCGAGGAACACCTTGCACACACACTCAGATTTTCCTAAATTTTACTGTCTTGCCAGTACAACTGAAAGTTGCCCAGATTTCTTGCTTAGATCACATTTTCCCCAGTTTTTAAAATTCTGGAGTTTTACTGGTCTCAGCTTCTTTTATTGGAAAGTGGGAGAGCAAGGAATTCTGACAGCAACAACTCAGTGAGAAGGTGTCACCTGTCCCTGATTAAGACATGCCCCTCTTGCTGTGCAGCAGTAATGCTGGGAAATGTGTTGTCCCAGTCCTTCCAGTGTTCTGCAGCTGCAAACAGGGCTAACTTCTTCCCTAGATTTTCACACAGTAGCCATCGAGAACCTTCTTTCTCTTGCAAAATCTTTCAAAATCTTGCTAATCTCTTTCTTTTCATCCTCTTTTAAAGTCATCTTTGCACTGTCTTACCTCTGCTTTGCAATGAGAAATCACAGGACAGGAGACAGCATCTTTGTGTATCTTGAAGAACAGCTCTATGGTTGTCTCAGCCCCAAAGGCAGACTTTTTATCCTACTGGAAGGGTGGGCTGTGCGTGGCAGTTCCCTATGGTTTCTTTCTGTACCCTTTCTGTTTGAGGGATTCTATGTGAGAGATTCAGCAGTAACCAGATAAACACATAAACAAAAAAAATAAAAGGTAAATAAAGAGTAACATATGTCTTTTCCACAGACACAGAGCTGCTTGGAGCTTCTTGCTGATCCCTGTTCTTCCAATAACATCGAGATTTTACCAAGCCCAAAGCTTTAATGAACCCTCAGAAAAACAAGAAAACTCATTCTGTGTTTCTTTATTTTTTTTACCCATTTCCTCCTGTTTCCTTTTCCATAGAACCCTGTGCAGAGAAGAGAGGCTAAACCCAGCCTCTCCACCACCTTTATTTTCACCTGATATTTAGAGGGAGTGGTGCCCTCACTACACCCTCCCTGGGGCTGGCAGAGCTGACACAAGATTTTGAGTGCCCATCCCCATTGTCTGCTCCCTCTGTTGAGACCCACCACACAAATGCTGGCCCCATTTCAGCCCCTACAACCATCCACCTGCCCTTTTTGATAAGTATCTTCTTTCCTGTGTGATATAAGGCACCATTCTTCAGTATGGCTTTATTTTATAATGCTTTCCCTGGAGACTAACCCACACTATCACATCACCTCAGCAGAAGCTGGCTTTCCTCCCATTGAAGTCAATAGCAAAATTCTTGTAATAAAAAGAGAAACTGAATACAGATGAACATTAACCATGTCCTTTCAACATTTTTCTCTGCCTAATGGAGTATATTAAAGCTTCTCTGCATAACTTCTGAATAGTACTGCATACAATTTCATTATTAAAGTTTCACTTAATTTAATACTGCTTTGAGGTTTCTGGTTAAAAATAAAATATGATTAATGCTTACAAAAGGGAATGAGAAATCGGAGTGTTAAGAATTCTGATAATGGCTACAGTTTCTGGGTAAATTGCTTTGGTAATTTTCATAGTTAAACACGTTAATGTTACCCTTGCTTATTGCAGTTCTCCACCCTAACAGTCACTTGCTCTTCCTGATGATTCTTTTAAAAATTAATTAGTTAGTGTGGCATTTAGCTGCTGACTATATCCACAAAAACCAGTAATTTTCCCTGAAGGTCACTGATGTCTGTATACAACTGAAAGGACATGAGCACCCAGTCATAGGCACTTATCCTTCCTGTATCATGAATGAATTTCTGTTTTAGAGCAAGGAGGATTACCAGAATTACCAAATCTCCCTCTGGCTCTCTGCTAAACCTGAGTTTTCAAGAGAAGAAAGCTCATACAGACTAGGAGGATGGGGGACAACCATGATGTGCTCCAGCTCCAGCTTGAGCAAGTTATCAGGATGCCAAGCATTTAACAACACTCCTAGTATATTGATCCCCAAAAATGGTGCTAAAATTCTAATAGTGGGCTGGATAAAAATCCATAAAATTGGATAACAAATAGTGCTTTTTGGTAAAAATCTATCACTGCTTTGGAATAAATGTTTGAATAGGACCAGAACAAAACTTAGGACTGTGTTTCAAAAACCTGAGTTTCATAAATTCTTGGTTTTGACCCATGCAGATTCATATCCTGGCTTCCCAGTCAATCAGTGAAAGCCTATTGAGTTCATCAAGGATTCATTAGAGAAAGAAATTTGATCAAATGGAGTAAAGAAAGCCAGATGCTGATGCCTTCCTATGTCCTTCATGCCCTACTTTTTCATTCTATAGATTTAGCTGGAATTTTTCTCACACAAGATGGACATGCTGTCAAAGTCTATCTACCTACTATCATATGATAAAATATAATGTAACAATAAAGCACAGAAGATATATTATGATAAAAATGGAAAAAAAAAACCCTGTTAATACAAGAGAAGTGCCTTGGTAACATCCCAAACTGCCCAGTCCATCTTGTTTATTAATTATTATTGTTATTATAGGAGATACATAATCCCCTGCCCAGTGGTAATATCTGTGTAGGACTTGAACATAATGATGTGATTTGGAATTCTCAAAGAGGAGTCACCCTGCAATTCGGGATGCAGATAATCACATTTTCCAGTGAGTTTTGTTAACTCACATTTGGCCAAGACATTAAAAGCAATTATTCCATTAAGCTCTTACAGGTTTAAAGAGGATCTTTTTAGACAAATATATGTGCATGTTAATAGATGCTTTTAAAAATTGAAATTTATTTCACAGATGATCACCAACAAAACTTCTGAATCCCAATTGCTGGGGATATTTGAATCTGCCTGCTAATCTAAAATTCATAGATAAATTTTAACTAAGGCTTATTAAACAGCGAGAACATAATAAATGTGGTCCTTTCCCTAAGAATTATGTGATACTAGCCCATGACCCAGAAAACATTCACCTTTGGGCATAATAAGTAGTTCTATAAAAATCAATAGAAATTCCCATAAAAGTAAAGTATTAACTTGATGTGTTTAGAATCTGTGAAAAAGTTGGACCATAGTTTTCATTTGAAACCTATCTTGAAAATTAACTAGCCATAATGATCTAGAGAAGGAGATAAATTACAAAAGAAAGGAGTCAGCAAATAGCTGGTATTTCTTGCTGCAGCTGCAGGTTAACCAATCAGATCTCTACCAGTTAGTGCCCTTCATGAACAGTGAAATCCAGAGCAATATCTTAGTTATGGCTAGTAGAGCCAGGAATGCTCTTCCTGTGCTTTGCTAAATCTATAGTCTCATATAAATTGACATCAAGAATTCTCTTTCTACAGTCACGAATAAAAATTTAAATATTATTACGGATAAAAGAAGTATCAATAAGATTCCCAAATAATAGTGATGAGATACCCAAAGCAAAACATATAGATAAACAAACAGAATATGCATGTGACTGAAGATTTGCTTCCCAGCCTACACCCACTCCACTTGCTAAGGCTTGTCATCCTTACTGTAAGTGTGGGGACAAAAAAAGGCACAACTCATCTATACTGTATCTCTTCCCTTCCCACTCAACATATGTTTTGCTTTTATTTCTCAGTCATAGCTTTCTACTAAAATAAGTATTTTTCCTAGGAAGAAAATTTCTTTAAAATAAGGAGGAAATGGTATAACATGAAAGACTTGAAGAGAGCTTCTGCTGCTAATCAACAAATCTATTGTTTGGAACCAAATGGTTAATGAATAGAAGTTGCTCTCAATAGAAATAAATATTTTACTTCTTGAGTAACTACCAAACACTATAATAAAACTTTTTATGAACAAATCAAATTTGCTTATAATTTGCAACTCTAGCATTTGTGTCTTACTAGTGTAAGGCCAGACTCTAAAAGAAAAGAAAAAAAAAATTTAAAAATGAAAAAATATGTTGTAGAGACAAATAAAAACTCTTGTAAATTCCCAGAGTCATGGAGGTATTTACTAAATAAGTTAACATAAATAATGGAGTCATTGCTGGAGCCAGCTACAACCAGAGTTTCCAGAAAAAAAGATGAATTGTGAGCAGAGAGGGGTGTGCAACCAGCTACATACCAACACCCTTAAAGCTAAAATCTATGCTGCAAAGTATTGCAGGATGCAGAAGTGAGTGCTGCCTGCCCACTGGGAAGGAAAGACCAGAGCCATTATGGAAACTCACTGCTTTAAGAAATCACACCCCCACCAGGGAACAGAGACAGCTCTACAGCTCTCTCTGTTAAGCATAATTTCTTTAATAATTGTTTCTACTAGCAATAATTTTCTATCTAAGTTAAGGGAAAAAAAGGTAAATTCATTAATTTAACCTTGCTCTGGACATTTCTGATGGCCTGTAATCAAAGTTCTCACTTCTGTGAAAAGGACACAAAGTCAGATGAAGATGTTAAGATAAAGTGAATATCAATACCATATAAAGTTGCTGACAGAGAACAAATATTTCCTCCCACACATAAGGCTCAATACACAAGGAAAAAGAAGGGAAATAAACCCAAAGATACATAAATTTTCTTTCAGGCAAGCTTGCTCTATCACTGGCTGCTTCAATTTGCATCTCAGATGCATAAGGTATCCTACTTTGTTAAGAAGTCTTCTTCTCCAGACCTTGAGGTCTGCATTGTACTAGAAAACAAATTTGGAATTTCTCAGTTCTGTGTAAATAGGGTTCAGGGGAACAAATAAGAATCTACTAATTACTGTACTTAACCCCATAACCCTATTTTAAAAAAATATAAATTCAGAGCCAGCAGTCTATTTTCAATTTCAGTCTGGAAGCTTCTGAAAACTCTGATCTAAGAATATGGATTTTTATGAGTAGTAAAAGGGACATAATGCTGAGAAACTTTGACTTTTGTAATCTGTGTCACTTCAGCACAGGATATCTTTACAACTACTGCCCTAATACTTTCTGCAAACATTGTGGGGGTATTGTTGGAATATCTGGGTATTAAATAAGAGCCTAAAATACAAACTTCATGGACTAGTTAAGTATTTATGATATATTTTTTATCTCTTTCTGTGCCGGAGTTCAAACCTGGGTTGTAGACACAAATTCATAAAAGCCTTTAACGCAAATCCCAGTTTGTTACTCACTGTACAGAATCTATCCAATTAGCTACAGAAACATCTACTGGTGGTAAAACAGACTATGATGAAGCAATCTGAACACTTTCACAAGAAGAGCAAAGAGTAAATAGGAATTTGTTGCCTATGGTATATTTCATCAAGACATGAATGAAGGGACATTTAGTCTGCACAGCAGTCCTCAGCTGACATGAAAAATGGGTACTCAACCCAAATCTTACAAACATTTCCAAATAAAGCCCATATTTGGCAATCTCAAAGCAGAAGTTACTGGCATACATGGCTATATTTCAGCAGTCATCTCTAGTAACCACTTTCATTAGTCTTCTATCTTACTGAATAAAATTACTGGTGAAAGATTCTTCCCATTGCCTGGGACAGAATATAACTCTGTCAGCAACTGATGTACTCCAGCAGAATGGGGATGAGTATCCATCACTTCAGTTTCTCCTCTCATGACTGCAAACACCTCATCCACACTCAGAAATATCTGCTCATTCTCTAACGAGGAAGGTGGCAAGACTAATTTTCTAGGTGCTCTCCTGTCAAAAATTTGATCTGTTCTCCAACCCATCTACCTGCAGTGACTCAAAAGACTAATCCTTCTCTTCCAGTTTGGATCTCCATTAGCTTCTGGATCACCCTGCTTGCAAAGCTTCCCTACAGTACATCTCTGAAAACCAATATGACATTTAGAGCTGAGAAAGTTGAGAAAGCAAGGGTTCTCCTCAGAGATAAACTCTTCTCTTGCTCTTGGGTTGCAACCAGGAAATCTGAAAGCCTCTTGACACCAGACCTACCTTCTCCCTTTTCTTCCTTTTTAATATTATTGTCTCTCTTTTAATTATTGTGGCACCAGGAGACCCCAAATGCAATCAGTGCCTCATTCTGCCTGTCTCTGTGAAGACATATGGTATGAGACAGCCCTTGCCCTGAAGAGCTTACAGTTTAAATAGGCAAGACAATAATGAGACACATTAGCATTGTTATCACCATCTCCCAGGTGGGAAGTTGAGTCACAAAGATGGAAAGCAACACGCTCAAAATCACATGTCTACACCATACAGTGAAGCATGGTTGGGTCCTTTTGGAGTTAGCAAACATTAAACTGATAAATTGACACGGCAGAAAGACACACTGGTGTGCCAGTTTGTGAGCAGAAGCTCTACAGACCCTACATGTCCCATTTTGGCTCAAACAACACCTGAGAGCAAGCCTTGCTTTAGGGCACTCACAGAGTGGCCAAGGCAGTGGTCCACACCACACTCTCTTTTCTATTTGGTATGGGTGGCCTGAATGCACTGAACAGGTGCCCATGAAAAGCAGAAAATGCAGAAATATAATTTTTTCAAGATTCAGTCAAGCAGACTTCTTTAAAAGCCACTTGATCTTCCTTGTGGTGTTGCTTGTCCCCAAGGAGAGCAGCAGATCTTTTTACAGACTCACCTTCTCAGCAATCCTGTGGATCAGGACTCCAAAGTGCAGGCAGAAAACCCCTATTTTCATCACAGCAAAGATCTGAAAGTGAAGCCAAATTATATATTGTGCCTCATTTTGCTAATATCTGTTTCAGCCTAAGAACATCTTACATATCTCAAAAATAATATGGTAGAGTAAACCAATTGCATGCAATTTCATTTCATCTGAGGAAGAATGTGTTTCTGAAATGACCTTATTTATTATATCAAAAATGAGAGATTTCTCTTGTCTTTTTGAGGTAATATTATATTGTATTTATAAGTGACAGCCTTCTCACTTAAACTTGCACTTATTTATTGCATGAATAACATTCAGTGTTATTCATCTGTTGAGGGGCTATTGCATCCTGAGTTACTATGATGTTGTGTTGGTCTCTTATCCTTTCTTCTTCCATCTGATTAACATAATATTAAATTATATTTCTTTTATCAGGAAATTAATGATCTTGAGCTTTGTAAAATTTGCATATGTTTTTCCAAAATCTAGTGGGGGAAAATTCCACAGTGCTTTCTTGAGCATGACATCTTTTTGATGGATATCTTGATATTTTTGCAATAATTTACAGAAATCCTCCATTATAATTTTGAAGCACAAGGTCATTTTCATAAAATGACTAAGAGCTATGAAATCAATTCCCCTCCTTCCCTCCCTCCAAAAGAAACCAAACACCCTCAAAATAAAGCAAAAAATTATCCCAGGAATCAGCATGGACTGATTGTGACAAATGCACTTATATATATCATCTTTTGCTATTCTTTTTTTTTTTTCATACATATGACATAAAACACTCTTCTTATTTTAAAAAATTACTTGAATATAGTATAGAACATGCAGATTGTTGCTTTAATTATCAGAAAAGTAGTTTGGCTGTGCTACAACAGTAGTTGACATTTGTTATCTATCTTGATGTTTTCAATGTTTCAATGACAAAATACTGCATTCTGTGCTGATTCAGATAAAGCAATACTTCTTCTCTAATTTTTTACTTCCCAAAAACACATGCAAGGTTTCAACATATTAATAAGCTGTAACATAAAAAAAAAAAAAAAAAAAAAAAAATCAGCAAGTCTTTGAAAAGAAAGTAAAATAAGATATATTTCTTCAAATGGTTAGTTTGCTACAAGAAGTGAAACTGAAAACCAGGGCAGTAGAAAAGGTCTCCTGGATAACGTCCATGTCACACCACAGCCCTTCCAGAAAGTCAGCCAAACCCATTGTGAAACTAATTCATTTTTTAACCACCTTCTTGTGTTACTACTTTTGGTAGCACCTCCTGATTGTATAAGATGAATGCTAATTTGATTTTTTTTCTCAGTTCAAATCATGCTACCTGTAATTCCTCTATAATTTCAGCCATTTGTTTCCACAATTCAAAAGAGTACAACTGTGTAACACAGAGTCTATTTTATGTATCAGGCAGTTACTCAGAGTATTAACTATAAGTTAGCTCCTTAATGACTCACTGTGTAGTGGGGGGGGGTCAAGAATGATATCCCATTCTCTAGATGGGAAGATAAAGGGGGAAAAATAATTTAATTTCTAATCCAAGCATACAAAAATCAATCTAAAAGATTCCTGCTTTATGTTCTAAGCTTGGCTGTATTTACTGATGTAGATCACGTGCAAAGGATCAGCTGCCATCTCCAGAGTTCACCTGCCACATGCACTCCATGACCTGTTCAGAGGTTACCCAGGAATGTATCAGAGGACAGAGGTGCTCTGAATCAATTAGAATTAGCTTTAAAACACATGGTGTTCACAGTAATCACTTCTGTTAAAGCCTTCTCTCAAGTAAGTTTCCCCATGCCCTTACATATACTCTCACATTCATCAGCTATTCACACAATCTCTGGAATAATTTGCATAACTATCTAATATTTAAGGAGGTATATGATGGCCTCTAGTGGTGCATAACAGCATGGAAATGATGAACTGCTGCTCTGTTTCCTCAGAGTTTTAAATGTAGCATGATAGAAAAATAAACACACATTCAAACTGGATCTTCTGAATCAGGAACAAGAGAATACAGTACACAGCAAATGTAAATGGTTCATCACTTTTTTTTCCTGAAGCCAACCTGATTACGTGAAAATAATTTTTAAAATATTCAAATTTTTTACTATTTAACACTGTTTTCTCTCTCCCAGTCTTTTGATCACTATACACTGCCAGGCTTTGGCCTGCTGGTACTGCAAGTCACTAATTCTTTGAGAATACTGTGGATACTGAAAGAGAAAATACATCTGATTTTCCACAGAGAATATGCTTACACAGTAGATGTTTTTCAGCCTAAATTATTCCTTCATGTTAAAAAACACTTTTATCATTATATTTGTGAAATATTTTTTTAAAAGACAGTGCTTGATAAATCAATTCTGAACAAGAAAAACAACAAAATAAAATTTTATCACACTAATTTGACTTTATTCTTACACATGGCATCTCATAACCCAGAGAATTCTAAGAAGGCTCACACACAGTTGATGGGATTTACTGCTATACTACAAAGAACAGACATGTAGAAAATTAAAGACTAATACATTCTTTAGCAGGTTAAATATTAAAGAGGTACCTTTCTTAAATCTATTTGATATTTTTGCTTAAATTGCTTTGATATTTTTATTTCTAAATAGCGTCTTGATTTTCTCTTCACAAATGTTTAGTAAAACTAAACATTTATAGGTTGAAGTTTTAGTTTTTGGCTGTAATTCCATCCTGCAGTTCCATGTATCTTTGGAAAGAATGCTATGAGTATTCATAGATACAAATGTCTTTTTAAGCAGTAAATCACGATTTCCTGGAAAGATTTCATATCATGTTTTTAAAAGTTTTCTAACTGGAAATATACTCATAAACATTTCTATTTAACAGAATTTGAAAGGAAAAGCTACTGATCTCAGTCAGTGGCTTCCACAGATCTGCTTCAAGCAAATTTTCAGAATCTAAGTCCTAAGATACAAAATTGCTGTAGCTCATTCCCAAGGAAAATGCAGAGATCAAAGGATACAGAAAGACCATTCAAGGGAGCTTCTGAATACATCTTTCCCTCTGTTATACAACATTTTGAAACAGCATCCTTCTTTATCTTAGGCTATCTGCAGACTTAATCCACACATGCTGTGGACAGACAGCTAGGGCAGAGAAGGATATTACAATGATTCATTTTTCTTTTTTTTTTCCTAATTCTGAAAGCCATTTTATGATTACTGTCAGAGAGATGTAAGCCTGCAATGTCAGAGGCACTTTTCCTTAATTTCTGATTTTTGCAAGGGAGGTTATTTAGGTGCAATCTGACAGCAAGCAAAACTTTTCTCACATCAGAATAGAACTATAGCCAAGAAGATACCAAAAATATAGTAGTCCTTGATCACTGTCCTTTAGTTTCTTCTAAGTGCAAAGAGTAAAAGTTGAATGATTATATTAAATAATTCTTAAAGTTTTCAAGTGTATGCAGTTTTTCAGCTATACTTTTTTTCCTGGCAGCTTCTCACATTTCTCAGGGCTTCATCATTTTCAGCATCTTACTACCTCTTAGCTACACAAGCTACTTCTGCTACACTGTCCTCCCCTAAGCACTGTATCCCAAGCCTCAGGGTTTGTGAACCACGTTTTCCCTGAGCCAAAGTGAGCCAACTAGATGAAAACCAAGGAATGATCCTTTCACAGAGGGATTTCCTCTCTCACACTCTTTCCTCCCCTGCCTCGCAGTCCCTGTACTCAGCATCACTACTGCTTCTCCCCCCTGGGATCTCTATGCCAAACACAGTGTGAAATATTAACTAGATAATGGTTTTTTATTTCTCTTTCTGGAGATCAGAGGAGCTACTAAGAAAATTACTGCTATGAAGCAGAATGCAGGGAGCTGTCAGCTGAGGAGCAGCCACCAGCCACTGTCTGAGCAGCAGTGATGTTAATGTACAATGCTATATCTTAATAGCCATCTCAATTGGATATTAAAATGCTGCATTGTGCATTAAAATCACTGCCCCACTGCAGCAGGAATACTTACCAAACATGCAGTCTCTGGAAATTACTTTTTGGCTCAGTAGAATGCTGTCATGCCAAGTGAGCTGTCTCAGCTCCTCTAATTTTCTGCTAAAGAAATAAAACACTTACTTTTTAATTTTAAACACACAATTATGTTGGATGGCACATTCAGCCAAGACAAGGCACAGACAGCACAAGCGAACTCCATGCTGTGTCTCAGAATTCAATTGCAATTGAACCTCCTCAAAAAAACTGTGCTAACTTCCAGAGCAGTTATTCTCAAATTCTTTGAAGAATGCTTCTTAAAACAATCTGTTTTCAGGTACTAGAGATGGGAAAACAGGAAAATGTGGATGGTAGGGATTTGTTTCTGGAAACTTACTGGTTATAAGCAAGAAAATTCTGAAAAGTTGGGATAAGAGAGATGATGAAGGCTGCAGGATGAATGTGAGGGTAAAAGACATGAATGGACTGCACTCAAAAAGAGGAAGTGGTGAGGCTGGTAGGCTGGATAATACAGGGGGAGGATTAAGTTTAAAAAAAAAAATGCATCCTTTGATCCAAACAGATGGTTTGTGGGAAAACTTTGTCTCAACTTCTGAGTGCATAGATTCAGGTGAGAATAAGGAAAACCACAGAGGAGAACATAAAAGACAGAATGATGTAGTGAGCTCATGGTGCCCTCCCTGACTCATGGTAGAAGATGATGAAAAGTCAAGACAAAAAGATCTCTCAAATATAGGGAAAAATATGTTTCAATTGCATAAGCTTCAAAATGTAGCCAGGGTCTCTGTGTTTCAAATATCTACTATGCTGCATTGATATGATTTGAAAGGTAAAAATACACCTGTTTGATAGGCTTGGGCATCTTATCTCCTTTTTTGCTACACACAGCTACTATACATCTTGTGCTGCACAGCCCCTACCAGATATGCCTGATCTGGTTTGAAAGGCAGAACTAGTCAGAGATGTTTGTATGAAGCGAAGTTTCTTCAAAGAAAAGATGATCCCTAAACATTATGTTTAGGCACCATCAACTTTGTTGAATCTTTTACCTGGATTCCTGATGTACCTGCCCAAGGACCAGAGAAACTGCACCTTTTGTTATAAGTCAGACATAATTAAGCCTCCCTCAGAGCCAGGGACTCCTGAAGCTGCAGAGCAATAGCCCCAGGGAGTCTGCTAGCTTGGCTGTCCTGCATCTCCAGTCCTTGAGAGAAACAGGCAGCTAGCCCAATGGAGTTGACAATGTTGGCAGTTTCATTACTGGTATCATCTGGGATGCTGACAAGAACATCAGTTTCAACTAAAAACCTAAAGCAACAGAAAGTTCTTATTTGTCAGAGAATTCAGATGTGTGGTTTCTCAGATTCAGTCTGAAACCAGTACTCCTTGGCCCTCAAAATCCACACATGTGCAAACTAGAAACAATTATTTTGACAGCTCTGCTGCAAAATTGATCCTTGTTTTCCTTTGGAAGTCTTCCTATAAGAAGATAAAACTGATTGGGCTGTAAAAAAAAAAAAAAAAAAGGAAAAAAGCCCCAAAAATCCCACCCAAACAAAACCATATTCTGAGCTGCTTGAACAGTTAGGATGATGGTTTATATAATCTACTGCTAGAATTTGCAAATATCTCCCATTATAGTCAGGTAAAATTTTGAAATTGTTGTATGACTAGCTCTTGAACTAAAAAAGCAAAAATATATCCCTGCAGCAAAGATCACTTCCCTCTTTTTAGTCAGACATCCTACATCAGTCTCCAGAAACACACTAGCATATCATGCTGCAGTGACATTTGAGCCTACACAAGAGTGTGGGAGCAAGTTAAGAGTAAGCAGTTCACTGTGCTCAGATGGAAGAAAAAGATTTAGTCACTAAAAAAATGCCTTCAATCCTTTGGGATGTTGGACTTCATAGAATGATAGAGGTTAGGTGGGACATCTGGATGTCATCTGGTCCAAATCCCCTGCTCAAGCAGGGCCACCTAGTGCTGGTTGTCAACAAACTCACTGGGCAGTACTTCTTGCTCCTAATACTTGGTTATCCTTTATAATCTCACAAAAAAAAAAAAAAAAAAAAAAAAAAAGGCA
>JAOTQP010001652.1:8112848-8131003 GCA_026413545.1 Cichladusa arquata
AAATTTAAAAATTGCTCTAGTTTAACAGAAACTAGGCTGCTTTCCACATTACCCAGCACTAAAGCCTGCAGGACTTCAGGAAAAGGAGACATTTGCCATGTATAACAGTGCCCAGCTGTCAAATGAAGGACCAAATGAGCATCTGCCTTTAAAATATAAATAAAACAAGTCTCACCTAAAAAACAGAGTCTCTGCAAAAAAGAGCACTGTGCTGCACCACGTCCTCCCCTCCACCTTTTTCTTCCCCCGCTCCAACTGAGCTTTAAATAATCCGAGCCGGTGCTTTATGCAGCACCAATAGCAAGCACCAGGATGATACTGCACTGGTGACCTTGGATTTTCCAGCCCATTACTCCTGACTGGCTCCTGCAAGAGTGCTACATTGCCACCTGCCACATCACACCTCCTCCAATGTCGGGAGGAAGTCACAGTGCTGGCGCTTCCCCCGGTGCCACCCGCGCTCTGAGCGGAGCTTTCTCTGCTGGTCTGCGAGCAGAGAGGGATCCAGGGCTCTCAGTGAGCTCAGGGTCCTCCCTCCTTCCCTCCCTCCCATGCCTGTGCTTGTCACTTATCTGCTAGGAGGCTCAGGAGGAGGACAAGGGAATATAAGCGGAAATATTTCCATTTTCAGCCTGGTTAAAGGGGTATTTCAAAGCAACAGATGCTGCGAGGTTTATGAAGTGTTCAAAAGATAGTAGATATTACAGTTGTCACCATTTAGTGGTTTTTTTTAAAGAAACATAGATACTTTTAAGGTATGGAGATGCACACACAGCCTGAATGATTATGTCCAGAAAAAAGGGTCAAATCAAGGTTTTTGCCACTAGTAGCAATTTTTACATGTGAGCCATATTTGAGGTAATTAGCATAGTTGTTTGCCTTTTTATTTCTACAAAAGCAGATGACAGACTACCCAGAGACCCTAAAGAAGATTGCCTCAGGGGAAGACAAAAGCTGTCAACATCAAGCTGCAAAGATCTCTTTGAGGAAGAAAACAAATTCCCAGCAAGAGAATTGATATGCCTGCTGATGAGCTGTTCAAATATGAAACACAGACACTCAGAGGGAGCCTACTGCAAACACATCCACAGAAGCAACAGAACATTTGGCAAAAAAATTGGCACTGGAAAAAAATGAATACTGAAAGCAAGCATAAGGATGTGATGGAACAAAGAAATACTGGCATGTCACATAGAAAAGAAGAGCTGAAGGAAAAGCAAATATGCCTAGCAAGCTAAATAGAAAAACATGTGCTTTCTGGCAGGCCTGGCTACTACCAGCAGTAGTGATGCAACTTGATTCAAGTGTTAGGGGAGCATTTCATGTCACACAGAAAAATGTGGTAGATGTGTTGATATTACTGGTTTTTATTGAACTAATACAACAGCAAAACCAAGAAAGGTTTAACAGCCTACCCCAGAGAGTTAGCTGAGAATTTTCTGCTCAAAGAGCTTTTTCAATTCCTACAATGAATTTCCCATAAAAACATTTCCCATAGGCTTTTTTTTTTTTTTTTATTCTTTTTTTTTTTTTCAGTTTTGCCCAGCCTGGTTTTTGGTAGCAGGGGTGAAGGGGTGCTACAGAGGTGGCTCCTGTGAGAAGCTGCTGGAAGCTTCTGCCATGTCTGGCAGAGCCAGTTCCTGATGGCTGTGAAGATGGACATGATGCTGGCCGAAACTGGACCAGTGAGAGAGGCTGGTAATGCCTCTGTGATGACACATTTAAGAAAGAAATCAAAATGAAGTGGGGCATGCAGTTTTCAGTATTCCAGTGAACAAATATTTAGGGAGATGTCACCATATTTACTCCCATGTCCTAGTGAGGACAGATAAACTTGGTGTCCTTCAGAGGTGTGTCCCTGAGGAGCCAATCATCTAAGAAAGGAAAAAGTTTCAATTCCTGGTTTGGGATCTTCAGTTCTCTCTACAGTCACACAGTCCATTTAAAAATGAGGAATCAGCAGAGTCCACAGGTAGAAACTTCTATTGGAATGTAGATATCCAGACTGTACTTAAAAATAAAAATATCCATCTTCTACTTCTGCCAACATCAGGGAAGCCACATTAAAAAATCCAAAAAAACAAACAAACAAAAGACCCCTACAAACCCTCAACCTGCATAAGCAATTAATGAAAACAACAAGGTGCAAAAATACTTAATTTATGTAATTTGATCCCTTTTAACTGGTTTATAAAGTAATTCTGGAGGAGCTAAGATAATAATTTCACTACAGACAATAAGGCAGTCATAAAACAGGGCAGGTAAAGCTCTGACAATAATGAAATTATCTAAGTAAAGCCTATTATCTTCATTAATTTTCACTCACTTTCTACCACAGTGGGAAGATATTAACTTGCTAATATCTTCTATTCAAAAAGAAATGCATCCCTTGAGCAAATAAGCTAAATTATTAATTTCTTTATGTTAGGGATTATTATTAATAATAATTATCAATTAAATGTGTGCACAAAGTTTCTGGTTGAAGTGCTTAAATGCAAAATGTGGCTGATTACTGTTTAAGAGAGTATCCCTATCTGTTACTTTAGAAACTCTAAATTTAGGAGCTTGAAAAGGCCAGATATTTTTTTTATAAAATGCTCTAACAAAAAGCTTGAATTATTTTACTAAACCTGTATGTTTCTATAATATTTTAGATATCCTTAAACCTTTTTATTTGTGCAGTAAAACATGTGGAACACATAGCATTGTCACTACTAGCATGTTCTTTTTAACAAACTGAATAATGATCCTGCTATACCTAAAGGTACAAGAAATTGTTCAAGATTTTGCTAAGAAATTTTTCAAACTGTTGTGACTGGGTCTCAAAAAAGTAGTTTCAAAAGTTAAATATCCAATAGTCATATTCCTTCTGTGGAAGTTGCAATACACTCATCTGAGAATACTAAGTGAGGAGCTTGAGTGAAGTTATTTATTTCAGGTTTCAAACCCACTTTTTCAATAAATTGAAAACTTTAGGAGCTAATAGGCACAAATCAAAGATCTAAGCCCATGCCTTTTCATATGCAGGTAGATTAAAACTGTTGCATATGTGGAATTTTATTGTTCACAAACAAAAATAATTTCCTTTTGTAAGACTTCTTGGGCCTGCTAAACCTCTTGTTACATTTGTGCTTGAGAAAATCTACAGCTGCATAAATACATCCAACAATACAAAAAAGCTTTTAGTTGTGAAGGGTTTTGTTATTCTTTTCACGTGCTCTGAAATTAATTATTTTAAAAGAAAAACTGAAAAGATGCAGTGAGTTTTGAAAAAAAGTTCTCAGGTTTTCATAAAAATCTTTAGAATAGTAGTTTCTTTAATCCTTGTTTCATTTTTATCCACAGCCCTCATTCATTATACTTTTAGTGACTTTCAAAAGAAATGTGTACCCACTCACATGAAGCATGTAAAAGAAAATCAGCCCAATTTTATTTAGGAGATCACTCAGCAAATTATAGTTTCGCTATACATTTTAAAACCTGTAATATTACTATAAAAACTGCTAAAAAAACACTGCACTTATAAGACCTACTTTAAGATAGCATAAAAAGCTTACTATTTATATGAATACAAAAGAAAAGAAGCACTAAAAAACCACCATTAAGAAGTCATTCTCTTTTCCATAACTTGTTTAGGAAAATACAAAATGTACTACTCAAAAATCACTGTTGAAAAACTTGTCCAGCGCCAAAAGTGGACACCAAAACCTATATATTTAGGAATCAGCAGTAGTCAAAGATCATTTGCTTCAAGCAGTGTTGCTATCTACAAATCAAGGATACAATTAGTCAGAAATTAAAATGACTTTAACTTTTAAATTAAAGTGCTTGTGTTCACAAGAAATGTAACTATATGAAGGTAAAGTCTCTCATAAGATCTGTCTGCAGTAAATTATTACAAAAAGTTTATCAAACTCAATATTTGATATACTAGAAAAAAGGTCAGCAGAGATTCTACTAGATTTAAATTTGTGTTTCCATTGCAGATTCCACTAAAACATGAAAGATTTAGGATCAAGATAAATTTCAACTTCAATCACTATAAAAAGTCTTAAATCTCTTGTTCTGGAGCCATACAAAACAACAAACAGAATCACAGAAACCATGAGAGTTATGACTCTGAGGCAAAACACACATTCAATGGACCCCAGCTGACTAAAGTAGATTTAATTAAACATTAAAAATCTAAACTAGAATATTAGACATGTCCCTACAGATTTTAAATTCAGTAACAATGCTTTTTTTTGGTGAACAACTAAAATGCATCTCAACTTCAACATCTTTAAAAATAGACAATGGGAAGGATATTTTGCAACTTTCTGTAATGTACGAACACTTCCCGTACCAATACTACAGATCAGGACTTAATTTTGTCTAGAATATTACTCAGTGAGATTGGCAGGGCAAAGACAGCAGGCTATGGAAATAACTACTGTAATGTATCAGGATTTGATTTAAATTGCACTCTAAGTTACATGCATTGCAATTCAAAACCACACATACCAATGATTATGTTCTTCAAAAGCAAAAGCAAAAGCAATCAAGAGTGATGAGCTTGTTATTCATATTTAGGGAAACAAAGCACACTGAATAGTTCTCCAAAAGTATTCTGGACACCAAGAAAAATGAATGCATCAAGCCCTTACTAGAACTTCCAAAGTCATTGATTTTGCGTGGCCATAGAGCCCATATGAATAAATCTACTTTCATAAGTTTTACTACTTTTCATAGTAAGGGCTTGGCTCTTGTGCTGTGAGCATTAGACATTGTGACTTAAAGAACAGGCTAAGGAAATGGAGTAAAAACACCTATCACATTTGAAAATCTAGTAACATGTTCTTCTGTAAGATCAAGAGTTGAATTTGTTTGTCCCAGGAGGTAACATAGAAAGCAAATATAGGATGGCTTAAAATAGCAAATAAGCTTAGTAACCAAGACTTGCCCAAACCAGCTGCAGTTAGCTGATTTCTTGAAATAATCCTCTATTATGTCTCACATATAATTGGCTGAAGGTGTTTTGGTTGTTGGTCTAGAGAACAAGAACTCTTCAAATGATGACTTTTTTATACGAAGTTAGATGCAAGAACAAAAAAAAAACCACCACCAAACCACTCAAAGAGTGCAACCAGCAAACAAGCTAACAAAATAACTACATATCACACTAAAAACCCCAACAAACAACAACATCTGCCAAGATCCAAAAACAAACAAACAAACAAACAAACCACACCTAAGAGGCTGATGCATATTCCTGGGGACACCAAGAATCATTGTGTCCCCAAGATTCCAACAGGTTTTTCACTAGACTTTCTGAATATCTAATCAACAGAAGCCCTAACACTCCTTTCTTTCTGGTGAACACTGCACAGGTCATAATCCTAACAGCCTCCTTGTTTATTCATTTATTTTCTCTATTTGATACAATGGACCTAGGTGGCCAGCTAGCTAAATGTGCCTTCTGAACACACAGCACTAAAGAACATCATAATTCCTGGATTCTGAAAAGGAATGGCAAGTTACTTATAGCTAGTGCATGCTAAAATAATTTCCATTAAACATTAGCTATATATTATATAGATCTGCAGTTTAAATCCTGGCATGATGGCTGATGGAAATAGTTGTGGATAGAGAAGGAACTGAATGGAAGAGAACTCAAACAAGGAACGAGGCAGATCTTTGACAAATTACCCAACAAAGCTTACAGAGGAATAAACTGAAATAATTTAACCTCATGTATTTGAGTTTTATTTTAAAGTGAATGTTGTCAAAAATACAAGTAAAGGCTTTTCGTCTGTTTAAAAGGTCCATGAAAGTCAAGGGCTCTAGGAGCTAGGGTTAAAAAAACTCAAAGAGATAAAAAGTCATTAATCCAAAATAAATTAAGAAAAGTCTAACAAAATCTCAACAGAACATAAGGGGAACATCACATCCATTAAAAATAAGAAGGCAAAGGTTAAAAAAGAAAAGATAATTCAAATAAATTCTCTGTCTGTACAAGACCTCTATGATATATATGATCCAAACAGTCAGGAAAGAATCCGAGTCCTCTGTGGTAAAATTCTGTTCCCATTTACTGCGATGCAATTCTCCTTTAAGTCACTGGAAGCAAAGTCTAAGAGACAGAGGACAAAATAACTTCTTAGTTACATTACAGACTAACTCCTACCACTGATATTTAAAATATGAAGAATCAGGGAAACTGTAACTGAGGATGAGCCTTTTAATACAATTTGGCACCTGAAATTTTCTAAAATTGCCACAAAATACACATTTATAAGTCCCTAAAAGCTGCTTCACCAGCTGAAAGGATGAATAGGAAATTACACAGTGAAAGCTGCAGTTGGGGAATTGCAGTAAACATAACTGATAACACATATGTAATATTATATAATATACATAAAGATCCTTTTGGAAAGTGTGAGGAAAGGAAAAATAAAGAATTTTCCATTGCAAACAAATACAGAATTTCTTTCATTAACAGCTCAATGGAAGTCAAGTGATGAATTTCAAAAGGGAATTTTACTTGACTAAGGAGAATTTAAATAAGAAATGAATATTGGGTCAACACTTTCTCTTCTTATTAGGTCCTTCACTGCCAAAAAAAAATCCTGCCTTCCTTGGTTTGCACATTTTGCATTCTGAACACACATTGTGAACTCTGAACAGAATGAAGACCTGCCTGAAAATTATAAATTCTCCTAGTGCTGCTATTTTGAATTAATATATTATGTTAGCCTTAAATTACTGCGGTGGACAAACTAGCTGAGTTGTCTTTCTTTCAAAACTGTTGTTCCCAAGGGGAAAATGCTGCTTGTCAAAGCTAAAATCTCTTAATGTTTCCGTGAATGAGATGTAAAGAATGCTTTTAAAGCATTCACAATGTTCTTATTATCCCAATATAGTGTTTACAGAGGATAATGAATTACCATACACTAACATAATGCACACACTAATAAGGATGTGTTACCTGCTAAGAGAAAAAGAATGTTCCTCACCCTACATTTCCAATGCAAGTACACTGTCCAAAGACCATTTATTCTCTTGTAGGCTTATAAATTGTTCACACTCAGCTGTTTACTGGACACTTTTTGGTAACTGGAAAGCAAAACATTGGAAGGGAATATTTGCAGAGTGGAATTCAAGAAGAACACAGCAGTGCTGTTGGTTTTGGTGTGCCCTGCTCCTCGCTGCAAAACTGGCAGAACTGCTGGTGCACCCACACACAGCTTTCAAAACCTGGAATTTGCCTTTTTAGGTACCATCTAGATCTGCAATGATTCAATGAATATATTTTAAAAATAAATATTGTGTTCAGCTTCCCGGATGCCCATCAATATGAAGTTGCTAACACTCTGTGGGAGGAAAGATTAAAATAATAATAATACAGTAACTAAAATGGAACTAGAACAGAATGTGGGTGTTTAGTATAACAAGTACACTTTGACAGGAATGTAAGCAGTTTGCAGAAAGTATTTAACTTGATTGGCAGAAATCTCTTAGAAGCAAATTAGTAATGCAAACTATTTAAAGGAAAATTAGAAATACGATTTAAGCATATTGGATACACATTAAGGATTGAATTATGTAAAACCCATCATACAGCATGATCCAGCAGTCCTTTATTTGGATCATTTATTTCCATCACAATTTAATCAAAGTAGTTAAAGAGCAGGTTTGATATGTCTGTAAAAATCATATTATGAATTAATGGTCAAGCAACAATAGTAAACGTTCATTGGTCTGCATGAAGTGAAGCTTAATTCTGGAGTTTGACTTATGATCTTGCCCTGTACTGGAATATGGGGATTGGCCTGAGAACTTTCCACCTGGGTATTTCAACACCCTTTTTTTAATTATTTGTCAAACTGTATTCATTATAATTATGAGAGCAACATGGGGTTACCATCACTACTTGAAAACCCATTTCCTATTTTTCTGAACAAGATATATTTTTGCTTCTTCTTTATCAGTACAGAGCAATAACCGAAGGAGATTGCCAACCAACTCTTACAGCCTAATCATTTTTCTGTCTCAACAAATTCTCTATCAGATATTCACATTTTTCTTGGCAGGCAAAAAACCTGCTTAATAACCATGAAAATTATAATGATATTCTACTAGCTCCTTTTAGTTTTTTCAGATTTTTTGTTAAGAAAAATATTTTTTTCCCTATGATTTTGAACAATTCCTAGTTCCAACACCATTATCTAATTTAAGGCTCGAAAAGGTTTTTATTTGTTTGTTTGTTTTTAATTGTTTGACTTGTGTATTATTAAAAACCAAAGCAAACAAAAGCCTATGGAAACTCAAATCTGCTCCATACGATTCTGAGAACTTTAAATGAGCCAGAAAACATAGAAAGATCAAATCTAAATTAATGGATTTTCTTTTTTTTTTTCTGATGGAGTAAGAAAAAAAATGTAATAGATTCAAAAGTATTATTGAAACTTGTTCTTTACAGATGTTAACAGTAACATCAAAGAAATTCACCCAGCAGAAGGCGGGAAGAAAGGAGGAAGAGAAGCCAGCAGAATCTCAGCCTCTGTTCAATGAGCTTCTGGTATAAGATGACAAAACACTAACTCTCAAAACAGAGATGGAAGACACCTCCAGTGGAGGATCCAGGTTAAGTAAGGACCAAAACATTTGCAGGAGTGGCCATCAGGCAATTTGCCTCATACCCACAAAACCAGTAAATCTGAAGCAATCTCTCATCAGCTGTCCCATAAGATTACTGGGGGTGAACACCAGGACTGAAACAGGTTGACTAAGAAACATTTTATTTTCCTGCTTCACTGAATCCTATGTTTGGAATGTCAGATTAAAATAATGTGATATTGTATTTAATATTCTAAATGGGTAACAGTGGCTTTCATTATTTGATTCCTGTGTGAGGCATGGAGAGAGATTAAGCTGCAGAGGTGCAACTATGTAGGATTCACTGACAAAAGGAGGAATCTACAGTGTCTAACCTTACACAGCTCCTAAAACCCATCCTAATTAATGTGTTAAAATTTCTCACACAGAAATATTTTTCAAGCGCAACAGACATGTGAAATAATTGCAGAGGAATTAATGTAGTGTATTAAATATTCTCTTTTCTGTAAAAATAAAAAAGGAAGATATTATAATAAAATATGCCATTTTACAAATACACTAAAGAGACAATAATTCCACTTGAACTGATGCACTAAGGATATGCAGAGGAACACCTACATACCATTTGTAATTCCTATGGTTCCCAAGCTGCCAAACACAAAGGCTGCTGCTGTACTTCAACTCAGCAGACTAGTCTCTAAAACCACATCTGTTATCAGCACTTTACTGAAAAGGTCTTTCTGTAATATACATTAACATGTTAATATGCTCAATTTTATTCTCAACTTCTGTCAGTATTCAAGCAATTTTTTGACCAAGGAAAATGTAAGAGAGAAGAAAAAAGACAAAAAAAATGTGATCTGAGATGAGATAAATGCACAACATTTACAAATCTTCAATGTTTTCTGGCTGGGCATTTAGCAATTCAACATAATATAAAAGCTAAAGGCTTTTTATTTCTACCCATGAATACAACCATCAGAGAACAAACTGAATTATCCTGATGAAGCTTTAACTCATACTGCTGTGTCTAGTTATTTAAACAGGTTTATACATTCTTTTAAACATTTCTGTATTTAGCTCTAACTTAGCTTATTTTTAAATACAGGTAGCCTTACCTTTACCCATATGAAGATGAATTTTCTAGAGGTGCTGACCACACACACTGTGACACCAGGATAACTTTGTTATTTTTACCTGGGAACTTTGCAGACAAGGAAATAATAAAAAGTGATGGTCAGCTTGACAAATATAAGTCTTCTGGGTTTTTTTGTGTGAATTTACTGTGAAAATCATAAGACATTATTCCTTACTTTCTTGAAAAATGGATGCAGATTAACTTATCAGTCAATGAATAGGTAAAGGAAAGCCAAAGTGTTTTTACTGTGTGGGCAGACACTGTCTCAGTGTCCTAATTTAAGCCCATTTTAGCCAACAGCTGCACACACAGTGTAATGCAGTATAAATACACAGAATGATAGTAAGCACACTGCAGTTCAGACTTCACACAAATAACATTATCACCAGCCTCTTTAGAAACTCAAAAATCAGAAGTTGACCATATTTTTGTCACATAAAATGTTTAAAGAGCCTGAAAATCAATAATTTAAAATAAATTTAAAAATGCAAAATCACCAAAAGTCTCACAAATAATCTTTCTTAGAATGCAATCCTAATGTAAAATTAAAGAATAATTCTTTTTTTCAAAATAAGGCATGGTTGTTTTGTTGTTGGCTTTTTGTTGTTTTTTTTGTTTTGTTTTTTTTTTTTTTTTCGTTTTTAACAGATTATTTCCAATAATCAAAGCTGATTATCAAGTCAATAGTTATCAATACAATGGAAGGAAGTATTGTCCTCCTCATTTACCATCTCTAAGACTAATTTATCTGTGTTTGGGGTTTTTCAATGTCACTTTTAACTTGTACATGACTACACATCTGAGTGCTTCTATTCTCAATAATTGCAGTAGTTAAAATGGAAAAAATAGAGATTTTGCCACAAACATAATTATGCCAGGTAATGACCATTTAATTTACACCAATAACTCTTATCTTCTCAATTGTACATTTAATGACATTGATCCCTCTATCCTGCCCAGTGCTACAGCTCATGAGCAACATCAACAGCAAAAATGTAATTACTTGTGTATAATATTGATGGGAAAAGAGGATCAAACACAGCACAAAGATGAGATCAATAGTCTAGGTCCTGATATTCATCAAATAGACCCTCAGAACAAATAATTGGGAAAGTACATTCTAATTAACATATTGCATTCTTCCTCAACCAAAAAATACTTCAAATAGCACTTAATGTCATGAGTTAGTTTTCCAAGGAATTAAAAAAAAAAAAAAATCAGGTAGCAGGAAGCTTCACCATTAAAAATTTTGCTGTATTTGAACATCAGGTTTCTACTTTCAAAAGATATTTTACAGCCCAAGTATAGTACCAGAATGTCCTGTTCTCACCTTGCATCCAATTCTTTGTTCTTTTCATGCCTATTTGTCCTGCAAATACATTTCTTAGTTCCAGCTGGTGTTGAGAGGACTGTAGAGGTCAAAGGACATGAACCTTCTGAAGTTAAATAAAACCTTGAAATTAAATAACGGAATGCTTAAAGAATAGAATATATATGGAAGGGGAAAAAAAATACTCTCTATTTTTGATATTTTCTGTATTCTCTCACTTCCTCCACAATACATAACTCACTAATTGTACTAATTGTCACTAATACAGTACCAGTAAATTGATTCACTACTGGGAACAATTTAAAAAACTTTTAGGTTTTCATAACTGCTCAATCATCTTCTTTTTTTCTTCATTTCCAATTGTAGCACAATCCTCATAAATTTTAGCTCAAGCAAGACAGGAGTGAATTTAAAAGTTTAAAATTTAAAAAAAATCTTCTAATTTTGCAAACATTAACATACTTGTGCAGTGATAAGGACAGGGCAACCCCAAAGAGAGCAGAGAGCTGCTCACCTGAGGCCAAATATTTCCTACAGCAAATCCCCTAAGCAGAAAATTGCAAGCCAGAAATTTTATATTGCAATTATTTATATGCATGAACATCTAAAGAGAATCTAAAGGGAACAACTCACGTATAGAGAATTACTACAAAGCAGGGGAAAATTAACTTAATCACTAATGCTTCCCATATTATTTCTAAAATACTTATTATCAAATATAATACAATTCAATAAATCAAATGTTATGGTTTTGAAATATTTGCTTAAATAAAAAGATAGAATAAAATATATATAATATTTTATTTAAATATTTTTATTAAAATTACACAGTAAATGTATAGAACATAATTTGATTTCGATTACTGTTTGTAGAAAATAGTAGGAGTCAACGAAATATGATAATGTGAAAGACTGCATAAATGCTAACAAAATGTAGATATTGAAAGGAACCAACTCATTTTTAAAAACCAGTCCTTTAATATATTTTAAGGCTTTCCAATTATCCTTTTATGAAATTTGCCTCTGAATATGACAATTCCCCAGTCATATCAGTTTCCGAAGAACTTAATGTCTAATTACAAAATACTGTGATCAGTCCTGACAAAATTAAAAAACAATCAATATTTCTAACCAGGTAGTGCCTTTTACTGCTTATTCCTCTATGTAGAATTTTTGAGAATGAAGAACCAAACTCAAAACAGTCAATGAATAATAAAGGACAATTAAAAAAAAAAAAAAAAGCAATGCTCATTGAGGGAAAGACACATAAGTTACTGGTGTAATTGTTTAGATAAGCAGCACAACCTGTCAGTAAATAAAAATCTAGATTTGAGGAGGAGGGGAAGAAAATAGGGAAGTTAAAAAAAAGAAAAAAAAAAAAAAAAAGAATAAAGAAAAAGCCCTGAGGATATGGAATTCTAATAGAAGCCTGAACAAAATGAGTGAAAAGCTCAAATGGAATGTTGAAAGGAAAAAAAATCATAGGTCAGCCAGAAAGCAAGGACTGTATCCTGGGAGCAAGGTGAAATGATGCATGCAAATAAAAACTAATTGCTTGAGGACCTAGAAAGGACAATATGAACAAACATATAGAAAAGAATATCTGAAAATCTGGCACAAGCCTAGCATAAAGCCTCGGCCTTTTCAGCAAAATGAATGCTTTTCCATTAGGTTCCTGTAGGAGATGGTCCTCCAATTTTAAGCCATATAGTGAGCTTTCCTTTCAGAGATTTGGACTGAAAATTGTTGTAACCTGTAACCTCAGAAAAGAGACAAAGTGTACAAAATAGAGGCTTTCCAGCAGAAATATTCTGTCCTGGTGAAATCCAACAAAGACTGAAAGCCTGCAGCATGTCTTAGGCCAAGCAGTAATAGTGAAAAGAGGGGGAAAGGAGCTTCAAGCTATTTATACCAGAAATATTTTACTTTAGTTTTTGGTCCATTCTGTTTCTCTAGCCCTCCAATGTTACCAAATTACAGGCACTTAAGCAAAGCAGGTCTAGCTGGTGATGAATGAGCAGGGGAAAAAAGGGAGCATAATTCCTGTAAGATGCAGAGACAGGAAATTCGAAGTCCCAGAAACCTTGGGTCATTTCTTTGTAATAACTTTGGAAATACTGCTACTAAACCACTTTTTTTAATTTATCACTGTTGGTAGCTTAAAATAATCTAACTCACAGAGCAAGAGGTTTGCCTTTCTGTCAGAAGCTTTGCCTTGAATTGGGAAGAAAGAAAAGAACAAAAAAAAAATTATAAATCAGCATGTACTCCTATGAAACATGATTACCATAGAATATACTTACATTCTGGATTCACATCAACATTGTCTCCAATAAAATCAAGGCTGAAATGTGGCAAGGCTTCTCTCTTTCTTTTAACACAGCTCAGTCTTCTGCCCCTAGCAAAGTCAACCTACACATATTTGCAAATTCGGAACAGAAATAAAAAAGGAAAATAAATTTAAAAAAAACAAAACTATATAAAAAATAGTCAAAACAACAAACAAGCCCCAAAACCCCAAATCAAACCAAGCCAACTGATTCTGGCCACAGCTTAGTGTTGTGGAAAATGTGGAAGACAAAGACCCTAATTAGCCAGCCCAACCATGCATTAATTAATGTTGAACATCCAAGAGGATGACAACTCACAGTGATTGTCCGAGTCAATGACTCATGGAGGATTATTCCCACAAAAGAAACACCTTCAGAAATGTGAGGAATATGTTGTCTTTTTGAGCTTGAAATTGTCTGCAAAATGAATTATGACTCACCAAAAAACCCCTTAGCAACTAAAAGAATATTAATTTATCCCTTACCATAAATGGAATAGTGCTCTAACTAAAATAAAAATCTTTTTTTACATCAAAGATTTTGTGACTGTATTTTCTTCTCTCTACAGAGATCCCTAGCAAGGATTAGCATCTTAGATCTCAGTGGTATCCATAGATAAATCTTTCAGTGTTTGTACAGCAACCTCCCCTCCACTCCATCAGCCCCACCCTCTTATTTCAGAATCCAAGAGTGGACAAACAAACACAGGAGAAATTCCAAAGCAGCCAAGTCTCTATTTACTATTTAATCACAGAAGCAGAAGCATAGGAGTTTCTTCAGGGACTGGGTTCAGGACTTTTCCCTGAGGCAAAACAATATTTTTGCTAGGTTAAAGCACTGTGTTTATGTACCTGAGGAATGATAAATTAAAAGCCAGATGTACTGTGGAGTTTATAAATACAGTTTTACTGCCGTGAAAGGGAGTAAATCATAAAGCTGTTGACTTGACCTCTGTGCAAATAAGCATTTCTCCAAGGATCAAAACTTGAACTGGGAATAGTTTGGAGTTTCTGTAAACACCTGTGAGAAACACAGTCAGATTAGGTTTCTGTGTTGTGTTCCAGCTAACACCATCATCATTATGTAATTTGTAATGAAGTCCGAATCATGCTTTAACACTTAAAAAGTTTCCCAGGTTACATCAAATTCTAAACTCCTGAGCAATATAAGAAAAAAAGGTTAATTCCACTTATTAAAGGTGCCTCAACACACAGAGGCAATACTTGTACAATTTTATTTTTTCAAATGATTGTGCTGCTTTTAACTTTATACCATCAGCTCATTACTTGTCTTTCAGCCACAGGAAATTTGTTTGACCCACAATGATGGGTTGATTTACTTCAGACAGTTTGTGGCTTATGAGGGGTACCAAAGTGTATTTTATAATAAGTAAACTTTGTTTTTCCTCAATCCCTCACCACTCCTCAAGCTCATCATCTAATGATGACCACATATATACAGAAAATTCTGACTGGGTCAGTAAGGTGCTTGTTCTTCATTATACATTTTTGTCATCCAAAAAAATGATGGATGTCACTGCACATAGCATGAAAAATGAAAATAAAGAACTTTTAACAGAACATGGAATAAAATGGAAACAAAGGGTGGGAAAAGTAATCTAGTCCTGCATCATGATGTATTTGAAATCATGGCAAGTTCAAAAAATCAGTTACAGTAGGAAAGAAAATTCATTTTGGTAAAGGGCAACTGGTAATACCTCTTTGAAAACACATTTTATTGTATTTTTACAGAGGATAGGGAAAACTCTGAAATATTCAAAACTGTGTTCATTATTGACTCTGTGCTCACAGGTAAGAGTTAGATTTTTCAGTGTTTGAGGGAAAAATCACAACAGTCAAGGTAGTAATGACTTAATTACTCTAGCAGTATTTAATCAAGGGATACTGTACCTCTTCTGCAAAAAGAATTCAAGTTTTGAAACAACACTGTTTCCTTTCTTTCTCAGCCTGAAGCAAAACTGAGTTCAAATAGAAATTTTATACTTTGAAAAGCATGCTTAAGCTAGAGGAAAAGAAGTTTCTTATGGCTTTTCTTACCAATTTCAGACATGTTAGTGATTGGAACCAAGAAAACATACATCATACTGTTTCTTGAGTCTAGAGGTGATATCAAACAACAGCAACAACAACAACAAAATCCCTGCATTGCCAAAAAATGTATTTTGGCTTTCTGATTTTATTTAGTTGTCAAGAAACTGTGAGAACCTGGGAGCAGCCCTTTTAAAAGATAACAATGCTTGACAGCAAATACTTGTCTTTCTTCAAGTTGTTTTCCTCTTGCTGACAGCTTTCCAATCTTCTTCAAAATTAGATTGAATTAGTTTTCTCTCCTTACAGTTGCAGTTTTCTTCTGGCTTGTGGTTAGCTGAAAGGTAGCATTGTTTATGGTGACCTGCCTTAATGAGCACCACAGGAAAAGCTGACATTACAGCCTATGGTGGTATCCTATGGTCCAGCAGACTAGGCATTTAATCAGCCTGATCCCACTGCTCCAACCTCAAGAGGAAGTGAGAAGGTGGCAGCAATAATTCTGATGGTCACACAACATTTTGGGACCCCCATGGCTCCAGCATCAGCCCTGCTGTTCCATGTGGCTGCCCATGGGGACACAAGGGCCAGCAGCTTTGTGCTAGATCACCAAATAAAAAAACCTGAAAAGGGCTCATCAATCCCCAGGTCTCCACCATACTCTGCACAGGCTTAGGAAACAAGGGGGATATTTGACTCCACCCAAAAAACCAGTACAGCCAAAAGTGCCAGACTTCTGAGAGACAAGTAGTTGTGGCATTAGGGACATTCAGTGGTGAGCCTGGCAGTGGTTGGACTCAATGATCCTAGTGGTGCTTTACAAGCTAAATGGATCTATGATTCCATGATCTGCTAGGAAACTGAAGCTAGAAAGACACTTTTCAGAATTACAACTGTAACTGAGGTAAAGTGAGAAAAAAAATCCTAGTAAATAGATATATTAAAATTTATGCATAAGGGAAACTGAAAAAGTGAAACACATAATGTGCTGGTGGTAAAGTAGCAATGTAGAAACATAAAAGCAAAATATAGCATGAAAGATGAACATCTTTATGAAATATTCAATAACTAAAGAGTAAAATTTACTAAGAGTAAAATTAGGCTTAAGCAAGCCTAAGAGTACTATTGGTTGTGGTGGAAATGAAGCCCTTCACTGCAGCAGGGGAATCTGGTTAGAAACATTTGCAGGACACCTTAAATTACTTCAGATCACTGGAAATAGCTATCAAGTTCATTTATACCCTTTCTCAAAATCAGCCTTTTAAAATGGCAGTAAAAATCCAAACCATGAGTTAAGTGTCCACAAAAGGGCACTTGATTCAAACTGTGACTGAGACTCTCTCACAGTCTTAAGCACAAAACATGCCCCCTGTATTTTAGAAGGAAACATAAGAAAATATTCAATGCTCCAGAAATTTGGAGAGGACAAAAACACCCTCTTCTACACATTTTTTGTAAAATAAAAGAGTAAAACTGTTTTCAATACAATTCTGTTTAATTACAATGAAAACTTTATTACATTATATCAAAGATATTAATGTTAATTTACCCTAAGATAAAAGGAGGTAGTACAACTGGATAAAGCTTCCTGGGGTTTTTCAGTGGTTTGGTTTTTTTTTTTTTTAATATGCTAGACAAGATAAGGAGTAACTCATAAAATGCAAAGCTTTGAAGTAGCTTTTTCAGTTTTTAAAAAGAAGTATATTATTTGCTGTGAAAAAAACCCCAAGCACATTAATAATATTCAATCTTATTTTGTAAAGGGAGTCTCCATCATGCAGAATTTCAGCCATGACTCTTGGTTCTGCTTAGCTTTTATTTTGAAGCTTCTAGTTTCTTATCAAAGAAAATGTAAATTGCTCTGAAAGTGTTCTCTGTGTACAGGAACAGGCAAATCTCCCATGGAACAACCTACATCCCTCAGGATGTGACCAATTGTTTGGCTCTTGAAATTAAAAGATACTACAAAACCTCAACTTCTTAGAAAATGACAAGCTTGACTTCAAAAATATAAATCACCAAATAGTTGATGCTTATTTACCATGGAGGAAAACAAATTATTTCTCGTTATCCTTTTTTTTTTTTTTTTAATTTTTTATTTTCTCCATACCCCAAAGGATCTGTGGCATTTCTAGACGCATTGTATGCAGTGCCCTGAGGGTACTTCTATTTGTATTATTATAGGTGGCTTTGAGAGCACAAAGGGAAGCTGAGCAGTTCTCTCCTGGCTGAGCTGAGAATGAGCTGCCCTGTAATACAAACGGAGGCACCCTGAGGGCACCACTGAATTTCTGTGTGTGCCTCTGTATCCCTGTGTGTGCACGCTTTAAAACACAACCAGGACAGAAATCTTTCAGATGAACTGATCTCTAAAGGTTGAAACCTTGTAAAGAATTTTTTCTCTCTCTTTTTTTTTTTTTCTCCTTTTTTTTTACATGCCTTAGCTTGCTTTCAGCATTATCAGTTTCCCTGATAACAAAACTACCTTTGTTTTGTTAATATATTCAAGGCCTTATGGTTTGAAAAATTTTCCTACAGTGACTGATTGTCAAACTTGTCATAAAATGCAACCTTAAGAATAGTGATTACATTTAAATGAATTAGAAAATAGCTCTTGCATTAAAATGCAAAAGGGTCTCTGAAATACTTGTATTGAAAGCAAGACTTTATCTTTTAGGTTAACTCTTTAATTTCCTTTCAAGGGTGAGAAC
>JAOTQP010001652.1:8134050-8145972 GCA_026413545.1 Cichladusa arquata
ACCAACTAACCAACCAACCAACCAAAAACCCCTCAACAAAACATCAAAAAAAAGGAAAACAGATCACCCCCTCCTAAACAAACAAACAAACAAACAAACAAACAAAAAAAGACCAAAAAAAAACCCATAAAGCAAACCAAAAGAAAAAAAAACAACAAAAATCCACAAAGTCCTCCCCAAAACCCAAATGCAACCAAACTACTAAATATACCTTCAGGCAAATATTACAATGCTCTTAAAACCTCGACTGTTATAATTTAAGTACACAACTGCAATAACTACAATTTCAGCATTATCATAGAGCAAATTAGTAGAAAATTAATATATTGGCATAAACCCATAGAGAGCTGTGTAATCTTTTTAAAAAGATACACCTTTTAATTATTTGAGTTTACTGTCCTTTTTCATAATAGATACATTTTACACATCTGTTTAGTGCTCCTGTCTGCTTGTATTTATTTGATTAAGCAATATATTCTTCTATTTTCCTCCAAACCCCTTTCCTTTTTTACATAGAGATAAGGAAATATGGATCTCCATGTCCAGGGGGAAACATCTTTTTTAAATAGGAGGGTGGAAAATATAAGTAAAACTTGAAGAGAAAAGGATACAAAATGCTAAAATTTACCTAGGAGATGTCTAAAGACTTCTTCACAAGCAGGTGTTATGAACTATATAAAGCAGAAATTATCTGTCCAGAGGCAGATGGATGGACTGGGTGATTGATAGAAGCCACTCACAGCTATTCTTTGCCACATCAATTTACGTTTCAGAATAGATTCTACTTCTTAATTAGAGTAAAATATGGCTTCAAATGAATGAATATGGACCAAAGGTATTGCACATAAGACTTAATCCCATTTAAAATACAGTTTTTTAAAATAATATGTGCATATGTGGGGCAGTATGAAACCTCTGCTTTACCATTTTGCTTTGTTTTACTTAACCTGCCTTATGTGTCACAGCTAGACATCCTTGATCACTCATGCAAAACCTAGATCTAAAATCCTTCATTTTCAAAAAGCATTGATGTGCTGTTTTTCCTCATATACTAGAAAAACATTAAATTAATTGACCTGTACAGGTTTCATTTGAGTGGATCTATGACAGCTACAATTGCAGGACAGTTTCAAGCCTGAAAACACATCTGTATCTTTTCAAATGTTGTAATCTAAGAAGCATCAGCATATTTTTTGTTCACTGTCTTTCAGATTCTGATTAATCATTTAACTTTCTTCCACAGCTAACTTACTTGAGCCAGAATTAGCAGAACAATCTTCAGAAAAAAAATTTGCAGATTTATTCTATACCCAGACTGTTAATTTTTTTTTTTTATTAGAATGAATGATGCTTTAAATTGAGGATGTATTTTCTGTTATGCATAAAACAATATCACATTTCAAGATAATTCTGTGTACATGACTTTTATATGTCTTCTTATTCCAAAGTTATGACAGGGACAAACTCCTTCCAGAAAATGGTTGTAATCCTGGTTAGATGGAAAACAAGATGATAGCATCAAGAATGGCTGAATCAAACTTCTGCTCCTCTTATTATAGGAGTAAAGACAAGTTTTGGCCCTTCATACATAGAGTGACAAAAATTTAGTTTTTCTTACACTAGAAAGCATTTAGTTTCCTCTGAGATAAAATAAAATATATAAAAATAGAAAAAAGAAGAAAACAAAAAATAAAACATGCAAAAGACAGCAAATATTGAATTCTGTAGCAGATTGTCAAATTGTTTCCTCAGACTAGGTGAAGCAAGATATTTGCCAGGCTCCAAGGCATGTGTTATGTGACACACAACTCCTTAGATCACCAAAAAAAGCAAAAGCTTATTCAGGCTTCTGTTTGACCTATTTGACCGGTGCAGGGTTTAAATGCAGTTGAAATAAAATTGCAGTCATCCATTTAATCTATATTCCAATTTAATCCATCTTCCCAGTTTCAGAGTCAGTGGTGCTTATGATCTTATCAGAACTGTGAAGTCATACAAGCAGACTGTCTCCCATTTCTTTAGAAAAAAGATAAGTTAAGAAAAAACAACAGTTTTTTCAACTCTGAAGGTAAAGCATAAATGTAATCTATATATTCATGTCCATTATACATATATGTGCACATACGTACATGGAAAGTACTGGTTCTTCACATTCATTTTTCAATATAAAGATTTTTATATATTCCCTTCAAAGGTTTAGCAGGATCTAATGTCTTTTGACCAGAGGTGAGTTCAATACTCCTCAACTATAGGAAATAAAGGATTTTATAGACAGTTACAGTAAGGTCACTTGACACACTTCAGACAAGTAACTCAGTTAAGAGAACAATTTAGACTTAGAGATCTTAGTTTTATTTCTGTGATTAATTAATTATCTTTCATAATTTGATAAGGAATCTTTTAATATTGTTGGGCAATAATTTCTTTCAGCTATTCTGGACAATCAAAGTTACCCAGTCTTCAAGAAGGGATTAACTCCCAGGATTCTCTGTAAGAATGACTTAATTAAAAAGGCTTAAGAGAAGAAATGCTTTAATACAGGAAACGAGAACTCTTTGACCCCTAGAGGTTGACTGAAAGTTATCACTTTCTTGAAAATGACTGATCAATAAAAACTTAAGAGAGGAATTATCTTTAAAGATGGTTAAGGAGTTGCAGCTGCTAGAAAATAAGGAAAATAATTTGTGTTTTATGAGCTTCAGGTTCCACACAAAGCATTCACAGAAGTGCTGAGGCACCATGCACAGCAGCTGCTCTACACTGAGTCTGCAAAATTTCTTCAGTCTTCTGAGGGCTACAAAGAACTGAAATCAAGATGTCTTAAAAATTATACATGTTTTCTTTCCACCATTAGCTTGTCACTGCTTCCTTACAGCAGATTAAGCTGCAAACATTCCCCTTCATTCCCACAAATGTTCATCAATACCTGTATTATCCGATGGGATTCACTTTACCTCAAAGAGCCAGCATGGGCTTTTTGCTCCAGCACTGCTACAGTTCTACAACATAATGATAAGGCTCGGGTGCCAGGAAGTCAGAGATTTTATATCAAAACCAAAGAAAACCCTGGTTCTTTAAGAAATTATCCAGATCATACTAAATCACTTAAAAACATGGAAAACCAATGGCAGCCAGTAGTAATTCATACAACTGAGCCATCCAAGTTTTCTGCTCTAGCTAAAGTAAGTTTACAAAAACTGTCAGCATTGAATAAGGCAGAAACAAGAGGAATGAGAGGGAGCACTACAGGATTAAATTAAACTGATTCAAACAGCAAAAAGTAAATGGCTAAAAAGTGGCTAGAAATAGTGAGACTGGTATTGAGGACAGCCTGACAGTAAGAAGTTACCTGGAAAAACTATGTTAATTAACTGTAATGATACAAATTTGATGGATATATCTCAAGCAGAGTAAGGAAAAGAAATGGACAAACAGATAGAGATACAAATCAACTACCTCAATAACAACCACAACTTCAGTGTCAGGCACATGACAATACGGAAAAACATCATGATACCCAACTTCCTTGCTAGAAAGAGACCCTGATTCTGTGAGTCTCACAGATATTTGCACAGCAAGCACAGTCTTGAACATTCAGACCTTTGAGAACAGCTTATAGTCATGTGGAGATCAGCTGCCACTGCTTGTCACCTGTATTTCTGAAAAATGTCATATATGCAGTCTGTTGATGTACTGTAAATTGTTTTCAAGGAATTAGTCTCCTGCAGGTTGAAGCAAATGATTCCAAACTCTTTTGTAGCAAGCTGCCTTGACATTGCAACAGTCAATTTTTTGAACTATTTGCTTCCACAAAGGTATCATTTTTGTGTGTTCAAGCACAGGGAAAGAAACTGTGTCCATACCACACCTACAGTGTTTCCTAAATCAAAAAACCTGGAAACATGATTGTAAATACACCACATTACATTACTCCCAGTTTTATTTTCAAGCTAGTCATGATCTAAAAGAAAAATCTTTTATCCTACTCTAATTCCAGATTTAATTAAAAGACTGAGAGTCTGCTCCACTCTGTCCAGAGATCTTTCTTTATGCCTCTTTCCCAAGATTTCTCCAGGAGTGGGGTAGGTGCTGCTCACCCAAGGGGCTGGGAGTGGTAAGTGAAGATATGTCACAGTACACAGAGAATAGTAGCTTCTTCAGACTTAGTTGTAGATCAGTAGATAGAAAGTTTCAGTTTCATTAACATTTTACAAGTCCCCAGTATTTCAGTTTACTTACTCTATTGCTGCTATGGATCCTGAATTTATAGTTCACCAATTGCCAGATGACTACCAGCCATTAATAAATTCAGAAAACACTTTGAATCTTGATTTTGGTTTAATTATTGGAAGCAAGTATTTTTTCTTACACCACACTGCCTGTTCCAAGGCCCTGGCTCAACTAAAAATCTTTGTCTAACTACTTTGGGCGGTTTTTCCAGGGCAGAAATTATAGAAATATTTGGCTGACTTAACACATTCAACACAGTAGAATTTTTTATTTTATTTCACAACAGAACAATCATGCAATAGATACAATTTATTCATCCAAACCTGCAGACAGCATCAAGTTCTCTTGACTGGACATAATTCCATAACATTTCAGATGCAGATACAACCTCAAATATTACAACTCTGCCAGTTTAATCTTAATTCTATTTTTTTGTTTGTTTGTTTTTCTGCTTACAAACTTCAAACAATATTTCTTGTTTTCATTAAAAATACATTCACTTGTATGAAATGTATTTTCAAAGCTCTTGCTTTGGAAGAGGACCTCTGCCACCCATCATTTAACATTATAATAAAAGGCTGTACAATAAAACTCATCATATATTTGGTGAAGTAAGACTTCTTTTACCTCTCATGCTTTATTTTAGAGAATTGAAAGCTACATGTATACATTTTTACTCATAGACCAAAACTCACTATTACAAAACTAGAAACACTTGACAGCAGAACATTATGGTTGCCAGAAATGTGACAAACTGTAGAAGTCTGAAGCAGCTCTGAATGTTTCTTCACAGTCATGGATGGCATCCTGTCACCTTGTAACACAGGGGCTGCCCCTGCTACAATGGCATTTCAACACAGGCTTTTCCCAGGAAAGGATTTAAACTTGTCCTCTTTCTCACTTTCATCCATCTTTGTTATTTCTTAGAACATTCCCTAAATTCTTAGAATGGTCGTAACATATTTTAGGATTTTGTATTGTACTTGGAGAAGATTAAAAAGCAGTAATTCCAAACAATCCTAAATAAAGACAAAATTACTGTTCTTGCAAAAACTAGCTCAAAGTAAGTCATGTGGGAAAACAATATCAGGCATTTAATTTAGAGGAACTTGTTATTAGTGGAGGAAGACCTGAGGTAGATTTGCAGCATGACACACACAGGATAGGAAAAGTCCCCTTGATGAAACAAGTGAGATCAAGCTTCTCTTATCCCATTTCAGTTTTTTTTTTCAGTATCTGGTCAATTAGGTAGAATATCTATAGCACAAATCCCACCACTTCTAACAGGTACACTAATTTAAACATATGCTTCTTTGAGAGTTGTTATATGTCTGAAAAAAAAGATTGAGTTTGTGGGTTTCTTACTCCAAAGCAGGAATGATACTTCTCTAACTTCTCAAAGTTCAACTTTTGAGCTTACTCAAAAAACACTGCTACATCACCTTGTTAAAACTTGATTTTCATTCAAATAACCATCCATATGGTTTGCCAGTTATTGCAATTTTTGTATTTAATTTATTTAAAGTGGTTTACATTTATGACTATCAGTCTTATACATATAGGAATGTCACAAATCAGTTCAGGTGATTTCTACCTAATTTTCTCTAGGAGAAGTTAGCAAAGTTAATTTGGCACACAATCCATTCCATTGACAGAAAAGTGTGACCTTTCCTGCCTAAGGAGCTACTCTTCAAGAGGATTTCTGCTCAAAGCCTAAAAACCATGTTGTATCTTTCATCATTGGGATATTTAGATTTTACAAAATATAGCTATGTTTTATATTAAAAATTGAACATAAGAAGAAGAACAATTTTTTTTTTAAGGAAGGATTCAAGAGATAGAAGCATCTGGAAGTAGAAATTTTCTATACTCATAATTCTCCTGTATAGGAATAAGTATTTGCTCCAAGCAGCTTGTAGAGATTTGTTGTTTGTTTCTCTTGGAAAGCTAACATTTCCAGAGAATTACATTCTGGATTGGACTAACAGAGAACAGACTGTGAGAAGAAAATTATTAATTGAAAATGCTATTCCTAGATGGACTTAGAATACACACATAATCTCTCTGCCAGCTTTTTTTTTTTTTTTTTCTGCAGCAAAAAGAGACTAGATTCAACTATTTAATGACTTCTTTTAAAGCAGATCAAACAAAGTTTTTGGGAAAAGAAGAAACTTAAATGTTTTTACATGCTTCAAACAGAATTTTTTTTTCTCAGAGAACTAACAAGTTTAGAATGAAAAAAAATGAAGAAAAAAACCTTGAAAAAGAATCACAAAGTCATCAGTGTGCACACAGCCTATTTCAGCAGCAGCTTGTGAAGTGACCCTTTATATCCAATTAAATGATTTTTCCAGGGATACTTCTTTCCCATGATGATTTGCCCTTCTTGCATCACCCAAGGTGTCCAGGTAGATCTCCACTAACCACTACAGATTTAGACCCATCCTTGCTCACCCTCAACACACTGCCTCTGTCTTCTAGTTCTAAGGCACCGTAGATATTGCTTTAATTCAGACTGAATGATTTTGGATTTATGGGAATATCAGAGACATAACAATAAGTAGGAGGAGAGGAAGAAAGTCCTCATCTTTCTGCTGACTGCAAACTCACAAGCCACAAACTTCTCCTAAATCAAGGCCAGTTGTGTCTTCAAAACCACCAGTGGCTCCACCACAGCCCTGAGGAGGGTTAAGAGTCATGACAGTCTTTGTATCTTCTTTATCTGCATTACCCAGGGGAATATAACAGAGATTGCAGCCATAATTAAACCCTTATTCTGAATAGACTAAATATATAACTGCTGTCCAAAAAGGCACATAGTAACAATAATGCTTTGTCACACCAGAGATTAAGTCTTACATTAAGCAAAACAAATTACACCAAGAATCCATTGTGCTTCTTATTCCAATTTGTCATTAGATGTAGACAAACAGTTCCTTCTCCTCTAGAGATAACTATGCAGAGAGGTTATAATGTTTAATATTAAGGTTAATCAGATCAGCTGACTGCAAATAACCAGCAGCCATCCAGAAAATTAACATCTGTCTATTACTTCTAAAAGTAAAATTAGGTCAAGTTTTTTCTAACAATGTGAACACGGATGATTCACTTTACCTGCTTTACCTCAGTCTCCTCTGCCATGAAAACTAAGAAAAGGACAATTTACTTCCTCTGTGAAGAACCAGGATATCTGAACAGTTAAGGCTCCTCCTTGAGTGGTATGTAGTTTCAGAAACTTTAATATATTTAGTGGTCTTTTACAGAAGAGTAAAATCTTAGTACACATTTATTGGGGGGAAAGAAGTGTGAAAAAAGTAAAGTAAAATCATTTGATGCCTGCAATCAAACATATGGTAACAAAAAGCTGAGGTATCAAATTTTGTTTAAATCTTTGGATCTAAATCTTGGTGGCAGGGAGATGCATGTCCTTCAATCAACAACACACTATCAATTTGTGTTTTGGAGGGAGGGGGAACCTCACTTCTATTAAAGTATTTTATGGCCTTAAAAAAAATCAACCAACCAATCAAAAAAACCCCACAAAACAAAACAAACAAACAAACAAACAAACAAACAAAAAAAAACAACAAAAAAAACCTGCAAAACTTCCACAAACACACAAAACAACCAACCAGGAATACTTCAAGAATCTTTGCCCTATTACCTTAACTTACTTCCCTTGGGGAAAATCAAGATTTCTGTCATCCTTTCTAAATACAAATAGTTATTATCTCAATGGAACCATATGTGGGCCTTCTGCATATAATTACTGAAGTTTACTGATATGGTTTGGGTATTTTTTCAAATAATAAAAACTATTTATTTGTATTCTCATTTGAAAAAAGCCACATAAAAATATGTCCAGAAAAACTTATTTGTCATGTCTTCTCTGATTTTTTGGAAATAAAATAGTATGCTCTTCACTGTAAAATTAATTAACCAGAGATAATAAAGACCCTCTGGTTGCACTTCAATATTCTTTTCATTAGGCAAAAGGGAAAGAAAGGAAAATAGCAAAGCACCTTTCAGCAAGATTGCAGCAGAATGTCTGCCAGAGAAATGAACTCCAGCAGCAATTGTCTTCAAGATGGTGAGATCCCAGCTGTTCACCCATTTGGATCAAACTGATGAGCACATAGAAAATCGTGCAACAGAGCTGCCAAACATTTCTCACTGCTCCAAGCAGAGCCAACAGAGCTGCTGAAACCATAAGGTGATGCTCAAAATGAGCTCGTTCTCCATGTGCTTCTCTCTCCTCTGTGTGTGTGAGAGGGAGTATATATTTCAGCACTGAGAGACTTTGAGACACGCTGAAACAGAGATAAAGAAAAACTAATTAAGCTCTCTGTATGCTTGCAAGCATTGCTAGTCATTGTAAACAGCAAAATATCTTCCTCACCAACCACATTTCAAAGAATCCCAGAGGGCTACCACTATCGCCCAGGTAGAAGAAAAGAAGAGAGATGGGAAGTGTGACCAGCTGCATTCCCTATTTCCAGAGGAGAGATGGGATGCAAGGAGTAAGGAGATGAAGGGAAACATTGCATTTGATTTCACAGTAGAAGGACTTTTAGAACAAACTAATAAGAACAGTTTACTTAGTGCTGTAACCACAAATGATGCTAATAGACATAATTTTCTATAACCTTCATGTGATCTTCTCTAATTTTCTGCTTTTTAGCGTTACTTAAAACACTTATTTAAACATCTTCTTGTAATTTCTGGATTTCTGATTGTAGCCATTTCCCTCAATAGGAAGAAGCTATAATTTTACTTGACTGTAGGCATCATCTTTTCATTATTTCCTAACCTTTGAACTCTTGACTTTATGTAGATTTCAGAGGCCATCTATGCAGCTGGTTAGAGTGGTAATGAGTGGAGAAAATCACCTCCACACCATAGCTGAAACTCATCATTTAACTCAGACAAGGCCCTATGCCTTTTGTCCTTTCCTTACTTCCTTTGCTTCAAATTCTTTTGTGCCTCTACTTTTCTAACACTGGGAAAGTTCAGGAGAATGAGTTTTTTGGTTTTTTATTTTAAATTGTACTTGAACGGTAGGTGTGTTCTCCTTATGTGTCAGAGAAAACTGGCAATTATTTTACACTGCTTATAAGGGAGACAAAACAAATCACTTACACCTTTGTCACAGAAGGGCAGAGAATCCAGGCCATTATAAAGGAATTTTGGATGTTACAAAAATGTACATGAAGCTGTATCCATCTTACAGCATTGCATGTCAAAGAGATACAGGCATGTATATGCGAGTTCGTGTACCAAAACTATCCTCATAGCCTGAAAAAAAAAAAAAATCCTGTGGAAAAATCTCTATGAAATCATGCTTTGCAATAAAAGAGAAGATAGGGGTATTAGGACAGTTAGTCAACTCTTGCTTGAAAATTGCTTTAGCAATTAATTAATTAATTAATTTGAAAATTAACTATTTTCAAAGTTTCTGTTGAGGAGGTTTCTTAACGTCTTCCATTGTCATAATGTTTTTCTCTTTTGTTTTCTTGTGTATCTTAGGCTGCAATACAATTTATTCTTTTCTATAATTGAGTGCCTCACCATCAGATTTAATTCACCTGAAAGGAAACTGTCTTTGCACTAAGAACATAATCCTATTTGACTTCTACAATGCATTTCAGCTGGTGTTTTATTTGCATAGAAAGGAAATCTCTTTTTATAATCAAGGAGCCTTCCTCTCTCTCCTTCCTATATAGCAGCTGCTCTCCAGTAATTTATATGCATAAATATATGGATATTTTGAAATGCAACATCCTGCAGTTACATGAGAAATGCTGTCACCACAATATTATGGAGTATAACATGAGAGCTGAACCTTTTATTCCCATTTTTCTGAGGAGAAATCGTTTATTTATTCCATTTCCTATGCCCCAGTAAAATAACATATTATTTAATTTAATAATATTTCTACTCATCTGATTGTATTATGTACATATTATTTAGAAAGATAAATTATATGGTCCCAGACAATTTTACTATTCAGCTCGCTTTATTTTGTCTTTCCCTTCCAGTTTTTAGTACCAGCAGCATATTAAACTCAGCTGTCCTCAAATCACAGAAATATTAAAGAACAAGAGGAGAACTTCATTTTACGTCCATAAAACAGCAAAATATAAGGGAACAGTGGCAATACTCCCTGAAGCAGACTCAAGTGAAGTTTTCTTTCAGAGTGGGTTGACCCTGTATTTGAATTTTTCATCACTACTGCACAATTTTGAGGAAAGTAACTCCTCAGACTCCACAGAAGTGCTCTACAGAGGACATTCTGAGAATCATGGCAAATGGAAAATCCATACGAGTATCCTACATCCTTAGAAGACTCTGCTTTCTCTTAATTCTTTTAATTTGTGTTTTTATCCCTAAACCTCCCCTTTTTACATCTATAGTGCAATATATTCTTACTTTCAATTCTAGGCATCCATTTCCAAATAGATCTGAGTGAAAACATGCCAGAAATTTTCACACGCATAAAGCTTTTTCATGTATGGCAGAACTAAAACGTGTTTTTCAATGTAGAGCAAATCTGAATACCTTACCATCATGTTGGCATGTGGGACAACAGCTTAAGGAATGACAGACAAAGGGAAATAGAGCATGACCTTTCAAATAAGAGAAACAACATTTGGAATGTGGTGTCAACAAATTGAAATAAGAAAGAAAGTTAAGTAAAATAGTCTAATAAAAATCATGTCAATGAATTTGGAAACATCAGGGCAGAATTTTTTCCAGTCCTCTAATTCTTAGATAGAAAAAAAAAAAAAAAAAAAAAGAAGAAAAAAAAGTAAATAAAATATCTAAAATATGGAAATGTTCAACTCTCATCATGCCCTGGTCAAGTACACAATCAAACTGCAGTCCTGTTGGTCGCAGAGTGAGAATTTCTCCTGACCTTTAAAAAGTTTTGTCTCCTATGAAATTTTCATAATGGTAAGAGGAAGACAGAATGAAGTGGGATCTTGTTTCTGTCTCTTTGTGCCCCACTCCTCCTCAAAAAACCCAAAACAAAACAAACAAACAGAAAAACCCACATACACACACAAAAAAAAAAATAAAATAAAAATCAGAAAACATTGAACAGACACAAAGGAAATACACCTTTCTTAATCCCGTAATCTAAAGATATAGTGATGGAATAACTTCAGCAAATGAATGGGGCAGTTTTGCTGCTATTGAAGGCAGTTCAAGGAAGGTCTGTGTTATCTCTCTAGAAGTGCTAACATTAAATAAATAACCAAACCTGAATCTGTAGCCTTCTTCTATTTCTCTTTGGATTTATGCCTTTTTCATTTAAAAGTCCAAAAAGAGGCTATTCTCTTCTTAGGTTTTGCAAATTTGAAAGAAAAAAATGCACAAAAAAATCTTCCCTATATAAACGGTAAAACATCAACTATGGCCTCATCCTGTTACTTTTACAAGTACCACTTCTCAAGGCCTGTATTCCTTATGACAGTTAAGCTGTAGTAGCTGCACAGTGAAACAGACTGGAATATTAGCAGATGACTTGGAACCAGTTGTTTGCAATGCAAAGTTAGGAAATTACATATTTTCTTTGTTATTTTAGTTCTCCCAATACCATTATATTTATTTTCTACTTTTTTTTTTTTTTTTTTTTTTTTCAGACAAGTCCACAACATCAATCTGTTTCAAAATCTTTTGGTCAGCAAT
>JAOTQP010001652.1:8146246-8158447 GCA_026413545.1 Cichladusa arquata
AATCACAACAAGAGGTGGACTCCTGAAAAATAAAAGTGTGGAAGATGAAAGTGTAAGAGCAGATAATCATAGAACAAAAGGCACAGATAACATTAGGGATGATATTTGCTTACAGGAAGTAAATTTCATGGAGACCAAAATAGCTAAAAGTATCTACATGGTGTCACATCTCCTTTAATCTTATTCCAAAAGGGTTTGGGGGAAAAAAAAAAAAAGGCATCTTAAAGAAGAGAATTCTTGAACTCTCTGTTGAGGTCAGGTTTTCTCCTTTGGTAAGAAATGTTATATTCTGCACTGTCAGTCTGGGTGGGAATAGATAAAACAGAGTACTCAGAGCCGACCAGTAGTTCAGTGTGACAATAGTTAAAGTATCCATTACCTTCTTCCTTTGCATTTTGATAGATTAAAACTAAAAAAAAATATCAGAAATTAGATATCTTCATGGGAGTAAAATTTGATAATAACAGGAGACCAGAATATATTTATATATATCTAAAATTTATTTTCTGCTCTTGATCAGCCCTGATAAAGAATAACAAAGATTCATAGCTTTTGTTGGAAGGCACGTAATTTTCAGAGACATTTAGAAATACATGGCTTCATGCTTTTAAAAAATGCATTAGACCTTTCAAGAAGTAATTTTACTACAAAATATCACTCTCAGACTCTTTGTAGGACAGTACAGCCATTAATAATGTTTTGTTATTGCTTATGATATGATTTATACTCTGCCCTAATGGCTTAGAATCTTCTTTTTTTTCCCAGTATGAACAAATTAGCTCTGTTTTCATAGCACAATTAGTTGCAAGTCCTTCATTTTCTTTCTGCTGAAAACTGAAGGACAAATCAGTGATAACAGAATCACAGGGTAGCACTTGGGTAGTCAGCTAAGATTGTTGTCTAGGAGCAATTTATCATGTAAATGGTGTCCTCTTTGTTTTATGGAAATCTGAAAACAGCTTTCTGCATGATTGAAGCCTTTGTCAATGAAAACCCCTTCAAAAATGTGACAAATGTTTCTTATCTCTGGGAGATGCTCAAAGGACTTAAGTGATAAAAACTATATATGCACTTACTATTTTTATCCAGGTCATACAAACGTATAGCATTCTGAGGATTTTTAGCAGACCTGCCAGAAATATAAGATTTTCTCTTTATTGACTCAATTCTATTTTAGGGGGAAATCAATCCTATTTCAGAAAAATCAAGAAAAAGACTGTTTTATCCGTGCTATGTATAAATATCAATTACCATAACCATAAATAAACAAAACATAGAATGAAGTGGTTTCTCTGAAAATATGAAGCATGTTACAGATGATATCCAAGCCTTTTTGGAACGTGAGCTGTATGCTTACTAATTGTCACATGCCTCTCCCTGTCAAAAGCCCCTTCAGGGTCTCATTATCTCATAGTTCTCCTCCTTCCCACTCTGCCAATCCACAGACATTTTCCACTGCATGTCATGGCTACATTTCAACTCTCACAGGTGAATTAATATATACATTCCACTGTGAATAAATGACACAATTAGGAGACTTTACATATCTTATAACACAGACTTATAGGGATTTTAAAAATTATATTAAAAAGTCTGTTTCACAAAGTCTTCTCAAACACACTTAGATGATTGCTCATTTAAAGAAATGTTATTAAACCATATGGGATTAAAAAAACAAGATACCCATAAACTGAAAATGAGTGCAACATGAAAAACAGTTTCCAAGAACAGGGCTGTCCAACACAAACCTAAACTTAGCAAATGTTGCTCGGGAATTAAGAGATTTTCCCACCTTCTACAGTATAGAAGATGAAAAGCACTGATTTTTAACACAAGTCATAGTATTCTAAAACATGAGTGGATTCCACCAGGAAATGAAATATAGCTTTAAGTCTCCCATTCACACTGTCTTTGCTTGAGGCACCAAAAGATTTATGAAAAGACCTACTTCTTATTTTGTGTGTATTAATTGTATATTTTCCAACTGATGAAGGAGAATAATCTCAAAATAAGTTTGAATTCATCCTTGTTTTACTCAAATTTTATGATTTTTTTAACTATCTCTTTTATTTTATGAGATTCTGGAAAAGGAGAAGGGGTTTTTGCTTTGTTTTAGCATATATACTGTGTGTACATACACAGATATCAATAAAAGTATCTCACCCTTGGGGAGAGAAGGGGACTACAATCATCTATTATTTATATTTTAACAGATGAAAATTTATATTCTTGGTGGCATAACAGACAAAGAATTCTGGTTGCTTATATCTGTTCCTGTCATTGTTTATTTCCTAAATATATTTCCTTGAAACAATATAATTTTTCTTCAAAACCTTTTTTTGGGGGGCGAGTGGGATGTAGCGGCAGTAGTCATGGAGGGTTTTTTGAACAAAAAATTGTTAGAACAATTAGGAAAATATCCATTATTTCTTTCCTTTATCACAAAAACAGGAGCCAAGAAAGATGGAGAGAAGCTTTTTATAGGGGCATGGAGTGACAGGACAAGAAGGAATGGATTCAAAGAGAGTAGGTTTAGATGAGATGTCATGAATAAATTCTTTGCTGTGAAGGTGGTGAGACACTGGAACAATTTGCCAAGAGAAGTTGTAGCTGCCCCATCCCTGGAAATATTCAAGGCCAGGTTGGATGGGGCTTTGTACCTGATGTGAGCCAAAACAGGTGAAACCAACCACACTGAGAAGATATTCCTTATTGGAAATATATTTTCCTTTGCTTCCAATTCTGTTACTGCACCCATGAGAAAGCACAATAGAGGTAGCAGATTTCAATAATATGAAATCACTTAAGTCAATTTCAAATCTCACCATCTTTAGCATTTAATCATTCTCCTTCAAATCATTTTCTAACCTTAAGCCATTTTTTATTTGGTTCTGGAACACACAACTTTTGTAGATTCATCTTGGCTACCATTTTTTTTTGCACTTTATCTCAGTGTTAGGCTTCATTTTAAAATTCATTTTTTCTTCAGCTTCCAATATATTCAAGTTTGATAAAACCTAATGAGCTCAAAGGCAGACAGATTAAAGTGCATATTTTTGACATAAGCAATCTTCTTTAATAGAAGGCACTTTTATTATCAACTTTGCATTCACTTTCTGTGCAAGAAGGGAAAGTAATTTTCATTTCAATGGATATGGAATTTAATGGCACTCTCTAAAGCTTTACCAAATCTCCATCAGCCTGATAAATTTGGTCAAAAGGTTCATAGCAATGAAGTTCTAGCAGAGTGAGAAAATTTTTCTGGACTACATACTAGTCAAAAAGAATATATTTTTGTATTTTCTTTAACCTTTCAGCAGAGATTTGATTTCTACCCTCAGGTCAGTATAACTAAAGAGACTGGGCGATGGGTTATGAGTTATCAGGACAGGGTTTCTAGCTCAAATTGAAAATAATGGTGGAAAAAGTCTGCTCAGGTAATTGAGTGTTTATGCCTGCAGCTGTATTCTGTTCAGCCTTCATCAAACTGATAGTAGCTCCAGATAAAGCCTCTTAGTAAACTGTTTCCATAATTTGAACACATCTGTATTAAGAAGAGACTGGTAAACAACTGAATATTTTTCATTAACCTGAATGCTCTTTTTCAGGTAAAATTTTGAGGTATAAGAGAAGTGAAAATACTTCAGAGTAATTCAGTTATAAAATATTTCCAAATAATGCCAAAGAACAGACTTATGTCATCAAGTAGCTGTCAGGAAAATTACCACAATTTCTTCCCAGTTTCAAAGAAAATCAGAGTTAGTTAAACCTTTAAGGACCAAATATAACTGGACTTGATCAAAAACTCAAAAACTGTACTTTTTTGAGTTTTTATTAATCTTCCATCTAAATTTTTCCCAAACATTGCTTATCTGATGGAAGCTCCAGGGGAAACTGAAGGTGTATAGATAGAGATACATGTAGCTGAAACCCTTCTGTATCGAACACTACAGCAGCACTGCTTGTTTGAAATACTCTGTTGTTCTTCACGTGAGCAGATAAACTCACAGACACTGCCTGAAGCAAGTTCTAAGTGAACATTAAATACTTCCACACATTTAAGCAGTAAAAATAAAGCTTGGAAAGATTGATTTATTAAAAGAAAAAAGACAAATGGGTGCTGCTACAGCTCCCTGTTTACAAATTTAGAGTAAACTATACCTAATAAAAGTATCAGTATATAGTATACTGTATATAAAAGTATACAGTATATTGTATATAAAAATATATAGCATAAAGTATATAAAAACATCTGTAGCCTGTTTAAAATGCGATTTTCCTTTTCCAAAATAAACCACTAAACCATCCCCCAAACCCTAACACATCCCACTAAAACTAAGAGGAAAAAATAACATTGAAAAACCCATATCTTTTCCCCCAATAATTTTTGTTGCAAGTGTCATAGTTGAGGTAAGAAGATAAAACTTATGAAGTAAAAAGAAAATACCATTACACTATTTCATAATATCACAAAGGTTCCACTTGGCAAATTTGGGTTGAAACCACACAAAAGGGGGATGAATTCCAAATGTTTCACTGGAAACTGATAACTCTGTATTAAAAGTATACTGGAGAAAAAGAAACAAAACAAAAATCTTACTCCTAAAATTTCCTGCATTTTAAGTGCACTGGAAACCTTTTAATTTCAAAAGCAAGGGATCATAAAGTGATATTTCTTTGAGCATAAAAGAGGATATAGTCAGCTTGGTTACTCAGTTTTTAAAATCAGAATAAAACAATGTTACAATCTAGTCTAATCTCCATTATAATGTTCCTGATTAGATTTCAGCTCAAAATTTCTTCATCATACACATGAATTCTTTACCATTTCTATACCATGAAGCACTTCTATCTTCAGTGGGTAGATCCCAAAAAAGACATTAATTGCAATCTGACCTTTGGGTTACTTTCAAAGTACAAAGTAGTAGGAATGTTGGGGTGACTGGTTTTTCACAGCATAAAATTGCCATTTTTAGTCATGTTGTGGTACGTGTTCAACTGCCAGCAAATGTAATGTTTATTGTTCATTGATTCATTTTTGTTCATGAATCTTAGAGACAGTTTCAATTGCACTGTCAAAAACCAAAATTACATGCACAGGATATTTCCCTCTTTCTCATGATGTCTGCAAAATATTTAAACTGCATAGCAGAAACTTTAAGGGTATAAAATTTGGGGCTGAAGAAAATAGAAGAATCATGAGTACATAGCGACGAGATATCAATATTTTATTTATATAAAAAAATCGTATTTCTACATAGTATTTATTATTTTTCCTTGTATTTCTAAAAGGTTGTAAAGAGCTGGGCCCCAAGGTGGTTGAAATCTTATAAAGAGGTTGAAAGGACAACAACTGTAGAGGTCACTGAAACTACAGAAAATACTCAAAGTAAAATGAGGATTAGAAACTGATGTAGATCATGTTAGAAAATAGTGAAAATGTGCCAAAATTGGACTCCAGATATTCTAAATCACAGTCCTGTACCCTACTCACTGAACCTGCTGAAATTTAAAATAATTTATCTTTCTTAATATCAAAGAATTTTTCTGCTGCTTAAAACATACAGAAATATGGAGAACTGAGCAACATTAAAATGCTCTGAACTCATTAGAATTAAAATATTAGGCTTTAGTCTCAGTTCTATGGCAATTAATGCTCTGCAGCTTTAGAATTTCATCACAGTGTATTAATCAAGCCATAAAAATACAAATTATCATTTTAGTATAGAAAAATACTTTCTAAAATTATTTTAATAGATATAAATTTTTTCTGTCTGTGGTGTTTTAATTACATGTCTTAAATTGCATTAATCTGTCTTATTCAGCCTTCATGGTTGTGTTTATTTCTATTCAATTCCTAAATAAAGGCCCTGCACACATAGAAACAGCAGACATGGAATAACAGTACTCTTCATAGAGCATGAATTGTCCTACTAGGACAATGCTTTATATTTATTGTGATGAATAGGACAACATATTTATCATTACAAAGGTCACAGCTTTTGCCAAGCAATCTTTATCTCTCATCCTGATAGATTGGCCAGTGAAGACTATAACTTTAGACAGCATTGCAGTTCCAAATGATGTTAATACTGAGACAATAAAGTGATGTGTGAGCAGAGCACAGGCAGGTCTGAGAGGCAGCAGCAGGGCAAAAGGCAGCCCAGAAAAATCCAAACTGGTTGTGGAGACAGCAAAGATAATCAGAAAAGGTGAGAGTATTGGAAGAAGTGCAAAAGGTAGAGACAGGACAGCCAACATTAGCACATTTCCATACACAGATGCTGGCTAGTGCAGAATTAGGAGCTACAGCTGAGGGAATTACTTCCTATGAGGGCACTAATCACAGTCAGCATAGAGAAAAATTTTTGGAGAAAAAGATATTTATCCAGATCATGGGAAAAAATATTCAGAAAAAAACTGCAATGACAGCTCTATCATGGACTTTCCCTTACCTGTATATTTTCATTCAAATATCATTAATAATAAGTATTGCTAAGGTATTCTAAATAGTAACACTTAGAAATATCATCAAAATAGACATAAAATATGAGGTATTAAACTATTAGCCTCTTAAGTGTATTGCACACATACAATTAGGTAGAGAAAGGATTAAGCTGAGCCAGCATTAATTTGCTGAAATAAAAAAGCACTTCAGTTAAACCTTCCCTCAGCTACATCATAAGTGCATGTCCAAATGACTTACCCTAAGACAGAAGATAATAACCAACAGCAAGCACTCCTAACATATCTTATAAAAGGTAAAAATAGCCTTGTACAAAACTTGCCAGCCCTACATTAATTCAACAGAATTCTCACACAATTATCACACTTCAGTCAAGGAGCAGTATTTCATAGCTGAGGTGCAGCAGCTATCTAACATCTTAAATATTTTAAAAACTCAACTGTTATATTTTAAATGCTATGATAAGGAATGGTTTGGTTTCTCTTCTCAGTTTCACTGCCTCTTTCCTCTCAGGTTACTGCAGCCTCTGAACACTACTTTTCAATAGCAGGTACCCTAATCACCTTAATGGCACAGGATAAGCCTGAAATACCACCATGCAGCATGTACAAGAGGAAAGGGATTTTGGGGGGATTAGCTAGGATAATGCTACAGGATCCACTACTGGGAGAAATCCACTCTTTCCAAACGCAATGTTCAAGCTGTGCCCAGTTGGATTTCTGCTTCCTAATGGACAGAAGAAGAAGCCTGATGAAACTCCTTGAAAAACCCCAAACCCCCAAAATCTAAAAAAGCTTCATTGTAATGGAGAGAGTAGGAGATACCTCTTTTATTACCAAACATAAGAACAGCACTGTCCTTCAAACAAGGCTGGGGTTTTTTTTGTTTATTTTTACACCGAGTTTGGTCAGGTTATGTGTTCAAGTGAATTTCCATCAGCCCTTCCTACACTCCCTTCAACATTCTGTTCAGCACACACGTATCAGGCACTGCTCCTGGCAAGAGCTTCAGCTCAGCTGGAAAGGCACCATTATCATACAAACTTGAAAAACATTTATTCACAGACACACCCCATATAAGTAGCACTCTCAGACACAGACAATTCCCTGGTTAAATAAAACTGCTTCATGGCTTGCTGAGCCTGCCACTGCATCAGTCATGCGTATCTATCAATCAAAGCAGGTCAAGGACCTGAGCTCGTTTTGGGGATCTGCCTTTCCACTTCACTTGGGCTGACAATTGATTTGCAAGGTACATTTTGCTTCTGCTGCGTATCAAGATTACAAGTTACATTACAGAATAAGTGGAATCGATTTATGGTTTGGACACTACAAAGGAAAAAAAAAAAAAAGCAAAGAAAAGTTGGTAAGATAAATCCAATTATGATTGTTCTCTCAATTCCACTAATATCCTGGGGTGCATCAGAGGAAGATTGTGTCCAGCAGGTCAAGCCAGGTGTTCCTGCCTCTCTATAAGGTCCTGGTGAGGCCACATCCATCCTTCTGTTCAATTCAGGTATTCACAGTTCAAGAACTATAAGGAGCTACAAGAGAGGGTCCAGATGATGAGGGTCTGGAGCATCTCTCTTATGAGGAGAGACTGCGGGAGCTGGACCCGTTTAATCTAGAGAAGAGAAGACAGAGAGGATCTCTATAACAAATATAGATTTCTCCAAGGCAGGTGACACGACAATGGTGCTCTACTCCTTTCATTGGTGCCTAGCCAGGGCAATGGCCACAGGGTGAGGAGCAACAGCCATAAACTAAAACACAAGAAGTTCCACCCCAGCATGAGGAAAACCTTTGCACTGGGGGTGCCAGGGCACTGGAACAGGCTGCCCAGTTAGGTGTCCCTCTCTGGAGATATTCAATTCCCACCTGGACACATTCCTGCATAACCTGACCTAGGTGACCTTGCCTTGGTTTTAGGGTCAGACTGGGTGATCTCCAGAGGTCCCTTACAACCCTAACACTTCAGTGATTTCTTCTACTTGCAAGGAAGGATTATCCTAGGATATTTAATAGGAAAAAAATCATAAATTGATTAGAAATGGCTAGTTTTATACAAAGTATTTATAGAATTATATCATTAGAAGTATTTAAGACACTTTTTGTTGCAATGACAAAAAAAAAGTTGCAGAATTTTGTGTTAAAAGAATCCTTTTTAGACAAATTAGTTCAGAACAGGTTTTGCTCGTAGATTTCAGTCATCTAGGAATTTCTCTGTGAAAAGTGCCCATTTACTGAATAAATTTAAATAATTGGCTAAAGGAAGGTTCAGCCAAAATTCAGATTAAACATTTACTAAGCATCAGAAGATAGCCCTGTTTTCCACACTTAGCTGTAAACTCCCCCCCTGTCTGGAGAGAAACACTTTCCATTTTTATACTTGTTTACTCTCACCTGTCAGCATGACTCAGACAGAGCCTTGCAGGTTCTAACACTTCAGATTAGTGTTTCTCCTGAAAACCTCAAGTCTTTCATACAAACAAAAAATGGAAAGGAGCTGCTGAATTTATACCAAGGCTCTACCTTGCATCAAATGTCAGGATGAAAAACCTCCCCCTTTCTTCTTTAAGTTCTTTTTGCCATGATAGAACTGATGAAAAGGAAGACAGTTCTGATTTTATAGAATTTAAATGTCTTTCCACTTATTTTTTACAAGCTAAATGAAGGTTTAGGGCAATGACAGGCAGCCCCACTGGGCACTGATGAATTTGTATAATCTGAGAAAACAGATTAAGCAATTGACCTTGAAAAGAAAGAAACATATGTTCTTTCTGGTTTATTTTTTTTTTAAATACTTTTTTTTAGATACAGTCTGGTTCACCTAGAAGTTCTTTTGGTTCTCAGAAATGAATGCAGAGCAAATTTAGCCAGCATAAAATAGCAACGTCTCCCATATGTCTCCCATATAAACTCAACAACAAGCAAAAAAAAGAAAAACCAAAACTGAACCAAACCAACCAACCAACAATATTCTATTATCCTCAGAATTTAACATGTTTCTTCTGAAGTGATGTAAGAGAACAAAAGAAACTATTTTATTTATTCAGAAAAAACAGACAGCAATTTATGAAATTTCTCCTATATTTCACAATGTTCCTTTGTTGAAAGATTTCATTTTATGTAAGATTCATTCTAATGCATGACAGACTATTTCAGATCAGATTGCAAATACACTGTATTTATATAAACAAAAACAAAGTGTGCAAACAAAGCAAATGACAGTTTGTCCACAAGATACATCAGTAAGGAATTTCTGTGCTGGTTTTGGCTGGGGTAGAGTTGATTTCCTTCCCAGTGGCTGGTGTGGGGCTCTTTTGGATTTGTGCTGAGCACAGGGCTGATAACAGATGTTTTTGTTATTGCTGAGCCGAGGCCTTCTCTGCTTTTCATACCAGCAGAAGTTTTTATTTTACTTCTCATTACCCTGCTCTGACTTTGATAGTAATCAGTTCAGTATTTTTTAGCCTGTTTTTCCTGTGACAGTAATTGGTGAGTGATCTCTCCTGTTCCTTGTCTCACCTCAAGAACCCTTTGTTATATTTTCTCTCATCTCTCCAGCTGCAGAGGGGAGTGAGAGAGGGGTGCCTGACACCCTTTTATGGGTGCCTGGAGTCCAGCCAGGGTCAGCCCACTCCAGAAAGCTTCCAGGAGGCACAACAACACAAGAAAGATGTCCCAAGTAGTTTACTACTCCTGCATCTTCAGCACCATCTATCTCACAGCTGAAAAACGTTCCTAGAATTTACAGAGGAGATAAAATTTAATGTTACGAGTTCTAATGTGATGGTAAACAGGGATGGGAGATAAAATATCAACTGGACTTTTAAAAATCTCCTATTTTAACACTATTAAAATAATTCACTTTCTACTTCACAGTGGTGATATAAACTATTTAATTAAGAGCAAAAAGACCAAACAAAACATGGTGAACAAATGGACTATTAATTCACTATCAATGTTATCTTTGCCAGAGGAATGGAAATCTTTATGTGAGTGCCAGGTTATTTTCTTCTATGTTTTCCTTTGAAATAACTAAAAATAGATTCTTACAATAGTTTAGGAACCTAAATATAAGAGTATATCTTGGAAAATCTGTGTCTCAAGAAATTCACTTAAAAATCTGTGTCTGCCTTCAGAGAGCCCCAGGAAACAGAGATTTTCTGTAATATCCTGAACATTGTTTTATTGGTATTCAATCTGAAACATTATACACTTTTTCTTAATTGTGATAGGGAACAATAATCAAAGATTCTAAATCAAATATCCTCACTTATAATTACAAGTTAAGAATCTAGGCTACAAACTTGCAACAAACACGGAAGTAGCATTTATTTTTCTGCAAACATATGTCATTCTAGTCATACCATTTTATTCATATTGCAGAGCTTTGTATGAGAGTGGAAGATAAAATCTTTGTAAGAATGTTTAATCTGACTCACTTTAGGGGAAGAATCACAAAAATAGAGATTTTTATACAATAAATGGCAAGTTCTGGTATAATAAAAGAAAGAGTAAAGAATTCCACAGAATCGTCTTTCCTTTTTGAAAAAACTGGCAGCATAATTTACAACATTTGTACCTTCAAAATGCATGCTATATTGCAATTGTCTGTGTAAGATGACTTCACTTCCCACAATCACAATCCCCATCTCTGATGCAAATGCAAACACTTTGATATATAATGCCAAATTAAGCAACAATATACTGAGTTTCTTCCCAGCTTTTTGAGACCTTTATCAATCTTTAAATCTCATTCAAAGGCACTATACAAATTTAAAATATATTCAAAAAGTTTCTGATTACAACACAGTATCTCAGCCTCTGTTATGATGGTGCTAAATGAAAACCTAAATTTCTGAAAAAGAATTATCTGTATAATGTTTTAAAATATTCTTATATTCTTTCCCTTAGTAACACATTCTAAATTTATAGAGAAGATAGATGGACAAACATGAAATCACCATTTTCCATCCCATTTGTTTCACTTTCTACATCTGAACCCTTCTTCACAAGTCTGCTGCTTGCTGCACTGATTTATTGAGTCACAATTGACAAAATTGTCCAGGTTACAGCTGATGTAACAGAAAAAGCAATAAATTCATGAGATAGCCAGAAGATAAAACACGTGAGGAAGCAGAAGTCTGAGACCCCTTCTGGACAACTTGCCTAATAAGAGCAAAAATTAAGATAAAGTTTACACATGTGGTGTATTTTTTTGATTCTGCCTATGGGAATGATTAAGCCTTGTCTGTACAACAAGATTTGTCAAATAAGAGCAACTGTGTATCTAATTTTTATTTTAAAAATCTGCAAGTCCCATAGGTTTTTGATACCATTTCATATAAGCCTGAACAAAATATTGTTCAAAAATATTTGTAATTTTTTTCTAGCAATGAATAATTAATATTCTCTAATTGTTTTGTCTCATGTTAAAGCAATTGTAGAAGTATTTTAAATGACAAGCACAATGGAGCTGTCAATACATATTTTGAGAGGTATATCCCTTTACATTCTCAGGAAACTCTCAGAAATTCAACTTTGTTTTGTGAGGGACTTGGGTAGCTGAACAGCTTTATGATTTGTGCTTACTTTCCCGGAAATAACTGCAGAGGAATATAATTTTAAAATCTTGATTTACCATTCTAATATATTACCTATCTAGTTTCATGTAGTGCCAAATGGCAAAAAAAAAAAAAAAAAAAAAAAAAAAAAACAAAAAAAAAAAAA
>JAOTQP010001652.1:8168352-8183339 GCA_026413545.1 Cichladusa arquata
TTTCTTTCTTTCTTTCTTTCTTTCTTTCTTTCTTTCTTTCTTTCTTTCTTTCTTTCTTTCTTTCTTTCTTTCTCTTCCTTTCTTCATTCCTCCCAATTGCTCTACACCTTTGTCTTTCTTTTTCCTTTTTCATTCTTTCAATGCTTAACTTTTCCACTGTCAAAGTAGAATACTTGTGAATTGAATAATGTGAATGATCAAACATACTGAAAACTATGTCATTTTTCTCTTAGAATTGAATGTCTTCCTGAAAGAGGCAAATGGGGAAACATAACTTTTAAGATTATGTTTTCACAGAAACATCACACTCTACAGCAAAGTATAAATGATAGATGATCACTCTACTGATTATTTTCATAATGTTTTATTAAAAGTTACTCATGTAAATTGTGGGACTGACACCGTGTCATTTTAAAATATTACTTTTGTATTTTTAATAAAAGTATAGACCATTTCACTGTTCTTCTGATCAAAGAAAACATGAGCAGTCTGTGAGGCAAGAAGAAATGAATTCTGCAGTGCCTCATTCAGGTGGCATCAGAGATTTTACCTTTGCATACAGAGCAGAGAGAAAATGAAAAGGATTGAAATAACAGCAGATTCAGAGGTTGGTGGGCACATAACTATTAGACACTAAGCCAGGCAAATATAACTGAGTGTAAAAATCAATTTTTGCATAACAATAGAAAGGGATTACATTTGTATGAAAATCCCATTTGTATAACACTAAGTAAATCAGTAAGGAATCAAAATAACTGGGTCAGAATGACACATCTATTTGAGAATAACTGGGGTTCTTATATGACTTATTTGCCAAAGGGTAAGATGTGATCTTTATATTAGTGGGCAAGTATTAAACCAATAAAATATTATTAGAAATTCATTATTGATGACTAAGATGCTGTACAACAAACTCTTCACAGGAGAAGTTTGAAGTGGAAGGCGACTGGCACTTTGATAGCAATAATTGTGTGCCTCCTATGAGTTGAGATTTACAACCCTTTTTGGCTCAGCAGATGTTTTAATTACAGCTTGGGGCTCTCTGATGCTTTTGTGCAGTCAGGGAGAAAAATCCTAAATGATGTCACAGAATCACAGGAGTAAGGCTGGAACTGATTTGAAAACTGAGACAGTCTATCGTCCACTGAAGTGTGGTTAGACAGGTTCAGACTACCTCTGACAGATGTTCAACAGATGTTTGTTTCAAAAAGACTTTATTAAAGACAAGATTTCATCACTTCCCAAGGGAAGCTATTTCCTCCTGCTTAATTACCCCTTTTCACAAAAAAGGTTTTCCCTGACATATAATGTAAATCATCTTGCCTGCAAATCAAACCTATTTTGTCAAACCCTAAGTTTCTTGGAGCCAGAAGGGAAATGAGAATACTTGTCTATCCCTTCTTTCTCTTTTAAAGTATTCTAAATTCCCCCAAAAGCTCAAGCTTTCTGAGCCTGCAGGCAGTTTTGACATGTGCTAGACAGCTGCCTCCAACACCAGTAGTGCCCACTTTAGGTACAAGAGGGAAAATATTTATTGTGGGAACAAATCTCAACAATTCCCAGGTGCCTTTTAATGCAGAGAGAGAATTTAAGAATTCCAGGAGAAAAGTAAGAATACCTAAGCATAGGAAGTATGATTATCTTCTTCATCCTTCTCTTTCTTAAAACTGAGGTGCTCAAAAGATGATCTTCCATCCAAATTGTTACAGAAAAGGAAAATATTACAGTAATACAGCCAGTGTATTAATCTATCACTTCTGTCAAATATAACTGAATTATACATCTCATAATAAAATCTTAGGCTGCTTCTTTAAATACTCTAAGCTGAATTAAGGAACTCGCCTTACTTACTTTTAAAATTCATTCAACCTGCCTTTCAGTGCTCTTCTTTCTCATCTATGTTGGTTCATATTAAGCAGTAAAAATGCATCTCTTTGGTCTTCCTTTAGTTTCTCATGTATCTATGTGAGCTCTCCTGTTGTTTTTAAGTTATTTGCTGATTTTCTTTTGAATTGTTTCCTAGACTTCTGGTTATCCTCACATAGTTATGCTAGCCTTAATTTTCATACTCAGACATATTCCATTTGTGTCTACTTCTACATGATCCTTGGATTTCCTTGTCAGATTCTGAAAGAGACCTTAGTACTTCCCTTGGTCTGCTAAGCTTTCTCCTGTAACCACCATGTCCTCTTCACTTTCCACACCAATTCCCCTAAAAAGCCACAGTTTTAACAAGTGAATACTGTACTGATGGGTATTAGGAAGAGAATACTTCTGTGGAGTAGTTCTGAGAGGGTGCTACCCCAGTTAAAATTCTCAAGACAGTGTTGAAATATTTTTAAGTGAATTTTCCCCATTCTGTTGTTCTTGCTTCTTTTTCATTTCCTGAAACTGTGTTCTGCATCATTCAACAATTATTTCTTGTTAGTTGCCTTTCATCTTTCACATGCTCAATCTGCTCCCCCTTAAATGTGCAGCGAGCATTAGATCACAGGGCACCTAAGTCGCCTCCTGAGATAAGCAACTGGCCTCCACAATTTCAAGAACTTGTTCATATCTAACATACCAAAAATAAATATCAAAGCAAATAAAGGCATCCCTGTCATGTTCTGAGCTTGGCTGGATGTCAAGTGCCCACCAAAGTTTCTTTATCACTTTCCTCCTCAACTGAACAGCAGAGATAAAATACATCTTCTCCAGAGGCTGCAGGTGGATCTCTGCATCCCCATGGTCTCCATGGGCTGCAGGGGCACAGCTTCCTCACCATGCACAGCACCACAGCCTGCAGGGGAATCCCAGCTCCAGCTCCTGGAGCACCTCCTGCCCCTCCTTCTTCACTGATATTGGTGTCTACCCAGCTCTTCTTCTGATGTATTTTCACTCTTTTCTTCTCTGGTTGCAAGTTTCTCTTGTGAAGTATCCTTTTCCCCTTTTAAATCTGTCACCCCAGAGGTGCCACCACCATCCATGGCTGATGGGCTCAGCCTTGTCCAGGGTCAGGTCCATCCTAGAGCTGGCTGGCATTGGCTCCATCGGACAAAGCAGAAGCTCCTGGCAGCTATCCTGCTTCCACAACCTGGCCACACACAGCCAATACATTCTCATTCCTTAGAACAGGATCTGCTCTTTGAATGCCGGCCACAATTTCTCCAAAGCCCCATTCACCACTCTAATTCTGTGATCTGCAGTCAGTGCAGGATTCTGGGTCTTTTCCTTCTGTTGTCTTAACCCTGACTCTATTCTGCCTCAAGTAAGCAAACTGTTTCACCTCTCTGAGAATTTGTTTTAGTATTCTAGCTAGCATTAAAGGATTGACTTACTGACACACAGTATATTCATAGAGATTACAACTCAGAAGAGTGTGTCAAGCCTGTTCCTCAGTCACCCCTGCTCAATGAACTGTTAGAAAAAAGGATTAAACAGTTTCAGCCTATGAAAAGCTTATTGTTATGATCACATTAGCAGCAATAAAACATAAAGTAGTCTACAACTAGGAATGGGCAAGGCCCATTATCAGGGAGCCCTGAAGGAAAAAGGTGCCAGCAAATTTCTCAAGATATCACCAAAAGAAGCCATTTTGCAATAATTATTTTTCAGCTTTCCCCTTAGTTTAGTTTAGTCCCCTAGAATATTTATCTATTCCATTAGAATATTCTGTTTTCCAACACAAAATAATTTCTCTACCTGAGCTGACAATCTGATTCATTGTTGCTCCCACCCCAACTGCTTACAACCCCATCTCCCTAACCTTCGATCCTTCCACGCAGTGAGCTCTCTAAATAGGTCACAAAGTGAATTAATTTTCATTTGTTGCACGAAAAGTGTCATCTACTCAGATCTTATCTGCTAACTGTATCTCCACATTTCATTCAGATGTCTTTAAACAGGGACCACCAGAAGCAATTTATTCTTTTCAGATTGAGTACAGAATCTTGATTATTGCTTAGAAAGAAGTAAAAAGAAGTATTTATCACATTATTATTAGTACTAGTAAATTTATCTGGAAGACAGATTTAATCCTATGAAGTGTTAAGAGGCTCAATAAAGGATCTGTCAAGTATTTTCACATGCTTTGATAAATGCCATTATGTGCATGCCAAATGAAGATTATTAATATGGATGATTAAAAAATTAAGAACTTACTTGTTCATCCTTCATCATCAAGCAATGAATTTGCATTTTGTCTTTTTACATTTCTGTAAGAAGTTTTTACTGAGCTACAAAATCTCTAAACCAAAATGAAATTAAGCAGAACCACAAGTGTGACCTTCAGATAGAGAAACACTTGATAGCCTTTTGATTCTTTCTGGATTTTCAACATTGACTCTTGAAATTTCAGTGACAGAAATCTACAAAGAGAAATGGGGCTGACTCCTATGAAAATCAATGAGATAGTTGCATCTTGTTCCTCCCATATTTTTTTTCAGAATATGACCAATCTTGATTCTAGCTTCTTTTGGCTGAATAAAACCCCAAACTTGAACAATCAAACCAATTGAATCTGTGGAAAATGGTTCAATATAAATTTCAGTCAACATAGATAATTTCAGCAGGAAATCTTAGCCATAAGTAACAAATTTCCTAATGTGAAATATTAAAGAGCTCCAGACTTCCATGGGCTTTAAAGAGTGACCTCTCCAGTAGGAAGTGAACAACATTTAGGTCATGGAAGGCATTTTGAAACAAAGAGCTATGTGGCTTTTAAAGCCTTTTTTCCTTTCTTCTTCCTCCTCCCTCCCCCTCCCCCTTATCTAAAGCACATCTTGTCTAAAATATATTAATTTCAGGAAGCTCTAAAACCTGCAAAGATACTGGTAGTTTCAATAACTAGCCACAGTATGGGTAAATCCATATTTTCAAAATAGTTGCAAATTCATTTTGAGTTTTTAATCATCAGTGAACAGAGACTTTATTAAAATGTTGAAAGAAATTCAATTAAATTCCTCATTAAATTCTTTAGAGTGGACAAAAGGAATCCCAGAATAGCCAACTAAAATTTATGGTACTCACAGTGTCGTCTTCCCTTGACAGCAAGTGCCTGATGACAGTGAGGTACCCAGAGTTCCAAGATCTCTTCTCTTCCAGTTGTATCTGAAAGAGCTCTTCTACAACCACCATGGCTTTCTCAGCACTTATCATCACCCACTTTCCCAAACAACAGAATTCTAAGTCTCTAATTTTTGTCATTTTGCTGCTCAGATCATCTGCAACAGCCAGTAAATAAGAGTAATGAAGAGGTAATATATGGAATAACTACCTACTGTTCCAGATTTGCCCATGAATTCCTCTCACAAAATACATTTAAAAGCAAATAGAAGGTGGTACTGGCAAGGAAAAGGATGTGTCTGTTCTGGCAATTCTGAAAGTACACTGAATAATTAAACCCCAAATACATCACTTTTTTTTTTTTATTGCTTTTGATAGAGCAAAAGTGTATTGATACTCCCAATGAGTGGGAGGTTTGAAAACAAAAGATGAGTCACAATATTTTATGGCCTGGTAGCAGCCTCTACCAGGCTGAGAACAAATGCAACCACCACTGCTGCAACATTTAAATGATAATTTTCCCTTTTCCCTGAAAACTCCTTATTTGTCTCTCTTAGAGTTTGGTTTTGTTTTGTGTTGTTGTTGTTATGTTTGTTTGTTTTGGTTTTTGGGGTTTTTTTTGGTTTTTTTTTTGTTTGGTTTTTTTTTAAAGTTTTTTTAGTTATTTTTTAGTTATCTGGTTTCATCAGATAGGATTGAGATTCTGTATGGTTTTTTGATACAACTGTGAACACACAGATATAGAAGCAGTGATGGAACAAACAACTTAAGCAAAAAAAAAAAAAAAAACAAACCCTGACACCTCTACAAGTATATCATGTGCTATTTTGCCTTAGGTGTCTTCCCTCAGTATTAGAAAGTTCAGATTATGAGTCTGAAAGAGACAAAGAAACAACATCCTGAGCCTTTGTAGTGGGGCTTTTTGTAGTTTTTTTGTAGTTTTTTTCTCCCTGTATCCTCACACTTTCCTCTTTAGGAAGCCAGTGCTGTTCCCCAAAGGTAAAATAAGTAATGTAATCACAATACTACCTCTACTGAAGTTTCATATAGTTAAAATATGCTTGACTAATCCTCAGCTGAAATCATAGTCTGCATTCTCCAGAAAATTCCATTAAAAAACCATTACCCAGACAGGAAAATTAAAGCTAATATTAATTCCTGTTCAATTCAGAAATAATTACTTTGTTATTCCATTTAATATATTTTTGGAAGGGTGGTTATTCCAAAGAGTTGCCATTTTTCCACTGCTTTTCTCACCATGCAGTTATACAAAGATTGCCTTTGAAGAAATTAACCCACATCAAAATAAAATTCCTTTTGTTGAGAGGATGATGGATCTTTTTGAATATTCTGTCTTTAGGTTGCATCTTTGTACTCATTTGTATCACAGTATTTCTTTATTTAAAATTCCAATCCTAAGTAGTTTCCTTAACTCTATCTATCTAATTTTTAAGGTATGATTATCCCAATGGATATTTTTTTTAATTATAAATACAAAATAAATTTTAGTAACGGAAATTAACTCTGCATAAAGTGAGAATTCAATTTTCAATGTAGTAATACGCCCAAGAAAATGTTTAGAAAGAAACTATGACACTTTGGATTGCAAATCGTGTTAGTTATGCAGATGTGTTAAAAATTATCAGTAGTTTCCTGGTTTTCTTCTTTCCACCTGATAAGGGTTACATAAATATGTAATATAAAATGTCACCTTCATCCTGAGAGCTTGTGCAGGTTATCACAACCAGGCTCCCTATTTTCAGAAGTATCATCGAATTGCTTAACTAAATTCAGTGTGTTGAATCCATCATCTTAAACAATGATAAGAAAGAGGAACAAATTGAAAATATTTTTCTGGGTAATACATCCACTATCAGCTTCCTTCTTATTTGTCAGTATATAAATAAACTATGTGCTAATTTCTTCTACTCTTGCCTTATAATGTAAAGGCTGGACACTTTTTTAGAATTTTTTCATCTTTTCCTTATTTTTTCTTTCCTGAGTTGCCCTTTTTGCCTGCTTTCATTGCTTGTTCATGTCCCCAGTTCCCAAGATTCAGCATTAGTTCAAAATCCCCACTTAAATCTGTTTTTCCACAGTACTGTAAATGTTATCTAGCTGTAATAAGTCCCTGGAGTGCTACAATATTTTTTCAACTTATGCTTGTAGCATCATATAGAGATGAATTCAGATATTATCAAGTTGTTGATTAATATATTGGGCTTTGGATTTGCTCTACTTGCTCTTAATTTTATCTTCATGATTGACCTTAATTAATATAATTCATCTTGATACATTGTATGAACTGTAGATAGGCACAGAATCACGATATTATACTTTATATAAAGATTTTTATGTTCTAGGCCTCATAGGGGTGATTAAATTAAATATTGAGCTTCTCCTTAGTGCATGTAAAGTAAACATTGCATCAAATTTTTGATTGAATTTACAACCTCTAGAAAGATACATTTCCCAGATTAGGATTCTGCTTAGTGGGGAATTAGTTTTGTGATCTATTATCATCACTGGAAAAACCCTTTGATAATACTTCCAATTTAACCAGAGAACTGCTGGTTGTCAGTCTTGATTTTGCTACGACCTTTTTCTTCAGAATAAACATCTATCTGCACTCAAAAGCCTTTTTTCCTCATGCTCATGTTAATCTACCATGAATAGATAACTTTCTAAAATAACTGTGGACAGATGAAGCAGAGTAAAAGAATTAAGCTCTTCAAACTTTTGCCATCAGATTTTCTGATTGTTTGATCACTCTGATGGCTTTCGCCACGCCCCTTCCAAATGATTTCTAATGTGTGAACTTCCTTCGTGTATTGTAGGTTCTATACTCCAGTAAATGTCTCATGAATTTGTTTGTCCACTTCAGCAGAATATCCTATCCACTTAATTTCACTTAATATTTCCTTCTCTTCCATTTCAGGTTGACCTTTGCCCTCTCAAACAGTATTTCAACAGCAATATCTGTAACTAGGACCTTTAGGATATTTCCTAAATCAGTATACAAGATATCAGACAGTCTCCCTTTCTGAAATTCTGTTACATATTAGTCTGTTTATGCAACTGTAACTACGGCACTAAGAAAGTCTGAAAGGAGCACAATAAATTCTGAGCTGACCTTCAAAAATGACTCAGAAGTTACACTTCCTAGGCAAGCTTCCAAAATCTTTCTTTAGGCAAAATATATTTGCTTAAAATTTGAAGTATTCTTAAAGTTCAAGCCTTTCCACGATACCTATATGTAAGAAAATGGGGAATAAGAAAGAGCAGGAAATTTCTCAAATGCGCATCATGCTTTGTAGGGGGGAAAAAAATAAAAAAGGTGTAGATGTGAGCCTTGATTTTTTTCCTTTGTTTTCCTAGTAATAGAAAGGAGTATCACTGGAATATATTCTGCTTCATGCATACTGCTAGATTTTGTTTGGACAGCTCTTCGGGACTTTTCCATATCCATACACTTTGCTTTTTTGCTTTTCTAATGAGTTGTAGAGCAGACCAACAGTCAAAGAAAGAGGCTCACAAACAGCACAAGACTGCAAGAATTTTCCCTGTTTAATTTAGAGACCAGGTCTGCTTCTTCAGAATTATCTTTGTATCTTGGATGGAATGTACTTTAAAGACTATTTGATAGCAGTTAAAGGGTCCCTTGTTTTTAATATAGAGGAATTGTAAAGATTAGGAAAAAAATAAAGGATGTAAGAAAAAAAATCTCAGCTTCAGGTTATCTGAACAATTAAAAATTAGGGAAAATTATTCTTTCACTTCCTTTCTTTTTTCTCATTACAATGTTCTTTGAGAATTCCACTTTTAGATTACCATCATGCATTCATGAGGTGGTGCATAATGGCAGGAGATTCTTACCTAGGAAGGACAAATTAATTATGATCAACTACTTAGAAGGTGAAACTAAAGGTTATGAGTCTTGAGACAAGGCTTTTTCTTAGCTCTAAAAGAAATGAAGAATCATAGCTTGTTTAAAAAAGAAATAAAACACACCCATGCAAGAAAGTGGGGGTATGAAGTGGGAGATGTCCCATTTTTTTCTGCTTTTTTTCACATTTTAGTTCTGTTTGAGGGGACAACTTTATATTTATTGTCTATCTTGCCCAAACAAAAGAGGAGCACAAGGCTAAGAGCAGTCTAGTGCCATAATGAATCTTCCCTTCTGCCTTTCTATATATTCACTAACCCACCAAACTCAGCAGGTGAAGACAGAGTGACACTCTGTTCTCTTATAGAGTTCACCACTGAAAAGAGTATTGTGCCAAAAGTGAGCTCTTGGGCCCACAAGGTTAATTTACTTTCTTTTCTGGATTGCTCTATAAACACAACAGATTTTGTTGCCTTCTTTTCCAGGCTACCTGTGAACCATCACCTGGCTGTAACTAGTGTATAGTGCTCCCATAAAGAATTACCTAATCATTCAGCCATAGATACAGATCAGGCATATCTTTCCTAAAGCCAGATTTCTTCTCCCTCATTTGGAATTGTTGATCTATAAGACATATTTGGCATAATTATTCCTCTCAATTGTTATATTTAATTGACACACTTATTTATAGGATAGAAGAAAAAATCATTATTTATATTATGGTGTTGTTTCGCATCCTTTCTCCCTATGCATGTAATGTAAATCTTTCTCATTTAATCTCTTTGAAGCAAGCCCTGAAGAAATATTGTATCTTAATGCTATTCCTTAATAATAATTATTTTAGAAAGTGATGCTTCATTCTAGAAGAATGAGTTGAATTCCCTTTGTACTGACAGTGATGTAAGCAATAAGATCTCACTTTCAGAAGAATCAAATGTATCTCTTAGGAACACATTCTGTAAGTGTCTATCATGATTAATGTGTTACTGTTTAATCTAGGGTTTTTTGTCCCCCTTTAAACAATCCACCATCCTCCCTATCTTCAAACACACAAGACCCTTAGAATGTCGAGTTCCTCAGGATATTGGGTTAATCATAATTATATTGAATTATTTAAGGGGGGGGAATGTACTTCTGCCAAACAATAAATATCTACTTTTTTTTTTCACCCTCTTATAAACATGAAATAAGGGATTAAACAAGGATGAACATACAATCAATCTGATGAAGGTATCATTTTTCTCAAATTAAGTTACAGTCTTTTTGTATGAGTGAAGGCTGATTTGAGATGGATGAAGTGCAGCAGAAAGAGCTCAACAGGGGAGTAAGGCATAAATTACACCACTTTATTTTGACCAATGAAAGTGGGAATAAAAATCTGTTATTTATTGCTCATTTTTCAAACTTGTTAAATTATGTACCTGCCACTATTTTTCTATGCCTCCATTAGAGTGCAATAAATGTATCCTGGACCTCGGATGTATAGAATAGATGTCAGAGATACCCTTATAACACAGGGGTAAGAATTTTTCTACAATGAGAAGAATTTTTTACAATGATCTTCATATAAACACTCTCTCTTTGCTCACTTCAATGCAAAAATATTAGAGATATCCTTTTCTTTACATGCCCACATCAGAGTTTTTTTTTAATCTTGAAAGCACAGGCCATAATTTTAAAAGCTCAAATTAGTCTCCTAAATCCATACTTAGTTTTGATATTTATAAATTTATAGATGTTATGTGCATGTAAGTTTGCACACTTGTATGCACATATATGAATTTCATACATCTAAAAAAATTACCTGTATAAAAATTTGAAACTAGGGAAGTTTGACCTTTGTTTTAAACTGAATTCTAAATAAATAAAAAAATAACCAATAGAAGACGGAGAAACAATTAATATTTTGAAATTTAATATCAAGTTTGAGCTCATCTAATCAAGAAATATCCAGTACATTTAGTTAGTTAATTTGTCTTGACTGACTCAGATGTAATGTCCAAGGAGCAGATTCCCTTACTGTGCTGAGACAAAGCATCCCTCCTCCTTCTCTCTTTTGTTAGCCATGGATGTAAATAACCCAGATACTTTTAAATTAAAAAGAACTGTAATTTGATTTGCATTGATTGAAATTTCTTATTTAGAAACTCACAGAAGCTGGTTGTCTTTGCCTGAGCTGCTTACACTGAAAAAACCCACATATTTTATAGCACACAGTACCATGAACAGTATAAGTTTAATAATACTTTTGCATTCCTTAAGATTCCTGTTTGCAGTTCAGTCATTTCATTTCCTTTTAATTTCACAAAGAAGATTCTGAGACTGTGTTAGAGCAGTCTGGGATTTTTTCAGGTGGTGATTTTAATAATAAATATATATACTCCCTCATTCTATGGTGCATCTATTCAGTTTATAATACTTGTGGCTGTTCAGAGGTGATGTAAATTCTCACTGTTCGTGTGAAATAAAATATTAAAACTACATTGTTACCTTTACATCTTGACAGCCACCACTACCTAGGCTCCATTGAGCAGAGGATTCTATTATACTAACTACACTACAAACATATAATCTCTGCCACAAAGAAATATCTAACAAAAATTTACTAGAGAAAAGCTGCAGGGCTAGGAGGAGTTTAGGAATGTGAGCAAAAAAAAAAAATTACAAATTGCTTACCTTACATGACTTTTAAGACAAATTCCATTTCAAAGAACAGAAGTTTGATATTCAAACTGCTCTTTTTCACCAGGTAAATGGTAATCCTTTGTGATTTAATTTGTGCAGCAAGACAGTAGAGACAATGTTTTGTTTGCATTTGTGCAATAACTGACTAGTCAAATGTTTCTTGTCAGAGATCTCTCAAGCTGCAAGACAAAATTAAATTCCAACTTTATACAGCAAATAAAATTACTCACTAAGGGACCTAGGCCTTCTCTCCTTTCTTAATCCTAGAAAGAAATGTTTTAGCAAAAAAAATCTATTTGATAACACCATAAGTAAGAATGTATAGAAGTAAAATTCCTAAGAATTACATAGTTGGATTATTTTCACATTTTCAGTATTACTTTGTTTTCAATTCATGAAAACTGGTGTGAAAAAAAATCCCCTTTAAGTGTCATTTGAAGTAGAGACCATATTTCTCATCTTGTCTTTAATAATTAAAACTCCCTATTCATTTTATTTGATATAGACAGGATACATTGACAGCGTAGATTGCAGATGGGTAATTGAGGAAGCAAAAGATATTTTGATGAAGTGTAAAATTCAGAGACCAGTGGCTCTTCTTCTCACAGAGTTGTCCACATGAAGTTTTACTATATGCTTTCAAAAACCTCATAACCCTTAGTTTATTCAGACAATAAATCCCCTGTAAGAGATATAAATCCCTACCTCCACTAACTCCTTATTTTCTCTTGAAAATATGAGTTGTGCAATGTAGGATTCAGTTCAACCTACTCAGAACTTTTCAAACATTAACTGTACAATGGACAAGATTTGTTTTTGAAGTAATGTTCTTCTGTAATGATTTTACAGTAGCAGAAGTGTTTCATGCAATAGATGAGAGCATCATATTTTACTTTTCTAATTTTCTTCACAGAATCCCTGTCCCACTATCCCATTATCACCCTCCATAAAGATATGATCAGTTGTCGTGGTGCAACAAAATGCAAAAAATGCAACAAAAATTTTGCAGTTTTATTTTCTTTGTCTTTCCCTCCTTGTCCTCCTATCACACTTGACTCTGTTACCACAGGGTAGTTCAACAATAGTCCTCTGATCCTCTCCTTCCCAAATTTCATCGGTTACTACAGCCTTTAGTCATGAAGGTGCCCATCAGGGTTTTTTAGGTGGTGTGGACCAAGTGCTATGCCTAAGGAGTCTGTGGTAGGAGAAGCAAATTTATTTTAAATTGTGTTACTACCTGAAATTTAAATTTTGTGGTTTAATGCTGACCTCATCTGAAATACTTAAATAAATAATCTTTTTGTTTGGTTTGTTTCTCTTCAAATACGAAATATAAATTGGTCCCATTGTAAAAAAAAATAGCTATTTCTCAAAAATCAAGCTTTATAAATACTCAGGGGTGCCACAAATGCTCTGTATCCTCAGAAGACATCAATTTTCAGGTATTTCCCTTTTTCTGAGCAACTGCCTCTCCTTTTAAGTTAAGCATTCAAATGGAGTTTTGGATGATTAATTTCTGCCCAACTCCTCAGGTAATAATATCTGTGAAGAGACCAGGGCTCTGAGAAATCATATATGACAACACTAATGTGATTAATGTGAGTAATGTGGAATTTATCAAATAATCACATTACAATTTGAAATTCTCCAAATGCCAGCTGTGGAAAAACAATTATTTCCACAGGTTTTCACAGTTTCATTCAGTTGTCAGTGAAATCCAGTAGAACCAGAGAAACAGATGGAGAAACAATAAGGAACCCAAGAAAACATAAATATGGAATTTCACACAATTTAAAATGTTTGGCAGATTTACCAAAGGAATACTTTGTTGTTTTTTCAACTGTTAGAAGAATATCTAATTTAGGATTGCAAATTAAATTCCTTATTTGCACAGTGTGGTTTCTATGACTGCTGATTATTCTTTAAATAGGTTTGAAAAGTCACACCCCAGAACTTGATTTAAAATAACAGGAAACTATTTCTTCACAGGGCTTTCCCTGAGATTCATCTTTCAAGAAAAGCATTTTTTTTCTTCCATCTCATTAGGCAAAAATTTCTGAAAGGGCTGGTAATACTCTGAGAAGCCAAGTAAAGTAATACTGATATTCATTTTCTCATCAGTATTTTTCTTATTTTTTAATAGCACAGGGAGAGAAAAAAAAAAATGAAATATAAGCATATTTGAGATTTAGCATGAATGTTTTCTTATCCAAAAGTATTTTGACACTCATTTCCACTGCAAGCACAAGTTCCATGGACAACAGAAAAACTACAACAGCCCCAAAAATACCAATATAAAATGAAAGCAACTGTGAGGATGTTGCAGAAGTGAGATTGTGGAAAAACACAAAGCTTACTCCATCCCTGTTAATTTGTTCTAAGTAGATAAAAATTTCCTTTGGTAAGTGTGATTTTTCCAAAGTTGTTTTTCCGTGAGAAAAAGAATTACTTCTTGGGTTTCTGAATTATTTTTGTAATTTTAAAACATCCCCTTTCTAAGAATAGTGTATTTCAGAGCACGTTTTATTGTTGTATTTTGTTTACGTGACAAATATTTCTTACCTATCATGTATTCTTTTTATGAACCACACAGATGTCTTCCTGATGTTTAAGTGTTCAAGACTTTAAATCTGAGAATCTTCTGATTGCCAAGCTCAGAAGGTTTCAGGACACACATTGGCCAGAGATAAAATTACACGCTTCATAACTGGGGGTAGTGCTGTAGTTATTTATGTTCTTTAGAAAAGCTGTTCATGGTATTTGGTGTGTAACACTTACATTATTTCTATCAACCTCATTTAGATGCAGAAGTTATAGCACATTGCTTTGTTCATTTAATTCATTTGAGATATCCTTAGGATATGAGCCCACATGACTTGTATTCTTGGCAATGATATGCAAAGAAACAATGCTTATTTCTTGTTAATATGTGCCATCACTGCAGACAGCCCTCTGCATCTTTTTTTCGATTTTTTTGTTGCTTTGCTTTTTTTTTTGGGAGGTTTTTTTATAAATTTGATTAACTTTTTTTTTTTTACAACATTGCCCATGGGTTTGGACACATCAGTTGCTTTCTTGCAATTGTGTTTTTATGTCGGTCATTCTTCTTGATCTAATTTAATCAGTAAGACAGTGCATTTAAGGATTTAAGTATTCTTGGTTTAATATTCCTAATTTAATGCTGTTCTAAGCATAAGATAAAAGCTCACACAATATATTCTTCTATCATTTCAACACCATTTTTGTGTTTATCTGTGTGAAGGTGTATGTTAAAATATTTCCAGCCTCTGCTCTTAAGTAAATTTATTGATTTTTGGACAAAATTTTCAATGTCCTTTTAGTCCATTAAGAACCCTTTTGAGTACAGTAC
>JAOTQP010001652.1:8184524-8196584 GCA_026413545.1 Cichladusa arquata
TGAAATGGCCTCAGATGACAAGAAGTGCAGGGAAATGGACCAAAACTTTCAAAAATTCCTCCGAAGAGCCTCCTGAAATCATGGAAGAAAGGGAAAAATATACCCGGTGATGAGGTTGCAATAAAAATTAAATGGCTAAAAAAATCATGGGAAAATTCCGAAAATTATGGAAAACATTCCCTGTTTCATCGTTTTGGAGACAATTTGGTAATGGTTTGGCTACTTACATTGTACTGACAACTTCAAATGCACATACTAGTCAAATTTCTCTAAAGCCTTCTAACAGCTTACTTTAGTTTTGTCAACTCAGCAAAAGATCAGAACAGAAAGTACCAAACAATAGGAATGTTTTGAGCACCAGAGTTCTACTGAGTAAATACATATCACTCTAATCTCCTTCCTTCAACATGTTAATTTCAATTCTGTAGTTTTCTAGTCATGATTACTCAGTGATGCATTCTGGTGCTGGAAAGTCTTGTCCACATGCCTTGAAGAAAATCTTATTTGTGTTCTTGAAATCTTGAGAGTGTATGTTGTATATGTATGGCCTAGCTCATAAACTTCATATAAAAATGAGACACCACACATTGAATTTTTTCCTGGGTTGCTTTGACAAGCTTTTCAAAGGTGATTTATTTTTTTTTTTTTTTTAAGAAACCTCAGGTATGAACTTTAAAAATACTCAAGTGCTTTCATTGTAAGATTTTGTATTCCTCAAAATTCAACAGTAGTTTTAACCTGGTAGTCCCAACATGAACCTGAATATGCTTAGTTCCTGAGGAGGGCTTTGGACAGAAATATAGGTGGCCAAAAGAGGCTGCAGTGAGACCCAGTACTTGTCAGGTACTGTGCAGCAGACCAAATTCAACTCTGTTTGCAGCAGGGAGATGGACAGCAGCTATCACTCACCCTGCTGCAGCTTTTCCTCCTTGTCTTTTCCCCCCAGAAATTTAGACAGATTTTAGTCTACCCAGATGATGCAGGACTCTCAGCTTCACATAACCATTATCACCTTTGTGTCACCACAAATGTCACTGTGACTTGGTAGGATGACAGCTCTAGGTGTTATTTCTGGATGAAAGCTGCCACTTTACCCCACCAACGCAGACACTCCAGCACTGCACCCCAACCTCCCCATGTCCTCAGCTGAGTCACTTTCCCAAGCTGGCTCACAGAGCAGTCACACAAACAGAGCTGCTAAGACATGCTGCAGGGTGGAGATGGTCAGATGAGAAGTCCCTTAGAAACCCTCAGCTGAACAGTCTCCTCTTCTGGAAGACTTTATTTTCATACATGTTTTTGCTGCATCCATGAGGAGCTAATCCGTTCACTTCCGCTCGGGGAATTTCATTCTTATATCTCCCAGCTCCCTTCCAACCCTGAATTCTTATATCCAGTTCTAGGACTTTACACTGCCTTGGAAAGTTGTTTCCTCACTGGTAAACTCGGGGTGGAGGTTAACTCATTCACCCTTACAGCAAGGAGCACAGAAGAACAAAAGCATCTTTAACAGAAATGGATTCTTGGAGTTATTCGGTCACATCAGATGAACATGTCACAAAATTGCCTTCATAAAACTATTGACCCCTGTCTTAGAAACCTCTTATTATTTGCCTTTTACTTCCTGTACTGCCAGAGAAAGATTCCAGCTTCTTGTATTTCCTGTAAATTCCTGTATTTCTAGATTTTTCCAGTTTTAGCAAGATATTAAGGGCATTCTAATTTAGTTACTTTTATTAATGAACTGCTTATAACTATCATAGAATTATAGAATCCATCTAACACCCATCAAATCCATCTCCTTCCAATTTCGAGAGAAGGATGATGTTGAGGGGGATTTTACAGAAGTCCAGGTAGATGACATCTGTAGCCCTTCCTTTGTCCATTGATGGACTCACCCCAACATGCAAGACCACTGGGTTGGTCAGGCAGGACTTGCCCTTGATGACTCTGTGCTGGCTGTCCCAAACCATTCCCTGCTGCCTCCTATATATTTCTTATTTTATTTAAAATTTATTTAATTCTTTCCCTTTATCAGCGAGTAACCCCTTTTGCATTTACATACAACAAAAACTCAATCCTCCTTGCTAGGTCAACCATGCCAAGGTTTTAATGCTTTTCTTTCCTTCAAATTTTTGATAAGAACTTCCACTTTTCTGAGGAATCAAGACCCTCTACACACATAATCTACTGCATGATATATCTTGATGAGATGAATGGATAAATCAACTACAAGCCCCTAATCTTAGTTCTTGGACACCTCTATTTAGAGCTATGAGCACCCAGCAGAAATGTGACATCTCAGGAGAACAGTGCAGGTGGCAGTCAGGAAGAAAGACTTTATGAGGAAAGCCAGGGAGCAGACAGTATGGACTGTATTCCTAATTTCAGCCTACTCTTCTGTAAAGGCAGGAGACTGCTGTTGTCAGTGCAAACAGCAGGCAGCTCCTCTGGAGGCCATTCTCCGTGTCACTAGCCAAGAAAGGCAGCCACAGGCCCTGAAAGTCACTAAAGCTGTGCAAAACACACACAGCTCTTTCCTCCTCATGGTCACAGCTCCTGATCCAGCAGCTCTTATTGCATTAGCATTAGCAAGCACACCTGTGTCAACTTTAGCCTGACTGCTCTCATAAAATTATGTCAGATTTCATAGAAGTTCCACTGGTTAAAAATTATTTATTTTTAGTACATATGTAATTTTAAAAACCCAAACAAACACAAATGTATTTTTTTCTCACCCAGAGAAGGAGAACATGCTATATATTTGTATTCAGAACAGAGAAATTTAATTTTAATAGCTCTAACTAGAAGTAGGTCATGATTAGTATTTTGTTTTGTCATAAGCCTCACTTTCTTTCAATGGTGTTCTTTATGAAAAAGAAAAAATCTCCCCTTTTTCTTAAAAGAAATTTTCCACAATTATGGAGATAGAATATTTCGTATTTTGTCTGATTATAAATCCACAATAAACAAGCTTTGATGCATTTCAGGTCTCCAGGGGTATAAGTGCATTACTGAGAATAAATATTGTCCTGTTGCTACAGCATGAATAATTCATCATAACAAAGATCTCTTCATCTTTATTTTCTACTATGCCTCTTTCGAAATGCAGTCTTAGAAACATAATTTACAGAATATTTATATTTCTTAAGTACTTTATCTTACACTGAACACTGAAAATGGCATGCCCATTAAATTTAATTATAAGGTATCCATTTCAATAAATATACTCCTAATCTGCATGCTTATCTATATGTTATTTGTCATTATCAGCTGGAGCAGTAAGTTATTTCTATACAGGACCATTGTGTTTTGTACCCTTTCTTTACTGGCAAGAACAAAATCATATATAATGCAGTAAGTAAAATAATAAACATTAATTTATTCACCATCTAATACATATCTTCCTAAAAGAAAAAACCAAACTACTATTATGTTATGTTAAAGGCAATTTTTTAATAGCACAGCAATAGAAAATATAGTGAGTTTTTGCCTGTGCCATTAGTTTAAATTCTAAACATATTTTCTGGAAAGTCAATTCTTTTCTTTGCTTAGTGAGCTGTTTATCATAGATTCAATTTGTTCACTCTCCAAATCAAGGAATTTTTTTTTATTGAATGTGTGATTGGTATTGTTATTCTTTACTTTAAAGATCAAAGTCTTTTTTCTCATACAACACAATCTATGTTTGATCAGAGGCATATTACTAAAACATAATTTTGTTTTATGGAAAATATTTTCAATCATATATGAGGTCAAAGCTATTTAACTGTGTAAAATTTGGTCTGAAATATTTCATTTTTTTTTAAATATGGAAGATAATCAACATTTCTGTGCTGAATTAAAAATATCTGTGTTCTTCACAAAGAGAGAAATAGGACATTGATGGTTATTTAAAATAAATCTTCAACCCAATATTGAGACAAGTTCTATGGGGTAGCCTATTAATTGCTCAAGCTGCATATCCTTGTTTCAGATTTTATGACCCACTGAATAAAAAACCAAAGTTTATGATAATTGCTCAATAGCCTTTTCCATTTTAGGCTTCAAGTATTTAAATTTGGATAAACATAAAGAAAACTTTACTGTAGACTTCAATGCAGAACAACGGGTTGTATGTTTTTCGTCATGAGAGAATAATGTAAATTTGAAAACATTTGGAAACTGATGCTTCTTAACAAGTCTATATAATAGAAATAAATGGGATAAACAAGTGATTTTGGTAGAAACAGTAGGCTAGTAAATTATCTACATAGTTTAGGAATGTTACCATATGTTCAAATTTGCCTTTGGTCCTTAGCAGAATGTACTGATCTCAAAGCTGTCCCAAGGAAGAGAATAAGCAGGAAAGAATTTGAGATTTTGACATTTGAAAGTCAAAGCAGTTTATTCAGTGTAGCTTGTGAATAAAAATAAAACCAAAACCAAAACAAAACTAAAAAAACCCAAAAACAAACAAAAAAACCCCAACCAAACCAAAACAAGACCAGAATGGAGAAGGAGAAAAGAAATTTCTGTGTGAAAAATAAGTGCCAGGAAAAAATAAATGGAGCTATTTTAAGATGACACTGACTACTGATCAAAGCATTATTGAATGTATGGCAAGAAAAAATTGCATTTAAATTTGAATGAAAAACAAAATGAAATCTGGGAATAGCAATGAAAAGGATGCAAAAAAGAAAAGATGAGAAATAAAAATGCATTTCATGGTCTAATGACTAGGGAAAATCCAAAAAGGAAAAGTCTTCCAAATCTTTCTTTCTAGAGTCACTAGCTGTGAATTTTAAAGATTCAAGGTGGTGAGCAGTGCTTTTTTCCCTTTGTTTGTTTGCACCAAATGTCTGAAAATCAGGTTTGCACTAGCAAAGGATAATTTATTGCCAGTTCTGATGAATTTTAAAGTATTGCTTAGTAAAAATTTCTAAAGTAATTTTTATACAGCACTATGAAGTTACCTTACACTTGCTGGCCACAAGTTTTATTGCAATAAAAAAGGACAGGGTATAAGTTTACAATATGCTCATGCATACTTTTCCCAGGGATACCACAATTGTTACCTATTAAATCTGAATATGACATTTTATTTGTGTAGCTGGAAAGATTCCTGATAATTATCTTCTCTTTGCTTTCAACAACTATGTTATCATGAATTATAGGATGGGACTATTGCTTGCAGCTGTGTATTTGATAAAATAGAAGTCTGCACTTTCACCAATACAAGCAACAGTTTTACTGCCCACACAGCAATGATATTTATCATGATTTGTTCATCTGAGCCAATCAAAGTCTCATCTGTGCCATCAGAAAAGCAAAACAACAATAATCAATTATCAAACCCCATTAAAAGTGAAAATGAGGATTAATCTCATGTTACAGCAGCCTCTCTGGCTCTCGTATTGTTAATCATGTTTTATAAACAGCCATCAAATTTATGGTCCAGTATGGATGTGGAAACCTCCTCACAAAATATTCAGTGTGCTCATTAATTCCTTTCCTTCTGCTCTGAGTATAGAGACATGTTCATATTCCATGTTTAAATTATTTGAATACAGAAATCTGGAAAATCCTGGGATAAAGTACTAATTTGAGTTAATGAACCAATAAACTGTTTATTCCTCCACAACTTAAAAGTGTGGGTGGCATAATTGTGTTTCTGTAGATAGAAATGATTTTTTTAAACTGAAGATTCTAAAAGGCATCATAACACTACCCTTCTTTTGTCTTTTCACCTCATGAGGCTGTTTGAATCCTTGATATAACCACCCGTGGGCTCAAATGGCCTCTTCCCAATCTCTCCATGCTAAAATCATCAAGAAGGCATTCTACAGAATGGTGATGTTAGCAAATTGCTAATTCCAGGTTGGAAGAACTATTACACGTAGAAACAATTGTGTCACTAGTACCAGACAAAGCATAAAGATAATGAAGGGAAGAAAAGTATCAAAAAACTATTTTTACTTGCTCCTTTCAACTTATCAGGAATAAACCAAGGATAGAATTTTTGCTACTATAGAATTATAACTTAATTAGAATTTAAAGCCTTCTTCTTCTTATCCCTCTGACATTTTTTCCATTGTATATATCTGAGATCCTCAAGTTCCAGGTCAGCCCACCTCCTTTGGCTATGACTTTTCCAGAGACAGCCTTCCAAAACCTGCATAAAAGAAAATGGAATGCAGATGAGAGTCACTTATGAAATTAATACAGGGTTTTTACTTCAAAGAAAAAAAAAAAAAAAAATTATTTTATTTTGGTGTACATCTTGATGCAGCCATTCCTGTCCAGCTGGATGCCATTTAGAATCACAACCAGATTGCCACAGGGCGTTCTGACAACGGGTATTTAAAAACCCATTATGATAAACCTTTAGCACAACTGAGTTTATGGAATTAAATTAAGAAGGAAAAAGGCTCACTTCCAAATTAAAATAGCAGAAAAAAGGGCTCACTTTTAAATTGTTCCAAAGAAGTTTATACAAGGACATTTGACTATTTTTCTTTATTATTATTATTTTTATTATTGTTTTACAATTGTGGGCAGTAGGTGTGAGGAAGCAAAGAGAAGCAAAAGAAAAAGGAAATAAACAAAAATGGTAATGTGATCCTGTCAAATGGACATGCTTGTAAGATAGAAATAACATTGGAATTCAAAGAAAATATGCTCAAAGTTGTCTATTTAATTTTTAATAGACCTACATTAAAATTTTGACTTTATAATGATTGTTTAATTCACAAAATACCCAGAAATTTATCATTAATTACTAAGTATTTATTTAAATGAAAGAAGAATATTCAATTATTCTTTTCATTAAACTATTGCAGAAGCCATGGTAATATACTGCTTTATAAGCTTCATTACAGCGCAAGGTATTTTAGACAGTTGTTGTATAAAAGCAAGTCAATAGACAACAGAAAGGTGTGTTGGAGTCACAAAATCAAATTTTATTTATGCATGATGTTAATTTCTAGCACTGGAAATTTGAGCACATTTTCTCCTATAATATTTTTGGATGATGTGACTCATCTGTGGAAGTCAGACAACACAAACAAAATAATATATATAAAATAAGCAAAGAAGATGTAAACATAGTTGTGTTTGGTTATCAGGAGTTTCCCTCACCATATTCTAATGACAGTAAGAGTTCTATTTGGAGTGTCTTCTTCAGCCTCACCCTTCTTGATTTTATATTTCATATTATTTAATAGCATTCTTCAAAGAGGTTTCTACTAAGTAACAGGTAGTCTATAAACTCTGCTTTTTAATAAACAAAGGGGTGCACAGGAAGAATCTTGTCAGAATCAGACTTCATTACCACAGGCTGCATATGGAGAAATAGGAGTATGAGATGTAATATTTGCTATGATACATCAGAGGAAAATAATAATGCTCAGTTTATGCTCTAGAACTTTGAAAAGACTCTGCTAAGTACTAAGGGAAGCTATAAGGCCAATAAGGGAAAAAAAAAAAAAAAGAAAAACAAAACATTAAAAACATGAAAAGCTAAAACATCAACAACCCACTGAGCTTTACAGTGTAATCAAATAAAACCATACCATTTTATTTAGCCTTGATATTTAGTATTTCACATTAAATCCTCCACACTTACTTGAAAATTATATATTTATTCTAAAGTATATGTAAAACTTTAGAATATCCACCATTATTTGCCAGAAAATATTAAATTAATTTGTGATGGTGGCTAAAAATAGTCAATAACACGAAACTGAACTGGCACTGTTTGAAAATTTTGTTAGCTATGTCATTGAAATATATTTCAATTAAACATAACAGGTTGAATCTCATTCATGATATGAAATTTCGTTGCTTTTCATTATGAGTCTCTGTGTGAAAACAAGTGTGTCTAGGCCTGCTAATTTCAGAAGCTGCATAACTGGTTTTTAATTTCATTCAACTCATTAAGTACAGGAAAAACACTAATTCATTTCTTAGTATCTAAAACTAAAGTATGAAAACTCTTGGATGAACTTAAAATGGTGTATGTCATGTCACAGACACAAACTACAGTTCTGTTGGTTATAGCTTAAAAGAGGATGTGGAAAATATGAAATATTATGAAATATTGAATATCCATATTACATTTTCAAACACTTTTTTGAGTATTCTCCTTCATTATTTTCAAAGTCAAACTTAGCTCTTCATATCAAAACCCCCTTCTTCCAGATCCTCACTTGCATATAAATAGCAATACAACATGCAAACAAACAAACAAAAAATTAAATTATTGGTCAAATAAAACCTCTGAGTAAATTCTTCCTTTTCATTTTTTTTTCCAGCAGAACTATCTTTCCCTTCTTTAAAAATCATCTCTACACCTCCGGTCAAAAGTATTTCCTAAATTTTTATGCCCCCTATTTTTTACTATGATCTCAAGCCTAGACAATTCATCATCTACTCAGTTGTCCAACATGTTTGAGATTATAGACAAAGAAATTAAATGAAGATGAGCATTAAGTAAAATTTTCTTTTGTAAAGACATGTAGATTTTTTAATACTGTGCCTTACAGCATACTAATAAATGCTTAATTTTAATGCCTTTTATACTGCCTCCATTTCTAAAAATTAACAACAAATCAATATTTGTCTATATATAAATTTTTTTTAAAAAAAATCCATATATCCCATCTAAACTAAGCTTTATGAAATTAAATTTTCAAACTTGCTGATTGTTTCCATACATTCCATTCATTTAAGAGTTTATCTTTTATTATTTGAGCACACTGCTCTGGGCGTTCAAAGGCTATGTGTAGCTTTCAGAGACACAGACAGGAAGCAGTGAAGCATAGAGAGAAAGCAGGAGAGATTCTCACATGACTAACTCTGCTTTTCATTTCATGTGAAACATCTCATGATAACCAAGAGCTGCAGAACGTGCACATCCATATTTCACTTTTGACAACATCAGTATTTTGATCAGGCAATAGAATATTTAAATATATTCGAGAAAGTGGATCCCTGGTGACCTGTGGTGAGGTGTCACCACGCCTGCTGTTTGCTGGCATAAGAGACTCAGCTGAGTAAATACAATCTGCTTTTTCCAGCAGAGGAAAAAAGCAGGAGGACAAAAAAGTATATTTGGCACTTGGGATATACATGAGATCTAAACCAGGGAGGCTTTTCTCATATGTTTAAAGAGTATAAAATCATATATTGGTATTAATGGTGGTAGACTTAAATAACTAAGGAATAGCTAACGTGATAAAAATGGTGAGATTTTAGGCCTTTGGATGTCTCATTGCAAACAGAGTGGAAGACATGAAATTCCTTTTATTTTTACTGAAATGAGTTCCCCCATACACCATTTTTAGACACAAAATAAATAGACAGTGAAACACCTGCATCAAATGCAAGATGAAGCCATTACTTCCAGCTGTTTCAGGGGTCACAATTCATTTTGAAGCCACTTGTTTTCTTAGAGTGTTAGCAAACATCTGGTTGAGACCAAAGCAGGACTTGCTTCATCACAGAGAGCATTCAGCAAATAAGGCTACTGCCCCCAGGAGCCTGTCCTCTAATTTATAAAAAGATACAGCAAGTGAGAAAGAAAACAGTAATAGCAACAATATAAATGAAGATGAGAAATAATGATAAGCACAGGTAAAAATTAGAATCAATGACAATATTATGAATTATATCTAAAGCAATAAATTACTATGTACTAGAATATGCCACAGCTACAAATAGAAAAATAATGTCAAGCACTGTTTTTCATCTGTGTAGCATCATTGTACATCTCTTTTTCTTCTTATGGACCACAGCCTGAGCACTGAAGCAGCAACCTCATCTTCTACCAAAATGACTTTACACAGTCAAGTAAAAAACTAATTTTCAGGGATAGTGAAGTAATAATGCAAGTCTTCTTACATTTTTACAATCAAATATGACAAAGTCCACTGTCTTTGCTGGAAATTACCTTTATCATCCTTTGCCAGACTTCTGAGAAGGAGCCCTTACATAGTTAGAGACATATTCTATCTCATTTGAAAGAAAACCTCAACCATTTCTCATTTCTGGTGATCAGTCTTTACCTGTGTCCTCAGATCCTTGCCAATATAAAGGGAATTTCTTGAATTTAGACCATCTTGCTTTTTTCTCTATTGCTCACCTCTGTTATTATCTCATATTTTACAGTGTAGATGAATGATAAACAGCAAGAGAATTAAATCAACCTGGAAAAAGAAGTATTGACCATCAAGGAGTTCACCAAATGGAAGCCCACCAGTGTTTGTGGATGGATTGCATGACATGAAAACCTTTCAGCTGGCCTTGCATAGGTACAGATATCTGCAGTTTTTTCACTACCTTATTTAGACTGGCAGTGGGAAATGAGTGCTGCAGTCCTTCACAATTTCTGTTTATCAGGAGATTCTTCCTGTTCTCTGAAAATCTGTGATTGGTTAATTAGATTGAAACCTGAAAAACACTTTGTCTGGCAACACCAAGTAAGAGTCTGATGCTGATGCTTTCATAGTTTCTTCAGAGGCTGCAGAGCATGAGTCCAAATGACAGTGATTATCTGCTCTCACAGAGCAGTGCCTTGCTGGGTGCAACTCAGGCCCAAGTCTCTGATGAGTTTCTTTGGTGTTCTTTGGATGGAAAGCATCTCAGGAAGTTGAGCTATAGAAAAATTCATAGGAAAACATTTAAGATAAATTAGTAGGAAAATATCGAAGCTAACCGGATCCATCAGCTAAGGCAGAAAAACTCTGCCCATAAACTCTACAGGAAAATTCCAATAAACTCTAAGAATTTGAAATGAGTTTATAGGAAATTTCTACTACGTGATGAAATCGAGTACTTGCATTAATTGTTATATTAATACCATATTTCAGGTGTAGACAATGATTGAATTTGGAATGATGAGCACAATGGATAATTCTTCATTATTCATTCATGAAATAAGTCCCCTAATTCTAGCACATTTTCAGAGGCTTCAGTAATTAATATGTTTCTCAATTTTACTAATGATAAAAAATGCACTGACTTCAATACAGAAAATAATTATAACCATATGTTAGAAAAATAGTTCAAATAGTTCACAAACAACACACACATAAAGATCAAAGAGAAGTGATGTGAAGAGTAATTACAGCATTATGTAGCCAACAGCAGAATAAAATTGTTCTATGACTAAACCAGGTACAAAATTGTGGTCTAAATTAGTGCCTTTAGTGAGTTAAAATGCAAATGTATCTTTTTCTAGTGTATTTTCTTGTTTTGTCTTCTAAACATGGAGTGTGCATAAATAAAGCTTTTTGGAAAAATAGATAAACTAAAGTCTACTATTGTACCTTCGATTAAGTATTTTCAGAAGTCTTACATTTTGTCTGCCTGTAAATGAGTCCAGTTCACCTAGCACAGAAAAAAAATTTCACATAGTTGATAAGAGAAAGGTTTATTTTACTAAATCTACTAACATCTACTTGCTTATTCGGCAAGTCTTTTTCAGGATGGAGACAGTTGTTACAGAATTGCTTTTATTCTGATTTTCATAGAAGAAGTTTAGGAGTCAAAAATGAAAAATAAACTTATTGTAGCAAAGGATAATCCTTTTTATCCAGTCTGTGATAAAGAAGTTCTAAAATTCTCTGCTACACAAGTTTCTCCTGATTCCTGAAGGCTTAGACCTTTCCCTGATGTTCATCTATTTAATTTAACAAAGCACTGAGGTCTTAGAATCATAACATTTTTATTATTAATCATTCAGACTCAAAAATACCCCTTTTTACTCTATCTCCTCAACAGCCCCAGCCCCTTTTTTATGTTCCACAGTTTTGTTGTTTGGTCTTTTTTTGTTTTTTTTTTTTTTTTTTTTTTTTTGTTTTTGGTTTTTTTTGTGTTTTTTTTTTTTTTTTTTTTTTGTTTTGTTTTGTTTTGTTTTTTTTTTTTTTTAGGTTTTTTTTGTTTTTTTTTGTTTTGGTTTTTTTTTGTTTTTGGTTATGGTTTTGGTTTTGGTTTTTTTGTTTTTTTGTTTTTTATTTTTTTTTTTTTTTATTTGGTTTTTTTTTTTTTGGTTGTTTTTTTATTTATTACTTAATGTTT
>JAOTQP010001652.1:8196684-8212137 GCA_026413545.1 Cichladusa arquata
TTTTTCTTTTTTTCTTTTTTTTTTTTTTTTTTATTTGCTTTTTTTTTTTTTGGTTGTTTTTTTCTGTATTCCTTCATGTTTCTAACTGTCTGCTCTTACCTTTGATCCAGCTCTAGTCACCTGCTGAACCACACTGATGGATTGGAATGAACACAGGCCATCAATTGAAACCTCTCCTCCCCTGTGTTGATTTCAAGCAGGTTTCTTCCATATGGCCTATAGTCTAATGTTTTTCAGGTCTAATTTCAGCTGTTATAATTTTTTCAGCAAAAAACACTCAAAGCATTCCTGAAAGGGAATAAGAAACAAATCTCTAGATATTGTGGAAGGTAGAACAATACTTTTACAGCTCAGGATTGATTCATCATTGGTTTGCAATATGGCTCTGCAGGAAATGTGAGAAAATAACCTACCTTAGTCAACCTATCTGAGTTAATAACTTCTTTTCTGTTTTGGTTTGGTTTTGGTTTTGTTTGGTATTTTTTGTTTGGGTTCTTTTGTTAATTTTTTTTTAGTTTGATTTTGGGGGCTTTTTTTCAGGTTTTTTTCAGAGATGTTCTGATTTTCCTATCCTACCTGACAAAATGAGAAAGATAGCTGGAGGATAGAAGTAAATATATTGTTCAAGACAGGAAAAATATTATGGAGTTCTGTTCTGGCAAAAGAACTGTTGTTTTGTTGATAGCAAGTATTACCCTCTTTGAAAACACTGACTTGCAAGATAAAAAAATAGAGTTCTTTGGGCTACCTCCTATTTAGATGCCATGTCCCACTTTTTTCTAACCTCTTCACAGGAAATCCCAGACTTCCCTGCATGGGAAGGAATGTCTGTTTTCTTTCACCTATACTTGGTTTACTGAGCTCTTGACCCTGCAGTTCACCACTGTATCCTGCAGCACAGCAGCTCATGTTTTGCACATTCAGGCATCACACTGCCACAGTGTTTTTTAGGCTTGTTTCTACAGTGGGTAGAATAAGAGTAAATAAGTAATTATTAAAAAAAAAAAAATTGCAGTTAAGTTGAAGCCTTATGGAATTAGCACACTGACGTGCTCTTTAACAGGGTGCAGAAAAAAGGAAATTCTGAGTGTTTTGGTGGAGATAGGAGAACTACAAACTGAGCAGGGAGGAAATATCTGGTACTCTGAAGGGGCTGAGGAAAATTTCAGCAAAGGAGATAGGTGTGGAAGGTTGCAAGGATTCCCTGAAAAAAGTGGAGATGGAAAGATTGTATGCAAAGGATTTGAAGAGAGAGAAATGCAGAGGGAGTGATCATTGGTGTGTGCAGACAACCTGGCAAAAGGAAGCAAAAATCCTTCACCTTTCAATAGATAATTTATGTTTACCAAAAGGTTGTGACCCTCAACCACTTTCTATGTGAATATGTCAGAGACATAATTGATTTATTTTTTCAAAATAGATATATAATTATGTATGGAATTTAGGGCTGTATTCTCAAGATGTGGGATTTTTTGATTCCAAAGTGTAATTAGATCCATCCAATATTCAGGTATAAATCCATTTCCCCTTTTAATATTTGTGCATTCATTTGTGGAATCAGTGGATGCAGCAGGATTTTATCCGAAGGCAAAGTAACATTATTAAAAAGACTAAGCTTCCATAGGCTGGAAAGACTGTTTGAAACCACAGAAAACTAAATAAGCTTCACTGTTTATTCATTGGGTCAAACCTGCAGGCTTGAAAACTGTGTTAAATTGCATCCTTAATTTTTAATTTCTTTACTATCTCTTAATATATTAAAAGTCACGCTATCTTTTTCTGGAACAACAATCACATACATATATAGTAAAAGAGTATACTTGAATGTTAGAATGTTTAAAACTTAAAAAATTATTGGCCAAGAAAGCAATTTTGAAAAAAACAAATAAACAAACAAGGCTTCTGTGACAAAACAGAATCCGTGCAAACCAGTTTTGGTTTTCATCTCACAAAGAGATTTATATAACTTAAAGTGCAAAAATATGAACAAAACAGTAAAGTTTAGTTCTGAAAACATCCATTCTTTTGTGACGTGCTCCAACAGTGAAAGGAGGTTAAAATTTCTTTTTACCTTTTAGACTAGCCCTTGTCACCTGCACTCCATCTTGCATCAAGTAAAGAAAATTACTGGAATGCAGCAAGTAGAAAAGCAACTGCTTTTTTGTGTTTTCACTGCAGTGTACTGTACAAAATTTCTGGGGTCTCTTCCATTGCTAAACGAATTGACTTAGAGATTGTGACAACACTGCAGCCTTTTTTCTCCCACCAAGCACATCTGAGTTATCAAACAAAAGCTTTGAGATTACAGCTTTCTGAAGAAGAAAATTAAACCCTTGCAGAGAAGCAGATGCTCCAACATTATATATTCTGAGTGTACACTGTGCTGTGCATGGCCAGCTGTAACAGGAAAACTGCTTATTTTGACATTGCACACTGGTCTTCAGTGCAATGTCATTGCATAACAATATCTGCCCTTCCTCCTGTCTCTGCACTATTTGCCACAGCCACCTCACACACCTACTTACTGGCATCCTCTGCTCTCTGTAAGTAGCTTTTGCTGAGGGAATATGCAGAGTTTTCTGTTTGTTTACATGCACTAAACACTTCATAAGCACAGTTGCCCCTGAGCACAATTCAATTTTCTCAAGCAACCTTGGTACTTGAGCTACTAGTTACTATAGAGATCATTTTCACTGCTCATTGGACAAAAGAAAAAAAAAACTCAAAAACCAAAAAACAACACAACGAATTTATATTAAACCATAATATTTTGAGCAAGTGTTGCAATGGGGAAAACTCTATGTATGAAAGCAGGTGGGAGGGAGAGATTTTACCCATTGTTTTCAATAGTCATAAGGAAATTATTCTGCTATGTTTTTCTGTTGTAGTGGTACACAGCAAAGAACATTATTCATAACCCAGCACAACCTTGAGACAACTGATATTTATAAATTCTAATTTCATCCATGCCTGGATAAGTGCAACAGAAATTTTCTGCCATATTATGATCTTAAACAGGAGTTTGAGCCAAGGCTATTTTCAATAAGATAAAGAATGCCACACATTTGTTTTGTCTCAAAACTTCGCATCATCTTATTCATGATCACACTTTTTAAAACATATTATCACTTGTAGAGATTGTAACCTAGGAAATAAATATTACAAAAAAGCTTCACTATTAAAAAATGGAATTATTAACACTGCACATTTAAAAAAAAGACCCTTTTCATTATATTTGCACCAAGCAGCAGGCTACATTATGACTATAATGTTTGAAATTATTTGTTGCCCAATTTAATCTTTGGAATTATTTCATTTCTGTCAAATGAAAACCTGTCTGTTAAGGGATGTTGGAGCAGCCCTGGCCCATGTCTTCCTCCTTTGCAGGGCAGTCCCAGGCTGTGGGACATGGCAGCTGCTGATTTCCCACTTGCAGGTTCCACCCATAGCAAAGCTGAACATGGACCCACCAGCCCAGATCCCTTCACAGCCACTTTCCCCAGTGGATGGCACCCAACCTTGCAGCGCTCACAGGTGGGACAGGCAGTGGGACTATGCAGAGACCCAGTTAGGAAAGGATTAAGGAAATATGGGAGAGGCTGTTATAGTCAGGCAAGGGGCTTAGTCCATTCATATGGGACCAGCCCTTTGATCTCACTTTTCTCCTTTGTTTCTCCCCATTCCCTTCCTTTGCCTTTTCCCTCATCAGTTTGCCTAGTTCTGCTGAGCTCCTCTCCTTCCCATTTTGAACCCTCAGGTTTCCATCCCTGTAGGCTGCAATACTCCTGATAGCCCATCAAGGCTTGCTTCTTGGTTTTGTCTCTCCCTTAGTCCAGCAGGTTTGTGTCATTTTATCTATGGCTTAACTGTTTTTCCTTATTATCCCATTTGGCAAGGCCCCAAATAAGATAATCTCACTGAAATAAACATTTCCACATACAACACGTAGCAAAGGAGCAAAAGGTCTGGCATGTGCTCGTGCTGACACTGCTGGCATCCAAACATACAATGGAAGATATTGTTCACTTCAACTGGAAAGAATCAAAAATTTGATCCTGGAAAGGTACCCAAAGATAAATGGTATGTATGTGAAGAAATCCTACGAAAGAGAAAGAAAAGGAGCAGGGAACTGATGGGTGAGAACTGAGGCAGGCAGTAGGAGAACTAAGCTGACATTCAGAATAAGGAGAAGCAGGGGAAATGATGGAGTCAGTATGAAACAAGCTGCAATCTTCTCATTACAGTGAAAATCCCTCCAGATTCCCAAGTGAAACCTGTTACTCCAATGTCCTCCATCAGCAGGGAGGGTATGTGAACTCATCCAAAATCTGCAGTTTATGGCTGCCAAAGGATGGATACACCCAGAAGATGAAGCTGGCAGCTCAACATCTCCTCTGATAGCTCAAACATCAGAGGCCTGGTTTAGGGATTTAAAGAGTCCAGTAGTGCTGATGAGATGGTTATGAGATATGAGGGAATACTTTTATGTTCCTTGTTTAAATGTAAGTCCAAAATGTATATATTGCATAGTTACTTGATATAAATATACCAAATAAACATAAATATAATAACATTTTCTTTCCCAATCATACATATAAGCTTACTCAAAGATCTGCAGAAAATTAATTTTAAAATGACAGTAAAACTGAGATAATGTCCCCAACTAAAATGTAATTTCATTGCCTATATCTGTTATAAAACTACTTGCTGTTGTCAACTGATATCCCCTTCTTCACTTCAGAGAATCCCTCTTATTCTCACTATCTTATTCCGTTTTCCATTTCATATATATCTCTATACCATTTATTTACTTTTTGTTGAATATGCTGGAAAGAGAAAATGAGCTTCAGAAATATTAAAAGGCAGCTGTATCTGTAGACCTAGATTAGATGTTAGCCTTTTCCATGGCAACCCTGAGAAAAAGTTTTATTACAAAATTTGTAATTAAAAAAAATCATTGAATTTTTAAAGTCTACTTTTTAATATTTGTTTTAGAGGTTTTTCCACTACAGATCACAAACCAGATTCATAACTATTTAGAAGAAACAGAGAATTCAGCAGGGTCCATATCCTGAGTTTGTTCTGAACTACACTGTGCCAAGCACGCTGAAGAATTAGAGGTTACAGACACCCAAACTGGACACCAAAATCAACTGAATATACTTAAGCTTAATTTCTCTGCATGGCCATTACCCATCTGTAAAATGAAGATAATAGAATCCCTTAACCTTATGAGGATTTTGAGAATATAAAGTAATGTCTGACATTATATTAATGAGTTCCATTTAGAAAATAGCACAGAAAAATCAATAATTCCTGCTTAAAGAGTGCTGTCTGAATAGTTTGAAGCCAATAAGACATGTCCACGCAGTGAACAAGGACAAGAGAACAAAACACTGAATACTTCTGATTAAGGAAGTACCATCTCTGACTGATGGAGCCAGGGATTCCATATTAAAAAATATTCTGGGTGATGTAATTAAAGACCATTATAATGCAGATGTCCAAGTGAGCCAAACGAAGGCTGCATGGGGAATTTTAATTTTCATATTTTCTAATTTGAATGCTTGACTTTGTGACCTTAATTTTTTAATATAATTTTCTGGATATAATAATAGTAATTAATTGAGTAGGAAGAGAGACATTAAAGAGTTATGCAAGATTTTCATTTGTGACCTGAAAGGCAAGGGGCCCTAGACAAGAAAAAAGAGTCTTGAAGCTGGCTGACATTTCAGAGACACTGATGAGGCAGTGCTACTTCTGTGAGAAGACATGCAAAGGAGCAAGTGTAACACAAAGAGTTTTTAATTCTTCTGACTTTAAGTGTATATGACAATGACATATTAAATATATATGCTATTTTTTCTTCCCAACCTCATCACATTTGGTCAGACTCCTGGAGCTCCATTTGAAAGTAAATAATGTTTACTCACACCCCACAGTCTTCCATAAACAATGTGTTTTGTAACAAGGATTTTCCTGGGCAGCAATAATTGCAGCTCATCACCAGTTTTTGTTACCTTTTTAAATAATGGGACATAGCTTTTGCTTGTGTCTTAGAGTGCTCCTCAACAGTTGATAATTGGATCTTACAGAGGAGCTTTCAAGAATTCATTGCTAGTATCAGAACTTATATTGTAGATTCTTGTACTAGTGTGAATCTACCCTCAGCAGCAAAACAGGAGGATAGGGGCATGCATTACAGAATGAAAGCTACCTACCTGTTTAATCTGGCAGAAGGAGAACCCAGATTTGGATTGGGGTGAACTCAGTCTAGCCAGAAACAAATCCAACTCCAAGAAGCACCTAAAACATAATGTCCACACTTGAATTAGCTTTATTTCACAATGTGTCCCCTAACAGCTCTATGCCCCAAGATTAGTACTTACATTAACAGGCACTGCTGAGGTAGGAGAATTCCCTAAAGGATCTGACAGCATATGCTGAAGAGAATATTATATTTGAACATCCACATCTCTGGTTCTAGAGGCTGGAAAAGAGGACCTGGGCAATATCCTAAATATTACAGAAGTTATACAGGGGACAAAAAGACCCCTATCTAACTATACACCTACCTATTTCAAAGTAAACATAAATTCAGGTCTTGCAACTTTGGACAAAATTAATATCCAAAAGACATCTTGAATCTCCTCCAAGTAGTCAAATATTACTAAGATGTTTAATGTTTCTCTTCCAGGAAAAGAGCAGATGCAGCTTTCAAACTTCAACAATCATGAGCAGTTTAGAAAGTTCCTGTAAAATCAGTGAAATCCTTAACAGTCATGTCCTCAAGTGGAACCACCATATCCTCAAAAAACCAAAACTCTTGTTATTTTGACTCCTGCTAAACAAATTCCATGCTGATCCACATGAGATACATAGAGAAGAAAATAATGTAGGAATTGCTAAGGATAGCTGAACTGCAATTAGATGCAGTATGTTTCAGTAGATCATATTGAGTGATTTTGACTTTACACTACATGGAAGAAAATAACAGAAGACTTAAGATGCTGTTAATTAATCTCTTAGACTAATCTGATTCTGTTCGTGAGTAGTATGAACAAGGTGGAAAAAGGCTGGACTAAAAGCCAGAGCATTTAAAGAGATAATCCTGGTTTTGTTAATAATTCCTGAATAGCCTTAAGCCCTTCTCTTAATCTTTTCACAACTCAGCCTCCCCATCACTTAAAAGATACCAGAACACTGACTCACCTGCTTTTTACACCTGCAATGTGGCTTTGAAAACATAATGTTACAGCATAAGTACTACATATTTCCTTTCAAATTTCTGTACTCTTTCCTGTTCAGGAATAACTTGCTTTTTTTTTCCTTAATGATAAAAAATTATGAAGTTGTACTCTATGAATAATTGAAGACTCTAAACCACCTGGTTTTATTTAAGTGAAATCAAGAAGCAGTTCATGTCAAAGTCATTTAATACAGTTTGTAAGTTAAATATTAATGCAATTAAAACTATCAAGAAAGTGAGTTGAATACAGTTTTCAGTGGTTTTTAAAGCCAAAATCACACAATATATTGCAGCCAGTTTTAAATCTTGGGGTGCCTTGGCAATGTGAAATGCTACCCAGTCTTCCAACACAAACTTTGCACCTGCACATTTATTTCTTAATTTCTATTATTATTTCATAGTCTTCTCTATAAGAGGAAGATTTCTTTATAATGATGTGATGCAGAAATTTTGTATTGACTGATGATTAATTCAAATTCTTTTAATTAGGAACTCAATAATGTAGTTTGAAAATCAGCTAAAAGGATGTAGTGCTAAAACCTGAAAACATGAAAAAGTCTTGCCATTTGTGTGAAGCTTTCAAAATTTGTTTTAATATTTAAAGTCCTGTAATAAGAAATGAATAGCATATTTGTGACATTTATAATTGATACCAGGCTGCAAAGCTCTTTAATCAATACTGAAGATGAAAAAAAACTGTATAAAAGAAATCTAGTCACAATGGAAACCTGGGCAGATAGAGAAATGAGAATTTCTTGTGAGATGGTGCACCTACAGAATATACCCTAATTGTAGGGAAAGATTTTTTAGAAATAGTGATTTATTAAATGCCAGATATGATTTCAATAAGATTGGGTCCAAATATCAGTGGCTTCAATTTGCTTTTTTTCCCGTTTATCACTCTGACTCATTCACCAAGGTTTATTTGAGTGGAAACCAATAGATAAAGCTATCCTTAAAAAAAAAACTTAAACAACCTACAACACAAAGTATAAAACAGACCAAAAAAATAATCTCCACAAAAGGCCCTTTGTTATGGTTCCAGCATTCAAACTTGGTTATGGAAGATGACTGGATCAGGGCAGCAAAATCATCTTAATTATGCCTTTCATACCTATGATCATCATCTTCTCCAGGAATGACACATACTTAACTCTTACTGCTTACACAATCCCCTCAATTATACTTATGTCAAAATTCATCAATAAACATGATGAAATGGTTACATTATTAGCATTTAATTTTGCACTTATTGGCCACAATTAATTATAGCAATAAAAATACATACTACCTAATCAAAAGTATAATTCCTCATTTTCCCTTTTCTAATAAATAAAGGTACTATATATATATTTTAAATTGTACATATTATAAAATTCATTTATTTGTAGCCAATTATTTGGATACCTATTTCCTTTACTAAAAATAATAAAACTTTACAGGGTCACTACGTAAATTAATAGTCATTTGGGAAAACAAAAATGAGATCCAAGTTAGAAATGTAAATGGTCAAAATTAGCTAGATGAAGGCTGTATATTTTCTAGAGGTCTTATGTGGACTATAAAATCAGATTGTGTATATTGCGCTGACAAGCCTAAATAGAGTTGTTCAGAGTCTTGCTCTAAATGTGTCTTTTCCATCCTGTGGGAGTCTACATCTTAAATATTGGTATATAGCATTGGTAACAGCATAATACAGTGTGTTTTTTTGGTCTTTCCACTCAATTGTGTGCTTTAATTCTGGTTTCCATTTTGAAGACCTTTAAAAGATAATTTCATTTTCAAAGCACTAGCTGAGCAACAATCAATTACATATTTTGTGTTTACTTTTGACCAGAGTTTTGGACTTTATTGACAGAATTTTGTTTTCTCTTTAGCAAAGCAGGTAATCAATTAAAGCATTTGTTGCTTAACAGCAACAAAACCGATTGTTTTCCAGCCTAATTTTTAAAATGTCAGAGAAACATTTGAAAGACATTATCTGAATTACTATATTATACAGGGTGCTGGGAGATTAATGCAATGTCAAGGCAAGGCAATAAGCTACATGCTGTTGATTGGTTTTCTCAGTACCTTAGGAGAATTTGGACTTTTCTAAGCCTAATGCTTAGGAGAATTATTGCATTTTTTTAATCAATTTATTAAATCAAAAAGAAACTTTTTTCTATTAGGTATACTTAGCTTTGATACAACCAACATCAAGAACCAAGGAACAATTGAGTTCATTTTCATGAAACTCCAAATCTGCACCATATTTCTTTAGGATTCTTTCACATTATATACCCATAAGATGGTAGGTTTTTTTCAAAGTAATTCTGTCTTCAGTATTTTTTTGGGTTTTAGCAGAAAGACTTTTCCTTATTTTTCCAGTGATAGAAATATATCCTCAAATTATTATTTCATTCTCTGCCGTAAAATTATCTCTTCACCTACTGTTTCATCAGATGTTATTAATCTTAAGATAGACAATTTGTTAGGAAAGAATAATCAGGAACAGAATACTGCTAGCACAGCACTGTTATATGTCCCCACCTGAAGAGCTGTGAAATTTATTATAAAAGCAGGTAGACTACAAAAAGCGATCTTCAGGTTTTTTCCCAAGATCTTTAATTTATATGCAAAATATTTGCAACTTTTCATAGTTATAATGTTATCTTATGGTAACTACCAGAAATATCAGCATTTGACTACATAAGGGATTGCACCTGATTGGACATGCTGGACTCATCAGAAATGGTTTTCAGAAATTAAAGTTTTCAATTAATTGATATATATATTCTATATCTGATATCATTGTCAAATCACTCACTAGTAAGAAATCTTCTATATTTATGCTGAGTTTCAGATTTGATTTTTTTTTCTATAAAATCAAATGTAAATTGCTGAATACATTGATTCAGTAGTGAAATAATACTATTTACTTAGTTTGAAAAATCCAGATTTAATGTCCGGGTTGTACTGGATTCAATGTCATTGTATGAATTTTTTTTCCATCTGAATGGTCATAATTACAAAAAGAATATCACGTAAAGGAATATTTCCTAAAACAGTTATAAACTATTTCTTTGACATTTATTTTGTGCAATATTATTTTGTATACATTTGAATCAGAATATGTATGGATCCATCAAAGGAGTATTTTAAATAAACAAGGCTTGTTTATTACTTTTCACTAGATCAGGAAGATGACATTGTAGAAAAGTTAAGTCCCCATCTTTTGAAGTATTTCAGTGGCTGTTTTAAACAATTTTGGCAACTGATCTACCAAGGATTGCTTTCATTAAAGAAAGCAAGCTTACCAGTTCTGTTTGAGCTCAGACCTATGAAACCCCTTTTAGCTCTGGCTTCCTGAAAAAATTGCTATGAACTTCTGGAAAAAAAAATCAAGTAGATACCATGTAATTATGCCTTTACACCATCATTCCTTTACATTTACAACAGTACTCCCTCCTCAATAATTTAGCCTGGTAACTGAAACCTTGATGTTCATTAAATTCTGTGGTAAAGACCTTCATGTTAGTCCAACTCCATCCAAACTCACATATTATTGAGCAATAGACAAACTATGGAAAACGCTTTAATCATGAGCAACGAGGGGCCTTTTCTGCAGCCTTGACTGTCAGAATGAGGATGCCTGTCTTGAAAAAGCTTTTAGTATTCACAGTTCTGCAGAAATATCTAAAAATTTTGGACAAATGAATCTCATGTGTTTACTACACACTATTATAAAGCAAGTTAATAACCTTGGATTCCCAAAATCATGATTAATCTTTAATATCTGATTTCAACAATAGTCTATATTGATCATCTATTATTACCAAAGGCACAACCAAATAAGCCCCACTAAAATGAAAAGATATTTTTGTTGAAGGAAGTAGAGTAGGATTGTTTTAAACAGGGATTATACAGGTTCATTTCAATGCTTTTTTCTAGAAATTCATGGCATGTCATTTCTTGAACAAGACACAGTTAAAATAAAAATTACGTAAATCACTAATAAAGCATCTACTTTTCTCATCTAACCATATAACATGGGAAGTCACCTTTGTTCATAATACAGTAAGTTTAACTTGATTTCTTCTAGATATTCCTTGCTAGCTCTTATTAATAAGATTTGTTTTTGTCCTAGGTGCTGATAAGGAGTTAATTATTCTCATAAATTATATCATCTTGACAGCACTATAATTTTCTCATGGTTCCTTCTAAGCAGAAAGAGTTTTTTTCCATCTTTCTGGAACCACTCCTGTTACTTCTTTAGAGATAATCAGTCAGCCTCTGACACCGTTTCAACCATACTTTGGAAATCTTTGAATCAATTTTATCTCATTTAGCCAATTCAAACCACAATTTGTTCAAGTATCCAAATCCATCTTTCTGTAGTCTGATAGAAAATATTTGTGGTTAATAATAATTTTGTTACTTATATTGACAATGTACCGCAGCAAACGCTGGACAAGACTTGAATGAAAACATTTATTAGTTTTGTTGTCATTATTTTTCAAAGAGCCTTTCTAGACCACTTAGCATCAGACAACACTTTCCTGAGTTATCCTTTTACTGCTAATGCACTCATAGCATTATTTATTATCTTTTGTGTTCCCTGGTAGTTTATTTAATTTTGTGCTCTGGCCTTTCTCTGCTTACTTTGTGCATGCTCTTATAGAGAATACCACCATGAACAAGAGTTTTATTATTTCTATAGATTCTCCTTGAATTTAGGTGGTAGCAGAGGAAATAGCTGTAGATGAGGTGAGACAGGAAAGTTGGCATCATGTGTAAAGCAGGGATTTTGTCAAACCCTTTGTGTTTTATTAGTCAGTGCCCCAGGAAAGCTAAAACCCTCGTGCCCAACCAGTCTGCCAGCATTCCACTGTGGGGACCCTTCAGTGGATATTCCAGTGGTTAAAGGGAAGCTGGACTGGCTGGTGAGAGACACATGCCAGCAGCATAAGGGAGATGCCCAACCAGGCCCCTTCAAAGGCTCTCCAGTGAGCTGCTTGACTTGAATTCTACTCAAATTTCCTGTGTAGAGGATTACGAGAGTCTGGGCTCCAATAACACATTTTAGGAAACAGTTGGGCACCTAAAATTGAATTTTGTAATGCAGTGTTTCATTGTCATTGTCTTTTGTATGGAACTAGTCGACAGCATCTAAATACTTGATTTACACAGATACAGGTTTATAAATGGAAAAAAGTGCACTCTATATCTTTATGTGTAAAATGCTCTGCATCAATAGAAGTAAGACTCAGATAAAGAAAGTCACTGTAGGAAAGAAAAGGGAATTGAAGCATGTGCTCCAAGTCCATTAAGAAAGGCAGACATAAACTTGAAGCAAAAGAACTTACATTAGGAAAAAAAAAAAAAAAAAGACACCCCACAACGGAGGGGAAAGAACAAAGGATGCAAATTAGATTGAAAATGGTGTCAATTATGCCTAGCATCATAAATGACAATTTAAAAAAACAGATACATTAGATGCAATATAGTTGGTTTAAGTTGTTAGTGTAGCAGAAACTGCAGCACATCCCATCATCCAGGAACAATTACCAGCTGCTGCCATCAGGGAAATCATCCTTTCTCCACTATGCTATTGTACAAAACCTATGTCCAAAATCACCAGCTGTGATTCTGAGGTAACTGGAACTCAGAATACATAAGTTCCATAATATTGTTCTTTCTCAGTGTTCTACAGTCAGAATCTTATCCTGTCTTTTCCTTTCACTGTTACACATTTCTTCCCTAAACTCATGGTTCATCGCTTCAGACTTACTGTTAGCATTATATTTTATTCTGTGTGCAATGTTTTGAACTGATTTCTAAGAATTACACATAGGGGAGATTAAACAAAACATATATATTTTGGAAATTATTCTGGGTTTGTTTTTTTGTAGGGTTTTGGTTTTTTTCTTTTCGTGTTTTCTTCACTTGGTTGGGTTTTCAGTTATTTGGTTGATTTTTTGGGGGGTTTGTTTGTTTGGGTTTTTTTGGTTTTTTTTTTTTTATTTTGTCAGGAAGAATATATATGTAGTGACTGGAAAGATGATAAATGGAGAGGGTAGACTGTGGAAAATGATAATCCTCTTCCTGGAGCTGACACGGACCTTGATAAGAATAAAAACTGCATTTTAGTTTCTTAACGACTTAGTTTCAATGAGCAAAAATGCTTTTCAGGACTATAATATATGATGGTATTTTACCCATTACTCAGCAAGATATAGAAAAATATAACATAGGGCAGGATACCACTGATATAATCAGCAGCATTAATACCATATTGATTTGACACTAAATACAATCAGGAAGGGAGATGTTCATGAGGCTGTTTTTTTTTCTTTTTTATTGTTTACTTAATATTCTCATCTTTGATAGGAATGTTTATTCCTACAGATTTTGTGTCTCTCTGCTGCTGAAAGGGAATCTGACTTTCAGACACACATCCAGCTGTTTCCACTTTGATTTAATGCAGACAAACCTAATACAGTTAAAGAGCAAGCTGCCAGAAGCCCTTTCAGATCAATTTATGATCTCATATGACATTATCTGGAAGAAGATAAATTTGTATTCTTTCATCAAATCTACTTTCTAAGACTAGTGGTTTATTTTTTTTTTATGTATTTCTTTCTATAAAAACGCATACATAGTAGGCTAGCAGAGTATGACTGCCAAAGACTTTTTATATTGGGGGGTGACTGCATTTCAAGACTTATTAAAAAATGTGAGATACTGCATCAGGTAGGCATAAATACAAAAGAAAAAAATAAATAATGAAAATCCCCAAAAAAAGTCACTCAAAAGACTAAGTTTGAGAAGAATACTGTATAACACAGACATGCATTTCTTTTTAAATTAATACAATTAAACTTTGATCAGGAATTATACCTGCTTCTTGTTTACATTTCATTAGTTATAAAGGTTGTTTATGTGTAACAATGCTATATCAGGTAACAGCCACAATGTGCAGATGAAAATAAAAGAAAAAATATTATTAATAAATGCAAAGAGTCAAAAAAGTGAATCACATAAGAAATTATGCAAAGTTCTTAGAAATAAAGAAATTTGTGTGAGCGAAGTAGTAGGTTGACTATTCAGGGACCTTTAAGTACAATGAAACTCAGCAAGATATTAAACTCTGAATCTCAGACGAGCAAGATTCAGTCTGCTCCTACAAAGCATTTTAGAGTATTCTGATTGCTCTGAAATAATTTAGTCAGACAGCCTGGGATTTCCAGAGCATAGGTGTGGCTTGTGCAGTGATGTAAAGCTGGCTATATTGTGTCTGCAGACCCTTCACAGGTCCTTCTGCCAAAGAATTTCTCACTCAGCTACAAACCATTCACCTGAAAAACCTACAGCCCATTTCCATTTCTACCACAGATTTCCTCTGTGACTGTGGCATGCTCGGTGCACAGGGTGAGAGCTAATGGCAGAAAATGGGAGCATTTCACAGCTGCCAGGTTCAGGAGCATCCTGGCAGGTAGGTGGAAAGCACTGACTTGTTGACCCTTTGTCTTTATCATTCTGCCTGAGTCTCAGAAAGGAACCAGGCTTGGAGGCCATGGGTCACTATGAGGTGAGGAGGTGAGGAAACCTGAGTGTGCTGGCTCTGCAGCCTTTCCTCACAACATCAAGGCCATATTTCAATGCATACTTTATGGAGCTGTTCCCAGCTATTTGTTGGCCTAAGCCACTTCTTTTTCACAGAACATCATATCTTCATTGTGTTGACAGAGGGACAATGTAAATATTGACTAAAAATGGAGAAACAAACCAGTTTAGTGGAAAAAAAAACAAATTTTTTTTTTCCAATTTGTTTTAATCAAAGAATGTCTATATTCAACCACAAAAAACAATGTGCCAGCTCACCCAGGGTTAGAATGAGCTGTTGACAAGGCAGGATTAAAAAAAGAGCAAACCTAAGAGACCTTAAGCTATCCAAAGACCCACTGCCACAAAAAAAAAGCCTGAGTGATCTCTGTGCTGGTTTTCCTCAGATTGTCTCAGTTATTAAGTTTTACCCTCTGGAAAAAAAAAAAATGTCACATAAGTAGGTAGATAATAATGCAGATAAAAAAAAAAATGGGGTTTGTTTGACAGGTTGGAAATTCCTTATTACCACCAGACATCAAATTAGAATAGAATAGAATAGAATAGAATAGAATAGAATAGAATAGAATAGAATAGAATAGAATAGAATAGAATAG
>JAOTQP010001652.1:8212249-8228754 GCA_026413545.1 Cichladusa arquata
ATAGAATAGAATAGAATAGAATAGAATAGAATAGAATAGAATAGAATAGAATAGAATAGAATAGAATAGAATAATTCAGTTGTAAGGAACTTACTAGGATGACCTGACCAATTCAAGGCTGTCCAAGAGTTAAATCATGTCATTAAAGGCATTGTCCAAACCCTGTAATGGCTAATTTCACTGTTCCAGCAAATGACTCCATAAATATTTGAAATGCAAATATGAAACAAAGAATGGCCAAAAGCCCTGAGTTTGCCAGAGCAATTAAGAGGATTACAAACTCCTCAGATACACTAAGATGACATTGTCATCCCCTTTGACAGGCTTGCAAGCATAATGCTGGATGTATGGAAGAATTCTGGTTAGGGTTCTGGGTTAGGGTTAGGTTTAGGATTAAGGTTAGGGTTAGGCCCCCTCCTCCTCCACCTCCTCCTTCTCCTCCTGTTGTTCTGATGATGTCTAAAAGGAAATTCTCTATCACATTAACTGAACACTGGTACCAGCCCTGTGGCATCCACACTGCTTTAGTAAAATCCTAAGCCCAGTTTACAGTATGGTACTCAATTAAGCTAGAAAGACATCATTTCTTATGTCTAAATCACACCAGGTGATATGATATTTTTAGGGGGTGATTTTTTGTTCTATCCTTTAATTACCATTACATTTTCTCTTTCACTTACTCCAAGACCAGTTATACCAGACAAGAAACAATAAGAAAAAGTTTACTCTTTATGGTGCAGATTTTCGAAACAAATTTTATAAATTGCAATTGAATTTAAAAAAAACATTATGATGTAAACATGCCAAATTGAAAAGTTTTTTTCAGAAAGCTGTTTTCTGAGTCAGCTAACTGTACCATTTTACATGTTCCTGAAGAAAATCAGAGCTAACTTTCAATCCTCTTATGACTGAAATCCACAAAGGGCTGAGGTTTTTCCGAAGGAAACCTCTTTGTAATGCAAGAAGCCTCTCATCCTTGTTTCAGCTGTTCTTTCTGATTATTTTTAAGGCAATACAATGATTTTGCTCCTTTTTTTCTTTCTTTCTTTCTCTCCATTCTTTTTCAGAGCTTTTTCAAATAATCAAGTTTTATGGGAAAGGAAGAACATTTTAGGACATAATCACACAATTATATTCACACAGGCAAAGTCCCTTTGTAGATGATTTTTCACCTACATAGAGGTGGAGATTTCCAAGGAGCCCTGAGTTGCAGGGTCTGTATTTCTGTGGCAAGGTATGCAATCTCACATCATAACATGGAGATCCATGGTCTGGCAGGCATTAGAAATTGAATAGGTATTTGCCAAATATTCTCCAGGAGATGAGAAATACCTGCTTGCTTTCAGGGCACATCTGTTTACACTGTACTGTACTCAGAAAAAAAATGTGATTTTTATAGTATTTTATTTAAAATGAATATTGGGTTTATTCCAAAGTAATAAATGTTTTTGTTTTATTGCATTTACTGTAAGGAAAGCTTTGGAGTTCAAAAGGTTATTAGTCAAATTCACTGGAAGCATTTTGAACTGTAATTTTTTCCAAAAACTCTAAAAACCAAGAAGAGGGAATAATAAACATTGTAGAAGTATGACCAAAGCACTGTTTTAATGGATAGTTGTTTGTAAATTGAAGCCCTCAGTTTACACATATAAGGATACTCAACTATGTGTAGAATCATTAAATTCAATGAAACTTCCCCCATTGAAAATGTAATTGGGAGATCAAGGACTGCTTTGAGTAGGGTGGGGCTAGTTGGGAAATTTTTTATCCTAGAGGACTAAAATGAGAGCTAATAATCCTATTGCTTGCATAGTAAACAGCTATTTAGAATTTCTACTTGCTTTTCTTCAATCCACTATCCAGTTTTAAGCAATTAATTGCACATTATGTTGTTTTGTCTAATTAAAGTGAGGATGGAATTATGCTTTCACTAGAGTGGGTCATTTGAAATGAATTTGCCAATTCCCCATTTTACTCACTTTTTTAAAAGGCAGCTGTTGTTTTCACTCTTCCTTGTTGCACAATTTTGATTATGTTGCAATTCATTTGGGTATTTTTGAAAAGCTGGCATTTTTCACGTGGTAAATAGTTCTAAGAGTTTAGGCTTCCAATTCATAACTAGACAGAGGATTGCATTTCCTCACAAACCCAGTAATTTTTCCACTAGAATGAAAGCAACTGGGTAATGAGAAAATGTTCTCTTAACTTGAAATCTCACATTTGCCACCATATAACAGCACCCCACTACTTGTTGCTGCGAAATGTTTGTTGATTATTGACTCAGTGGTTTGGACAGATTAATATTTTTTGGGAAAAGGTGAAAAAAAACAGTAGAGAGAATTCAGAGGCTGGGCATCTGGACTTGTTTCACCTCCTTCAGAGCAGCTGCTCGGATTTTCCATTGTCTTGAATAAGATACAGAATCAGTCTAGAATGTCCTATTTCAAAAGGAAATATCTATTTACTACTGAAGATAAAATGGAAAGAGTTTGGTTTCATCTCTGGCATAGATTAGCAATTGTTTTAAAATAGAGAAAAGTTAGGGTGACAGGCAAATAATTTTGTTCACAGCTCTACTGATCTTTTTCGTTTTTTATTTTTTTTTTGTTAACTATGTTTAGTAACAACTGAAGAGTGCATATTACAAGGTAGGAGTTCATGAGTTGCCTGTGCCAGCAGAGTTCAGATCCTCAGATTATACAAAACCTTAAGAAAGATACATAATTTTGCCAAATAAAAGCAATTTCCTATCAATTCTCATTTCCTTGCTGGTATTTTCTGTACTGTGTTTGGTCTTTCAGTTCTACTTAATTTTACAGAGTTATGATACATATCAGACACAACTTTTACGCTCTTCCGTGTTTAGAAAAGTTTAGTCATTTAAAAGTAAAATCTCGAAGAATTTTTAAAATATAAATGGTGTTCTGATGCTTACCTCAGCATTTAAATTAACTGTCTCAGTGAATTTGAGTTATACTTCACATTTCTACAAATATTTTGTTTCTGATATCTTTTAATGGTTGCCTTAGGCAGTCTCAAGTTATTTTCAGTGTTCTTTCTTTTGATTCTGAAGTCTCACTAGTTTTTTGGGGTTTTTTTCTGTGTTTTTTCTTTTAGATTTATAATTTTGGCCGCTGAGACAAATTTATTTTTCTTTGCTTTCTATGAAGTGCTTTGATGGGTTCCTCTTGCTATCTCTGGTAGGCGTATTATGTTAAATAGTCTTTCTGCCTTCATATTAAGGGATTATAATGAATTTCTTAATTTGGTGTGATACAGACTCTAAGTTTTGAGGCTTGTAGAAGACGGAATTTATCACCCTGATTTATCTTCTTCCAAAGGAGTGCAATCCTGTTGAGGACAGACAGCAGCAAAATATTTTCAGTGATGTTTTCCCACTTACCTCAAAGCTTCCTTCCAAAACCAGGCAGTAGCAGGGAAAGTTTTATGGTGCTCACACAGTACTTCAGTGGTCATGTGGGGAAGCAAATTCAGGAAGATCCTGCAAGTGTTGGCACCTCAATTCCCACTGGCCCCTGTCCCACTGAGAATAGAAACTCCCTCCACTTTGCAGCTCTGCCCTGAAGCACTGAGCTTGAGTGACAATTCAGCTGGGTTGGTGACTGCTTGTGTAAATTATCTGATAATAAGGAAGTGACAAAGGCATATATATGTTGGTGTTTTTTTCATCCTCCCCAACCTCCTCCCATATTGAGGCATGAAAACACCTGGTACCATCTTTCATCAATGTTTCACACAGTCTCTTCTGTCTAGGGCTGCCTTCCCTTCCCCTAGCTCAAGAAAACAGCACCCAGTTTCTCCCTCCAGCTTCTTATTTACTGGTGTTGTCTCTTCTCTACTGCAGAGTACAATTTCTTGGAGAACAGAGTTCCAGCTGATCAAATATCACAACAGAAATCTTCTCAGTCATGTCTACGTTTTTACAGACTATGCCATTAACAACAGCTACATGAATTTTAGTGCATTTCATACAACCTGGAGCAAAAAGATACTTTTAATTGCTGCTAAGGGACTTCATGGTTGATAGTTCTAAAATACAATCATTTAGGAACTAGAATAGCATGTATATGACATAAAAATACCCAAGTTCCATTCAGATATAAATGGAGAAAAAAGTATTTCAACATTTTTTTTAATCTTTTTAAGTTGGAGACTTTTCAGAACTTCTAATCTGAGATAATTCCACAACACAGCCTGGAACCTTTTGGATAATTCAGAAGAATTTAAGTGATACTATAAAATATCCATATTTACAAATGTATTATTAAAAACTTCTAAATGAAGTAATTTTTCCTGCAATATTATAATTTTTAATAAGTAATAGCCATTATGATATTTATCAAATGCCAGAATTAGTGAGTCAGTGTTTTACAACCATATATTAGACAAGAACCTTACTTACTGCTTTCTTTTTAATCTTTCTCTTGCTACAAGAATGTAAAAAGATTGCACACCTTTTCAGCTAATTAAAGAAAAAAAAGCAAAACAAAGCAAGACATCAACTTTTACTCAGTGATAAAACAACTGAAAACAAAATAATTAAAACATCTTTCTTGCCATTTAAAGCTTGTGAACATGGCTTTCTCCAATTATATGGTTCTGGAGAAAAAAAAAGAATTGCTGCTCATAATACATGTTAACCAGTTTAAGCAATTATGTTTATATATGATTCATGCCAGTTTCAATTAAGTATTTACATACACAGATTATTGTATTGTTCTTGTATGAGGTAGACCAAACTTCCAAACTTTAATCTTGCAGGCAAAAAAAAGTTTTAAAACTCTAAAAAACAATTTTGAAAAAAATGATATTTTCACACTTTTAGCACATCTTCAGGAAATATTTTGTAAAAAATAAATTTAAAAAAATCGTATTTTCTCCTCTGTGACTGTTGATAGACCTCTTTCTTTAATTTCTGGGGGAAGTGTATCAGACATCTTTTATATACTGCATATGATGGCACCATTATTGATATAGACAATATCTTGCTGACTGATCTACATTACATTAGGCAGTATAATTTTATAATGCCTTCAAGAAATGATCTTTAGAAAATCTACTCAAGCCTCCAGTTTTATTATTTAGATATATGCAACCATTTTTCTTTCTAACAAAGGGAGGGGCTGAGGAACAATTCTAGACAGAAGGTGAATTAGCTTTAACCCTCAGATTTTGCAGAAGAGCTTTGCTGTAGCTAAAATAAAAATGTCATGCTTGGAGTGCTATTAAATTTATTAACACAGCCCAATGTTTAGGTGACACAGACACAGAAATCCTAAGAGATTTTTAAGACTCCAAGATTATAGCTAATGGTAATAAAACAGGAGTGCAGTCTCTGATGAAACATTATTTTAAAAATTAAATTGACAGATTGAGAAGAAATATCCTTGTTTAGTTCTCTCTGATTCAGTCAGTGTCATTGACATGCTCAGGGAGAAATCAGTCTATTTTTAAAATCAGCAGTAAGCATAAGAACTATGATGCAGGGCCTCCGAGGTACAAGTGAAAAAAAGGAGTTTTAAAAAATGGGATGTCTGTTACTCTCCAAAGTAGCAGGAATATTTGTATTTAGGAAATTTGCATATTAATAGTGGTGATTAGAATTGAAATGGTCTTCATTTGGATAACATGGTTTACAATTTGTCCCACAGAGCTTGCAACGGGGACATAACTTCACAAGGACTGAGAGCTGTCATTTTCCTTTCTTCTGCATTTTCTAATTTCACCCACCAGTGGAACAAGCAGTGCTTTATTCATAAAGCAAGGTCACAGAAAGGATTTTCACAGCTTAATCTTGCATAACATTTTAACAAGCAAGACCACTCTCTATACCTGCTCTGTTTTTGTAATAATTTATCTCACAGAAATATCTGTAGCTTCAGAATATTGGGGGGGACATTTAACATGAGCAGTTTTTATTAATTTCATAGAATCTGGAAAACCTATGTGCAAAACAACAACTCTGTGTTGGCACAAGACCATAAATCTATTGCTTCTTTTCACTAATGTGTAGGATGCTGTTGCAGAACTAAATATAGCAGCATTCACACCCTAGATGTCATGTTTAAAATGCAGGCAACCTGAGGATTGAATTGCATTTGGTACACTAAAATCACATCTTTGATCTATTGTGAAGTTGAACAAGCTGCTTACAACCCTTTACAGGAACATTCTTCAGATTAGACAGTAAAGTTCATGGACCTGTCCATCATTCAGCAGCAGAGCTGCTGTGTCTCCCCAGAAGTTCCCAGCATTTCATGACTTCACTCCCAGGAGCACTCCTTGGTCATTATCCACGGGAACAGCAGTTCTGTGGACAAGGCTCTGTAAAAACATATGAAGGAATCTTAACAAACATGACCCTTCTGGGGAAAAACTCCCTGTGGCCAGGGAGGCAGCAAGTTCCATTCCCCAAAGGAATTCATTTTCCAGGAGTCCGAGACCAAAGTCATGTCCAGAGGCTCCTGCCCCAGCATTATCAGTTCAAAGCTGTGGTAGTTTTTTCAGACACGTGCGAGCAATAGCCCACCAAGAGGAGCTGTACCTGAGCACAGGTGGAACAGCTCTCCAGAAAATTCAGCAGGGAAACCTGCACTATCCTTGTCACCCAAGGTGTGCTTCTGACGGACAGTGATGACTTCCCCTCTGAGACCAGCTCTGTTATTCTTTCTCTTTGTGGTTTTCTTTTCTCCAGGGATCTGCAGAGCCTGGAAAAACAGGTAAATTGAGCCAGCAGAACATAGCTTTGATTCTAGAGGGTGGTTATCTGGGTTAATTGCTGCAGTGGGAATTACTGTTAGGAAGACACACAAATAAATTGCTGGTGATATGATCTGAGATGGAGCACCTACACTGTTTGTGATTCACCTTTAAAAAGAGGCTTTTACTAACTACATTAAAAGTGCAGTTTGTGCTCCTCCTAAGACTGCTTAAATTATGGGTGAGAAGAACAGGCATCTCAAAACCCCAGCACTATTATCTGTTAGGTCACACAAGAACCACTTTAGCACAACCTTCAGGGAATGACATCAAACCAGTTGCTTAAGGATAAGACAAATTCCCTTAAGCATAGACAAAGAGTAATTTAGAAGAACAATATAATCTTTTTAGATCTTTTCTTGGTCCCTTCCCTGCAAACTGTCTGGCTTGCAAGACTCATGAGTAAAAGGGGCAATAAAATCCGATAACCCATGATTTATATATTAGATTCTTACAGAGCTGTCTTTGCAGTGAATTTCCTACTGAAACCATGCAGTGAAAAGAATCTGTCTTTAGACAATGCACAACTTGTGACAGCAAGGGCTCTGCATGTTTAGTAGACAGAATCTGCTGTTTTTCTAACATCTGAAGTCAGAATGTCACATCAGGATGACAGTTTCGTTGTACTTACAGCTAAATTAATACAGAAAGTAAACAACAGACGGTTAGGCTGAAAGCAAACAGAAAATGCTTGCTATCCTCTCATAAAGCTTCAAATTAGTATTTTTAAATGCCAACAAATAAGGCACACATGTAATGCAGCTAAAGATAAATCATGACTTACCCATTTCATGTTCCACAGAATTTTGTTGAGCTGTCTTCCAATGTTAATTGAGGTTTTATATAGCAGCTTTTTGAATAATATGTTTTATAATTATTATTCATGTGTCTTAAGCCAGTAGGAGATGATACAATAAACGGATTAATTATTGTGGCCATGGTACTTACAACAACAATGCTGAGCATTTCAAAAGGGCTTTTGTTTTGATTAGATTGATGGGGAGAAAAATAACAAAATTACATGGGTATTTTCTTCCTGAATATTATTCTTAATCATGATGTGGAACCGTATGCATAAGGTGTTTAGCTATCATCTTCAATAAGCTGATCACAGATTTAGACAGAAGATTAAATCCATTTAACTCTTCCAAAGTTCTGAAACAAATGTACTTTTAACATTTCTAAGACAACAATAATTCTTAGTAAAAATCATGCTAGAACTCCAGCAATACTTTTTGGACTGCCAGTATCAAGTTTCAATTTTACAGAGTTTTTTTCTTAGTTCTAAATGTTAAAATTAGAAACTAAAAATGCAAAGGTGTTTTTTGCTGGTGTTTTTCTTTTCCTAAAACCCACCTGTTCATACACTGATGTGACCACAAGAGTTACCTCCTAGTTTATCTTCATCCAAAAGCAATCCAATTTCAGACATTCTGTCTGCAGCAGAGTCTGATAAAGGTAGTCCTACTGATTTTTGAAAATAGGGCCTTGGCACTGAATATATAATTTCTGATCAAACTGGTAGCACCTTGAAATATCAAATATCCTGAAATAATGAGTATCCTGTAATATCCTGAAAATATTAAGGAAAGTCCTTTAGATCATTGGTATGTGTCTTCTCTGCTCACACAAATATAATAATCTGGGGTTATAAATAGTTTTGCAACTTGTCCTCTGCAGAACTACAGAAACTGATTAGAAACTGATGAATATGAATAGGTTGTCTGCACACAAATTCACCAAACAAAATGGCAACTTCTTGCCATTTGATGCTGCACTCAAGCAGTTTCTATTTCAGTTTTAAATAAATTGCAAATTTATAGTGATATGAAATTTATAATGAAGTTCACACATAAAACACTTAAAGTCATTGATTAATGTATCTATTTTTTTGAGTGACAATGTTCAGTATGTGCAAAAATGTGGAAGAAATGACTGCTTATTATTTACAATAAATAAAAGATCGTCTTAACTTTCAGCAGTTTCCCTGTTTTCTTCTCCAGCAAGAAAACTATTTCAAGATTTAGCAACAAAAAGAAACTTTCAGCAACTTCTACAAATGTTAATTCTTTCCAGATTTTATTAGCAATTTGTAACTATTAAAACACTTGCAATTTTATATCCAGTAGAGTTTTTGAGATCTACATACAAAAAATAAAAACCTCATTGATCTTTTTATTAATCAGAGAGGTCCAAAACTATTTATAAAGCAATTTCTCTTAAAGGCAGCAAAGTGATTGGATAAGTTATCTATATGCATCACCTCAGCAGAAACTCACTGATTGCTATATACAGAACTACTGTAAGAGTAGAACAGGGTACCAAGATTAAAATACCTACTTTTTGAAAAGTAGAACTGAGAATTCTTTGGAAGTCAATCAAATAATAAACAACCTGTATAGAACCAGGGTACCAATTTAAAAATTGCAACTTTAAATATTTCATTTTTTTAAAATGTAACCAGACAATACTTAAGATTAAAGGTGCTGAAAAAATATACTCAGCATGTTGCAAACATTTGAAATTTGGATGGTGTATCTTTCATTTCACTTCTGCACTTGTCTTAGAATACATTGAGACAAATTACATCTATTTTAAGACTAATTTGGAAAAAACCTGAGCTGAACAATAAATAAATTGAGCAAATTATTGAAAATTAAAATACGGTCCACCAAGCCTTCAAATGAAAAACATGTTTTTTGAAAGTCTGGTTGATCCAGAATTTCCTCTGTGTGTGAAGGAAGTGTAAGGGAAACAACAAATACATTCAGCAGCTCCCAGCTAGCATTGAGATGTTTCAAAACATGCAAAGAGGAAAACGAGATCACTGTGTGTAGATTACTGTTGTTATATTAGGAAGTCCTCTGACTGGAATTCAGCCAGATTTATCAAGACACATCTAATGCCACTTAGTTATAAATTAGCCATATATCAGAATCCATATAGAACAGACTGTCTTCAAGCTGATCCTGCATGGTTGTGATCATGGGAGTCCTCAAAATCATACCCAAGTTCATGCCTTAATTAATTGATTGAGGTGTGTGGAAACAGGATGCAAAATTCTGAATGCAAAAACTCTATTGCAAAATTCCAGATACCCTGAGTTTTGTCTTAGAATCTCAAACACACTCTGAGAAGAAGCTCTAAGACTTATGTAATTCCCATATGTCATTGCCTTTCTGGGAGCACAGAAATGACAATGCAGTTCTGAAAATTGCATGCATTGAGCCTCTCTGGTTTAGTAGTCTGCAGAAGTTGTTAGCAGTCAGTCTGCACTCAGGACAGGTGAGTACTAATGCCAACAATAGAAAATTGGCTAAATTTCCATGGATTTTTTTTCCAAGGATAGCTCAACCACTCTCTTCCCCGTGGTCCAAAGGACACCTCTTGTCAGCTCTCACTTGTTACAAAATGATTAGGTCCTCAAGAAGAACTTGTGACATCAAAATGTGTGTATGCACACTAATTTTGATGTGTCTCCAGACCAGTGACAGATTTCCACTTGTAAATGTGGATTGCAAGTAAATATGGGATTTAGTAAATGAAATATTTGCAAGAATTGCTAGCATTATGGAGCTCACATCTGCTTTCAACTATCACAAATCATTTGTAGTGTCAGTTGTTTGGTTTGTTTCTAAGTTTTAATTCAGAGCTTTTTTCTGGCTCAGCTTAGTACATGAAGCAGGCTTGCATGCCAAAGCTGTGATTAACTTTATGGATGTAGTGGAATTATGGAAATGCATCATGCAAAAGTGCGTACTTGCCAAAATTATTCCATGACCTTGTGCTTTGCTGAGTTTTAAATAATTCAGTGATGTATTGAATGAATAAATTTGTGCTGCTTGTTACTCTAAACAGTCATGCTTTCACTTTCCTTGCCATTTTTAATAAAGCCTCACTTTCTAATATTCATGAAATATTGCATTTCAATTAAATTACATACATATTGAGGAAATAGTTTTCCCTAAGCTGTTTAGTGTTGACACCAACTGTCATTTGCCTTTTCTTTTTGTATAATAACCATGGAAGTTTTATGTACAGGCAATATAAAGCACTGTCACACTTTAATGAGAAACTTTTTTGATCATATACAGCACAAGAGAGAATAAACCTAAGCTATTAATAAACTTAAGCTATTAATGTAACTTAAAAGTGATATACTCAGTCCAAGCTTAAGTTTTCCATTCCAGTATTTCCAGTAAGAACTGCAGAACTCAGGTCTTTGAGCTGATTCAATTTGAGCAGAATCTGATTTTAAAGTGCAAAGGTAACAGAAGAGACACAGTTAAAAGGCATAGAAATAAAAGAAGTATGCAAATTTGAAGCTATTCCACATTGAAGCAGCAAAATACTGGTCTCCAATATGTCATTATTTCACTACAGGTAAATGGATTAGTATTATTTTGGTTAAGAGTATTTCCCTTTTAAAATGGGATTTCTATCACTTTCTTATTTATGATAAATAAACATTTCCAAATTAAAATTAAAGTTATGAGGTGATAGAATGAGAGGAAACAGCCTCAAATTGCACCAGATGAAGTTTAGATTGGATATTTGGTAAAAAAATCCGTCACTTAAAGGGTTGTCAAGATTGGAAGAGGCTGCCCAGGGATGTGGTGGAGTCACCATTGGAGGTGATATTTAAGATACATGGATATGTGGCACTTAGGGACATGGTTAAGTGGTGGGTTTGGCAGTGCTGGGTTAATGGTTGGGATCAATGATCTTAGAGGGGTTTTCCAACCTCTATGATATGGTCCTTCCCAGTCTACCTGATTTAACTCCACACCATTTGGCAAAAAGCAACAACAATTTTTTAACGAGACCAGAAAGACCTCATTAAGTACACATTGCATATCACACCACACGACTGATGTAGAGGGAGAAAATTTGTTACAGAGCTGAAAAAGAACCTTGTTCTCAAGTGACACCTACAAAGGGCTCTCTGATTTCAAGACACAAACCATTGTTATAGCACAGCTGTTGCAGATAGCAGGTACCATGCAAACACCATGAAGTTTTTCCCAGAGTGCAAATGAATATATTTTGTGAAAAAAAAAAAAAAATCAAATATGAAATAAATGTTGCATTAGCACATATTCAAAAGGGCAGTAAGTGCGTCAGAGCTCTAATTTGTCATTTCTTACTGTTTTCAAATAACAGGGGCAAATGTGTTTGCAAGCTTCACCTGACAGATAAAGATTTCTCATTAATGTCTGTAATGAAATGCAGATAGTTAATATAGGAGACCTCCAGCAGTCTTAACTTTAAATTAGCCCTAAAATACTGATAATCTCCAGTGAAACAATCACACATTTGTCATAATGTTTTCAGCGAATTATCTCAAACTCTTCTGGTTCCCTCAGTGTAACTGAGGCCACAAATATTTGCCCTGAAGCACTGACCCTCAGTCTTAGAAAGACAGTGGCAGAATTACTGTAAAGAACTAGAAAAAATTAAGTACATTAGGGCAGCAAAAGCTTTTGATTCTGTAATTGAAGCTATTCTACAATTTATAGAAGAAAGTTTAAATAAATGTTCCAAACATTCATTTCTTATAGTCTTAGGAATAGAGGTTGTGTGAAAAAGAAATACTCAGATTGCCAGTTCAGAAGTTTAGAGTGAGACAGATCATGAGCCTTCCCGAATTTCTTCTGTTTCAGGATTTTGAGAAAATGTGGGTGTTCTCTCGGCATGCAGTTTCCTGTTTAGATGTCACTGACACAGTTACTTATGTGACAGAGGAATGAAAGGCTGCACAAAAACATCCAGTGTTTTTTCAGCCTTAACTCCACTTTAGCTTCCTGCAGGTAAAGGGGAACATTTTAGTTGACTTTAGCAGGTAGAAGTGCTCCAGACAGAAAGAATTGTAATTTGAGCTGCTTCCTTCCACTTTTTCTAAATCAAAATGTCGTTTTATAAACAATGCAATCTTAATATCAGCAGTGCTATCTGAACTAAGATAAAGTTATGTTGTTTTTTTTAAGCAGCAGTATTTAATTCCAAATCAATTGGATATCTATCAATATTTAAAGCCAAAACAATGTTAAGAGTATACCTAAAGTTATAATCAGATTAAAAATGAAGGTAAAATGGGTCCTTAATTTGTTTTATATCCTTGAGATCATAAATTTGAAGGATTTGAGAATCTGTCTTGGTCAAAAAAGTAATTTGAACTTAGATATTGTTTCTTATCTTTTATAGTTCTACATTAGATCATTAATTTTAGTTTCAATTTTTTGCTAATCTTTAAATAATTCATTATTATGCAAATACAGTAACTCGTATGCCACCTCTAGTTACACAAGAGGTTAAAACCTTACAAGGTTGTGATCTCTAAAACCAATAGTCATTCAGGTTATTTTTAAAGTATTCTTAAATATTTCTGATTTTCACTCTGTGGTAGGGGTTTCAAAGCCAGTATATTCGAAGTTTCAAAGCCATCTTTTAATCACTGATGGAAAAAAAATGAAAACAATTAAGAGAGACAAAGCAAGAAAACACATACTTAAGCACTTAACCTTAGATACTGGTAAATCACAGAATTAATGCTTATGACTCAAACACTGAATCTAAGCTCATTCTTTTCTCTCAGTCTTCTTTCAGTCTTTGTATACATCACTGAGACTGCAAAATTGAGTCTTGCCTTGACATAAATGTCTTGGTGCATATGATCATTTTTGTGTGCTGTAAATTCTTTTGTATGAGTACTCTGGAGCCGAGTGTGTGCTTTCCCCTCTTTGGTTGCAGACTCACTGTGCAGAATGCCTGCAGCAGCTCCCCTCAGCCTTCCTGTGCTGCCCTCCATTAAAATATCTGTCAAACATTGAGTCCAGTTTCGTCTGGTGCATGGGCTGATGACACCCAAGCAGGGGGCTGTGAAGATGCATGACAAAAATGCACACGAAGCACCCCGGGCACGCAGCTTCTTTTGGATTCCTACACCGTGACTCTGGCACTCTGTCGTGTCAGTGCCGCCCTCCAACTTCCCACAAGCTGCACAAACATACACAAACTGCAGCCAGCAGCAACAGCGAGTTACTCTGCATAGTGAGGGATATCAAAGGCTCTGATGCACTGCAGAGAAACACAGGAGAGCAGCCTTGGGACATGGGGATGCAGAACACAGCACTGAGGAGCACAGGCATGGCAGATCCCTTGGTTGTGAACGATTCTACAGGCTTACCAAGACCTGGACACACCTGGCATTAGGGACAAAAAGGGAACAAAGAAATCATGTCAACATAAGCACAAGGTAACATATACAGCAAATTTGGGTGTTGTATAGAGCTGTGGATAAATGAAGAAGGACGTAGGTGCAAAAGCAAGTCAATGAACATCAGAAAATGATCCCTAGTTCACCCTGAAGGGAGGAAGAACAATCCCCTGACATACATCATATGCCTCATTGTGAAGAACCTCACTTGTTCCCTTCACATGTTCCCTTCATGCTGCTGTCTACCAGCATGAAACCCCCAACATTATGGCCCAGAGAAGCTGGAGAAAGATGAGCATAGCACCAGAAAAAGGGATACAAACTCAGTTTCTGAAATATATTCTGTATGGATACATTCTTCCTGGTTCACTTGTAATTATATCTGAACTAGTTGTTATTCTTTCAGTAGAATATTAATGTTTCAGCTAAAATATTTTCAATAATTTTTTGGGTTTATATCTTACATTTGTTTAATGTGTTTCCTGTGCTACATAGGTTCAGAAGCTACAGAAGGGAATGTGGATATATATTACACAGACATATTTTAAGAACTTTTTATCCATATTTTTTAATTTTTCAGTTAATATTGAGATGTTCCAAAAGCCTGCAAATAGTCTGACATCACATTTTTATGGCAGTCACATCCTGATTGTAACATTCCCTATGGTGTGGACTAAGAGATGCTTCCTAAGGGACACTGGAAGGATCTTCACAAATTTTCTTTTATCGATCACTGCTGGAAATTTTATGTATGGAGGTAAGATGAGATAAAAGACTATTTCCTTTGATAGCAGAGACTTCAAAAAGATGTTTCTGATTAAAATATCTCTGATGCCAGAGAATGCCAAATGCTTCTGTAGCTCACTTTGAGTTCACAGAGCTGCATTTTTATAATGGAACAAAAAGGATGAAGGAAGTCTCTCTAAAGTACCTGTATTTTATGAAAAAAGAAATCCATATGTATATAAACTAACATAGATTGTTAAGCCAGGCATTTTATTTTAAGATCTGGGTTGTACTAAAATAGGGGCTGTTTTGGAAATAGAATAACTAATGCCATCAATTTCAATTGTAAAATATTATGGGTACATAATCAAAGTACAATGTTGTACTTCATGTAGGTGCTCCCAAAAATATGATTACACAAATCAGAGAAAGGAATGAATATGTCAAGAAAGGTGGCAGCACTGCCAGAGTTAAATTCTGACATATATGTCATGATCTTGGAGGATTTATAGAGCACATAAGACCCAAGGTGATATTTGCTTGTAACTCAAGTATGTGTAAAATGAATATTGTGGCATGGTGGCACTTGTTAAGTCAAGTTCAGTATCTTCACTATCATGATGCTCAAGTAAGACATTTGAAAGAATTCAGAAAGAATAATAGGCATAAAAACAGAACAGTGTTTCCTACATGTTAAAAAAGCTGCTTTCATTTGATGCTTTCAAGTCCTCAAACACAATCTCAGTATCTGTTCAAATTTCTGTTTTATTTACTAAGACGAGCACAGAGAGGACAAGGTACTATACAACTGATTCACATAAAATATGAAGCCATTAATAAAACATGACAGAGAATGCAGCATCTTAGTGTTTGGAGAGGTACAAATTCTAATGACATGTCACTCGTGTACACGTGTCACAAAGCGGCAGAAATTATGTCTGAGAATTCTCCCATTCTGTGTTATCACTTCAAACAGTTGTGTGGGGCTGAGCCACAGCAGCATCCATAGCCTTTGGTGCTTGAGCACAGTGGAGATATTTGGCTCTCTCTCTTAATAAAGTGTGGCTAAGAACAGTTTTTGCAAAGCAGGCCAAAGGTCTGCTGAATCCACCACCCAACCGCGGCCACTGGAAGAGACCCTGGAATGCACACAGAGAAACTTCTCCAGGCTACTCTCCCAGTCCCTAGTGTCTCCACATTCAAGATACCTTCTGCCCAAAATACACAAATTGCAATATTTTTCTTTGTAAATTTTTCTCAGTTTAATGTTTCTCTGTCCATGCGGTATATGCTAAAATAGCAAACCAAGAACAGCTGCCCAAAAGACACACTTGTCTGCTACCAACAAAATAATATTTTGTTTTAGTGGTAATTTCTTCTCTGTATTTCAGTGAATTTTAATTTTCAGCATGCAAAATATACTCTACAGAGGGGAGTTTTCTGTTGTGGAATGCAATATCTGGTTTATCAGAGCACTTATACATATCTAAGCATGCTCATATACTTGCTTAAGTTGAGTACTGAAGTTAAAGTAATTAACTTTCATCTATGTTTGGTTGACAAAAGCCTTCAACATGGTAATACAAAGTCATGCACAACTGCAATCTAAAAATGCATGGGCACAGGAAAAATAAAAAGAAGTTTGAGAAGGTATTATTTTTCAGATAACAAAAAAAAAATGAAACAATATGAAGGGTTTGGAATTTTCAGGGGCATTTCACTGTAAAACAGTTTTGACTTGAGTATTTAATCAGATATCCATTCAGCTTCATAATTTGAACCT
>JAOTQP010001652.1:8237577-8256173 GCA_026413545.1 Cichladusa arquata
ACAGGAATGTCAGACTAAAACTGAATTTTTTTTTTTTAATTTTTTTTTTTTTTTTTTTTGCAAATAGATGCACTACAAATGTGAGGTTACATTTAAACTTAATACAATTTATTTATTATTTCCATTCAGCATTTATGTATATTGAATAAGAATACCAGGCCACAATGGAAGTGTTGGCTTTACCTTGACCTCAAATTCAAGAACAACTCTGACTACTTAGCCACATGAAGAAGAAGGGGAATTGTTTTCTCTGTTTTAAATAATTTGCATGAGTATAGAATTTCTTAGCCTGCTAACAATAAGGTCTGCTGATTTAATCTACATATATAATTGCTAAAATATATCTCTGAGTTACATCCCTTTGAAAATCATGGCAGTGCTCTTTCCATGTATAAGTAGAGATGACAAGTGTGCTCATAAAGGACTTCTGTCGTACATGGGAATATCTGTGTTAGGTCAAATACAGTAGCATGCAGAAAAATCCTCCTCAGCAGTGCCACAAACTGTGAAAAGAAAATGTGATAGAAGATATTCAGTACCGTCTCCACTGGATCAATTTCTAGGTCAGTTGTTTGTCCTTTAAAAAATGTCAAAGCAAGACAAATGTTCACAACTCTGGTTCTTTTAAATAATACAGTTGAAATCTAAACTATACCTTATTGTAGCCTCTGAATTATTTTAGGTTGAAGAATAAGTTTGTCCAATGTGAGGAGAAAAATGTGAAATAAGAATAGAGTCCTCAGGTACGTACTCTGGCTCTGACACACATATGGCAGCATACAGCAAAAAGACTACTGGTCATGTCCAACTTCAGGGCAAAGGGGTTGGAGGATGGGTCATTGATATCTGCTGCTTTAAACTATGCTTCTGCCATTCATTCCATCTACTATCGCAGAGCTTTCATCCCTTTAAGGCAGTAACTCTTTTTGGGATCACTTCTAAAGTAGCTAATTTGAGCTTTATAATTTCTGCAGGAATTTCCTTCATTCACATAAGAGCCAATTAGTTGAAGTCCTGCAATAATTGAGTGAAACAGAAGTTTCTCATTGAGGCAGGAGAGCTCTTCCTTTTGCCAATGCTAATTGCTCCATGAAGTTAAACAAGATTAGGCTTCCACTAAAGAAGGCAGGTTCTGCTTTGAAAAACTTGGACAGAGGGTTCTGAAATATGAACACAATTTGAGTGAGGTCATTTAAGCCAGCTGCTAAACAGTGACAGTTTTCTAGTCCTGGAAATAACACATACCTAGTCCTGTAAGGAGTAATGAGACCCTTGGGAATTAATAAATCTTGCCATGTAGTATTAAACAACCTCATTTTTACAGATGTTGAATGTCTTACTGGCCAAAAAAAAAAAAAAAAATGGTCAGCTTCTTTCAGCATTTCACATTATTCATTTTACTGCCTACCTACTGATGGATGCAAGACATTTAATAAACGTGTATTCAAAGCCACTTTCTTTAACTTTGTGATTTTGACTTTTTCTCATATTTTTGTTCATGATGCTGCACAGATTGTGCTGGCTTATACCAGGAGAGAATTAACACTTTTGGCCACTCTTTCTCCTACACTTTTGGACACTCTTTCTTTCTCTGTCTCTTCAAAGCTGACCCATGCATCCAGCTTTCCTGTTCCATGAGGATCATCACCTAGGGTGACACAAAGTACATATAAAACTTATTTTAACTCACTTTTAATGAAATTCTATGTCCATGTAGCAACAAATCCCCATCATCTGATTTGTGTTGAAGAAGAAAAATAAAGAAAAAAAGTACATTGCATAGTGGGGTAGACAAAGTGGCACAAAAAGCATCTTCTAATCTCACCAAAAGATTCTGTAGAAAAAGAGACAGAGCTGGCTGTTAGGATCAGTATTGTGAACAGAAAGGGGACAAAATCCCACTATTTTACTTTACTGCTTTACTACTTTACTTTACTTTTCCCACAGACCAATACATCAATCCATCCCCAGATACAGAATTTGTAACCAAAAAATGTGGAATAATAATTTAGAGAAATAAAGTATCAAGCACTGAATTGTGGTTGTGACAAGTAGCTTTCAAAATCTCAATGTCTATGTACAGGGTAACATGTGGATTCTGAAACTGATAGGCCTTTTCTATTCATATCCAAACATCAATAACATCAAATGGAATGATGATTAAACAATGAAGTGATATGATAATGTGAGGTTTCTGTGCCACTGGGCAATATAAATAATACAAGGAACCCGCCAATACAATAACTTTCATTATGTAAGTAAATTTACATATAAAATTAAGGCTGGGAAATAGCATTAGCTTTGTATATTTACCAAAAATAAAAGCAAGCAACAACCAAACCAATCATATCTCTGTCATTCAAATGGAAAAAAAGTGGCAAACCCCAAACATTCCAATCAGTTTTAAAAATAAGCATCTTGTTAAAAAAAATATTAAATTGAAATATTTAAATTTTTATGCACAACAAAGGTTCTTCTAGTAATAAACTGGGCATCAGCAATGCCAAAGCTGGCAGAACAATAGATTCTAACAAGCATTGTGAAAAGGTCAAAACTGATCCATCTGTCTTAAAACAAAATGAAAAGTATATTTAATGAGAGCTGTTATCACCTTCTCATAGGGGTCTTTGTATCATTTATGCATTGAAAGAAAAGAGTAAATAAAATCTTATTAAATCTGATATTTTAAGAAGAGTTTACTGCAGGTTTTCATTGGCCTTTTGAATGAATAGTGCATCCCATTTATTCAAATCCTAGCTGTTCAGAAACTGGGCTGGATATACATGCAGAACTAAACACCTTGTGAATAATGCATTACTAATAGCTACAACAAGTATCTTTAAAAAAAGAACACAAAACAAAAAAACCCCACAATTAATAAATTGTGAATCCAAGAGTCTCTAATGAAACTTAGAGCCTTGTTAAACACCATGTAATATGAATTTTCCAGCCTTTTTAGTAAGCACATGGAACACTTATTGTTTTCATGCTTTAACTAAATTATCCTGTTTCCAGCATCCTACTTCAATATAAGATCACCCACTAATGTGCTAGAAGAAAAAAAAAAAACAAAAGACCTCCATAAAGAAACAGGAAAAAATTATTTGTATTAAACCCGCATCAAATGGTGAAGAAACAACTCTAGTTTCAGCTACTTGTGGATCTGAATATGAAATGATTATTTTTTTAGTGTCGTTCAGCAAATTTCACCTTTTCAGGAGGATATTCTAGCAAGATCTTCTTGTGGAAGAGGGTGCAGTGGCAGCTGTGGCTATGGGCAGGGCCAGACCTAAGGGAGCATAGAGAGACAACATCTGGGCACCTCTCTCCAAGCCTCTTTCCCAAAATCCTCAGGGCAATGTTTATGATCAAAGCCAAAGGAGTGCAGAAGAAATGCTGCCTTGGCAGTGGGAAGCATATGCAGATCTGAGTGTCATCCCTCTCTTTCCCTGCCAGATTGCCTGTTCAAGTTTCTCCCCCTCCACCCCCAAGCTTAGATGTGATACTGTGCAGATGATGTCAAACCCACTTATTTTGGCTTTAGGATGGCAAGAAACAAACTCATCCATCACTTTCTGCCATTCAGGCCTCTGGTATCGTCACCAATATGCTGCCCTGGGAAAACATTTGCCTACTGTCAGCTAGCTGACAGCAGCTTTGCTTTTTGTATTTTAAGATTGCATGGAATATAGGACAGCTATCATTAAAATTATCCTAGATTCTCTTCATACCTATTTAGAATTTAAAACTGGGTGTCAAAGTATGCTTGTCTGTATTGAAAATTAACTGAAGTTATCTTAAGTAATTCATTTTTTGTTATTATTATATCCTGTTTTTTACATATTTTGGCATCACTGTTAATTTATTCAACTTAGATCTCCTTTGTAGCATGTAGAAGTATTTTGTATTGCAGGAATGTCTTAATTAATGAAAAGACTTAACAAAATGTTTAGCATAACTTGAAATGAAATATCATGAAATTGAAATACCTCATTAAGGGTGGCATATTGGATAAGATACAAACACACACAGCATGAGATCTCATGTTGACATAGAGTGCAGGGTACTATCAGATCCCTCTCTTCAACCCCTTTCTACTTCTCATGGCATCCTACAAACCAAAAATATTTTTCAAGTAAGGGGTAAAACAAATAATTGCTTAACTACAAAACTGCCTTTTATTTGAAGTTTATGTTTATTCTAATATTTATTTGAAAACATTTAATTTTCCTAGATTGCTACTACCGCCATTCCTACTTTCTGTAACATTACATGTAGATACCTAGATTTCTACAGCTTTATGCCCCAAGCTGATGAACTGTAATATTCATGGTTATTTAGATATGCTACAGTTTTAAAGTATGTAATTACTTCCTTTAAAGCTGCACATTGTTATATTCTGCTAACTGACATTAATTTTCCTATGTCAAATCTGCAAGCTTTCCTATATTTGCACATGTATCTACAATGCTCAAATCCATAATTTGCTTCTATGCTTTACAAAGGATTCTTCTGGTTCAAGAACATCCATGAAAAAAAATATTCTTCTTCTAGATTTGCTAGAATAATTCAGTTAGGCCATTTGGATTAATCTCTATTAAATTCTATTAAGACCTTTTCCTAAGGGTAGTGCTTTCATATAATAAAATCCTATAAACACAAGGTCAAACACTTCACCATGGCTAAGCTCCACAAAATTAAATTCAGGAAATGCAAGGTTTTCCTTTTTGTTCATCTAATCCTTGGATAAGTCATGGTCAATGCTACATAGGAAGTACTTGGCAGACGTGTCCTTACCTGCTTGTGCAGCAAACAATCTGCAATTTCACCTAGTTGGGCATCATGGAACTCTTGCCCCTGTGACAAAGTTCTCCCAGCTTTCACATCCAGGCTTCTCCAAGGAAACTGCAAGGCTAGGGAGTGGTAGGGCTGCCACTGACACGTCTTCTGTCTTTCCTTGGCAGTGGTGTAGAGAGCAGACAAGAATGAAAAGTCCATCTTTTTAGTCCTGGCCTCAAAACTATCAGAATGCTGTAATTTCCAAAAGTACAATACACCAACCATGAATAGAAAGTGCTTGCTTGATATTAAAATATATATATTTTTAAAACACCCATCATTAACCCTGAAGATCACCTACACTGCGGTCAGTGGTTACAAAAGAAGTAGTCATCAAAAAATCTATGTCTGAAACTTTATTTCAGCTATCTTCATTGTCTGAGAACAAAATTCTTCAAATCTTAGAGAGTTAAAGTATTTAATGTGCTAACTTGGGGAAATGTGGTGTGAAACTGGCATTTTCTCAATGATGGTTGCACTCCTAGCTGGAAATAATCCTTTGGGTTTTAATCACAGAACCACTAGGTTGGAAGAGACCTTTCAGATCATCAAGTCCAACCTCTCTGCAGAGCCTTCCTACCTTGGAAAATCAGAGTAACCATTCTGAGTAGTAGCATTGGAAGTCATCAAAACTTCCCCTTTAAATCATTTATCTAATTCAGGAGAGGAGCATTTTCAACTTCCAATACATGAGTAGCATTTCAAAAACAATGAAACAACTTCTTTACTTAAAATTCTTCATTTTAAAAGAGACTTTATTGGAGGAATCAAGGAACCTAGCTATTTTTCTCTTATGTTCCCTACTTGGCAGAAGTGAACAGGGCATTGTAAGCTGGCAAAATGCAGCACAGGATTTTTTTTTCTGTCAATAAATCAATAATCATGACTGGTTGAAACAGCCATGAGAATATAAATGAAAAAAAAAAATCCTCTCAAAATTCAAAAGGAAGTGCTTTAGGACAGACTTTTCTCACATTCACTGCTATTTTTTTCAACAAGTATTAAAAATGGTCATAGGTGTTCTGATCTCTCTTACCACAAAATAAATCTCTATTTATAAAGAATTATGAAGTTTTCCATGAAGCTGTGGGGGTCTACCACTCCTGATTTTTTGATATTATGAGGGGAAAAAAAAAAAAAAAGTCAGTGTTATACAGCAAAGAATTTGAGAAAAGGCACTTTGTGCAAGTAAAAAAATATGCTGTTTTGCAAGGTAATAAATCCAATATCACTGGACAATTAATTACCTGAATTAGGAAGTAGATTCAATGTTATGTCTGGCAGCCTCTTACCAGGAAAGCCATTCTAGATCTGTTTAAGATGGGAAACATGGCAAGGGATGATCCAATACACCTCTTACACCCTTTGGGGTGCACCTCAGATATATTTAGGCACTGTGGTGGGGTTTTTTTACTTCTAGAGGGAAAGAGAAATTGAGGTTCATGCACCTCATCCAAAACTTGTCTATTATGACCTGAACTTTTCAGAAAATGCTGCATTAGAAGGCAGGTGTGGCACAGAGTTGTCCTCTGTTGGCAAGTAGCAGAAGCACAAGGATGAAATAATCCCTGCTCTAGGAGCAGTGTACCCCTGTTATCCAAGAGATGTGTCTGAAATCCCTTTAGCAGACCTGTTTTTGATAAAGTTATCATGGCTGAGATTTCACCTGCCTGGTAAGCTGGCTGAGGTTGAAGAGAAGCCTGCTTTTAACAACAGGTAAACAGTGTAAATATTCAGTCCAGCTTCCATGTATTAGTAAGCCAAAATTAGAACTTTTTAACAGAATGGATCTCCTGAAACATTCAGCTGGTAAATCTGGAATCCAGTTACTGAAGGTGTGAGGGAATTAATTTCCCTTTGCTATCATGCCCAAGGAGCCTGGAACACTCAGCAGAATAGAGGGAAATGAGTTGCTGGTAATAAGTAGGTGAGATCAGCTTTGCTGGAGGCAGAATCTCCCCACAGGGTCTTTTATTCCCCCGACTGGCAGAATTGTTAGTGTAACAATAGTTAGAAAGTACCAGTTATTGCCAAACAATTCATTGACCAGTTTAAAAAACAAAACTGAAAGACTGATTAATCCTCCTATCTTTCCGCAGGTCTGAGAGAGCAAGAATTGGTCCAACACTGAGAATTAGCTTATATATTTACTTTTCTTCTGCAAAGGAAATTGTGAGATCAGTGAAAAAAATTAAAATACATTTTAGCTGATTAAAACACGTATTTTATGCAACACCCACACAAGGAGATATTTTGCTTCAGCAGGAAAAAGGGCAATCAGCTGTGGGCTGTTTTGAAGTGTGTAGCATGAGTTGGCAGCACTCTTTGATCCATGTCCTTCAGGCAAATTTGACATCTATTTCACCCGAGGCAGGCAGGGATTTTTTGAAGGGTATTTCTATATAATGAATGGCTGGCTGCTGGCAGTCATGTCATTGTCCTCCTCCGCCTCTTCAGATCCGATTTGCAGGCCAGGTGAATCTCATGACATGTCTCCTGGTAAATCAAGCAGGGAGAAGAAATGCCTGAAATAGTCCCCATCATGCTGACACCAGAAAATCTAGGTGATGAGTGATTTGGAGAGCCTGAGAAGAAACTCAGCTTAGCCTTACATTCATTTCAAAATAAGGTAGCAATTTTGAAGAAAATTCAATATTTCAAATAGTATATTGGATACATTCTGTGCAGAAAACCACAACTCCTTTAAATGAAATCTGTTTTCCCTCTTAGTTCTCTTGTTTTCTGCTTGTATGCATTTGTTGCATTTCCTTTGGTTAAACACTTCTTTGATATCATATCTGTTTGTTTTAACTATGAAATATTTATTTCTATGGCAAATACTTATATACTGGTTTTATTACAGACCCAAGTTTATTTCAAAGAAGACTGTGTGACAGGTTGGTGTAAGGTGGTGGACATTTTTATAATTGCCTAGACAACTAAAGTAAATCATGGACATAAAACCAGGATCACTGTCAAAACAACTGTGAGCCTTCCTAATTGTTGCCTTAGCAAAGTTCTCACTCTGGGTGTCTCTTCTAGTGATTACAAGGTGAACTTCTTTATTTGTTTGTCTTTCATTCCACACATCCTACAGTAGCAAAAATACTCTACCCTTGCATGAGAGCTAATCAATTAGGCATAAGTAAAGGATAAAATATTTCTAGAAGCAAACAATCCAGAGGGGAAAAAAAAAAAGCTTGCCCTTTCCTCATGCAATTTGATTTCCTGAAAATCTGAAAACATTTCTACTCACAAGTCTGCTACAGCAATTTGAAACCTTTTTATCTTCCAAAAAGCAGCTGTGCAAAGTTTTGTTTTGTGCAAATTCAGCATAAAAATGAGAAATTAGTTATCCACATATAAATATATTTTCTGCTTTTGATGAACAGTAAATTCTTCAAGTAGTTGTCCTAAGGAGGAAAGAATATGGCCAGAAATATATTTAAATATTGTGGCTCTGCAGTACTATTAAATGGAAATAAGGAGGCAAGTTTTTTGCTTTTCCTCTGGGCAAGTAATGTTGTTCATCTCCAGCGTAATTTTACTGATCTTTGTTTGGCCAAAACTGAAAATTCATTAATTTTAGCCAGACTGAAATAATGTGGTTGGTTTGCAGTGATGATGTTTCACGCAGTGCTTAATAATGAATATCTGACTGCATATTAAACACACAGCAAGGTAGCTGATTCCTCCATCCTAAAGAATACCTAGGACATGGAAGTTTCCTCATAAACTTCTTCATAACATGGAGCCCTTCTGGAAAATAATTTCTACTAAAATAGGCAAAAAAAAAATCTGATTTGGATAGACATAGAGATAGATATTCATCTACTCTCACACAGATATACATATGTATGGTATAGATATATAGAAATCTGTGTTAAGAAAGTTCAGAGCAAGATTTTATAGATAGCTAGAAATCACAGATATAAATTAAATGAGATTTTTTTTAAAAAAATATGCTCTCTACTTACCATAGAACATACTAAAAGGACCTTTAGGGCTGTGCACATATATCCTTGCTATATTGCAGGTGTGCATGCAACACCCTCCTTGACACCCATCAGAAGAATAACTGTGTCTCTGCAAAAACAAATGCAAAAGAGCGGGCAGACTAGCAAATTATTTGATAGCAAGGATAAAAACCTCATCTCAAAATTAATACCATACCCCTTAAGTGAAAAAGAAAGGTTAAAAGCATAGAAGTAAATTGATTTCAGTAGTTTTGAGAATCAAAAAGCCATTATCTTAACTTTGGAATGCTAGTCAAAGAAAAATGTTTCATAAAATTCAAGAGGAATTCTAAAAATCCATTTGTAATGCAAAAAAATATATTAGAAGTATTTTTGCTTCTTCTACAATAAGATAACTCATTGACTTGCAATAGGGAATCCCATTTCTTCATCCATAACAGTAAATTTCTACCTTATCAAAAAATAAAATTTACTCAATCACCGTGCTTTTGACCTAGACGTATTTTCTGTCCCCAACAGTTTCAGGTTGTGGTCTTAATCTCAAAAAAAGGGAGATAAATGAAAGGCAAAGCCACAAAACTCACTCTAAAGGAAACTACTGGGGATGGAAGGGGTTAGGTTTTTTGGTTGGATTTCTTTTTTTGTTTGTTTGTTTATGGTTTTGGTTTTTTTGGTTTGGTTTTGGTGTTTTTTTTTATTTTTTTTTGTTTGGTTTTGTTTGGTTTTGGTGTTTTTGTTTTTGTTTCATTTTGCTTTTGTTTTGTTTTTGCTTTTTGTCTGTTTGATTTTAGTTTTCCGGTTTTAATAAACACACCTGTATCTTTTCTCTATGACCTGACTAGCAGTGTATATTTCTGCTTTGGAAAAGCAGACTCATGAATCAAATGAAGAGACACCAAGTAACATCTGAATCCAATGTCAGAAGTGAAATATAATAAATAAGAAATTTAACCAAACCCCCTATTTCTCCCTCAGGATACTGTTGTAGCTTATCCTTAGCTGCTTGGCAAAATCCTTCATAGCCACTCTCTCACATTCCCTTCCCACCAGGGAAAGAAAATGAATGGGAAAGCTCATGGATGAAGTTAGAGAAAGGGAGATCATTTACCAATCACTGTCACAGCAAAAAAAACAAAACTTGACTTGAGGAAAATTAATTTGTTTCCAATTTAAATAGAATTGGATGGTGATAAGCAAGGATAGAAACTAAAACACCTTACTTCCTACACCACCCTTCCTCCCAGGCTCAACTTCATCTCAACTTCATACCTCATTCCCTTCACCCCAAGTGGCAGAGGGAAGGTGAGGAAAGGGGGCTGTGGTCCTTTCCAGCACTCTTCAGGTGTTTTTTGTTCCTCCAGCATGGATCCTTCCATAACCTGGAGTTCTTTAGGACAAAACACCTTGTGTTGGGAGAGCACAGTGTTTAGGGGTCAGGTTCCCCACCCCAGCTTTAAAACTGTGTTTTCTCTTTTCTGTGTGACAACCAGAACTGTATGCTCCTGAGCGGTCAAGAATATTAGAACAACCTTGGAAGTGATGCCAGGCAGGCAGCTGCCATCACTGCCTCCCTGTAATACCTACCAAAATGAATGACACTCTTAAAACTCCTGCTATTCTTGAGTAGCATCTCAGCTAGAAGCTCCCAAGGACTTCACAAACTGATATGATTTCTCTGAACCTCACAGGAAATATTATTGTACTATTCATGAAAAAAAATATTTTAGGATTTTTTTGGGTATCTATTGGTTGTCTACACCCTAATATCAGAAAGGGCTCAATTTTGTTCTGGTTTTGGAGCTGATAGTTGTGTTTAATAAACTGGTGTACTGTAATTTGTATTTTTTTTTTCGCATTGGCATGGTTGGAGAGAATTCATTTCAAATTTGAAATGGATTCGTCCCAGCTGCTATGAAATCATTTACACTTTAAAGAACAGTGAGGTTTTCCAAATTGCTTGGAACTTGTGCAGGTGGTTGGCAGAGAGATGTCACTGCAGGTAACCAACACATTCTGCTCAATACAAAAGCCAGGCCTCTACATTTATTGGTTTTATACTTCATAATAAAATTATAATTCACATAGATGCTGAGCTAGAGAAGTAAATAAACCTTCCTATGGCAGTGCAGGTTACTCTGTGGATTGCATCCAAGGGCTCTTGGATCCCACTCAAGGCCTTACCTCAGATATTTATGCATAGGCATTTCTAAGGCACTCAACACTCTAGTATCATAGTCCTTTGAGAACATAATGAGACAAGCTTCACAATATGCTTCAAAATAAAAGAAGGGTCATTAACACCTTTTTCCAAGTAGAAATATTGAGTCCAAGTACTGAAAGAGTACTCAAAAGTGCAAGGACCCCTTTGCATAGTTATCTGAGAAATACAATTTATGATTGATCTAAAGGAGAGAGGTAATTAACTGGAGAGGTGGGGGGGTGTTTGTGGGAGGGCTGGAAATTAGCTTTCAATTAATTAGAGGCGTCCCATTGTCTTGAGCATGGATAGGGCATTGTCAGGGTACACACTCACACACACAGAGGGCATTGAAGAGCCCAGAGCAGCAAACCCAGCACAGCTCCCCTCCTGTAACCCAAGAGCAGCTCCATCTGTGGCACAGTGCAGAAATGACTGGGACTAGGAAAGATGTGTGACAGGGCTGAAGAGGAAACTGCATTCATGTCCAGGGCTTAACCAGAGCCGTGGGTGCAATGACAGTCTCACAGGACATGTCACATCTCCTGAAGTTCTGTAACACTCAGGCAGGGGCTTCTTGCACTCTGAAACTCTGCTGTGCAGAGGGTCATTAAGAGACTGGAGCTCATCTTATTTCACCTTTGTTAGGAATTATGAAAATTTTCATTATTCAATTCTTGTATTGGTTCTATCAAAAAACTCCATTTTACATTAGTTATATCAATAAATTTTTACTTTGAAACCCAGACGTGGAGTATCCTTGACCTGAATTTAATCTTATAGTCAAAATCTGTATATCTCTGTAAATGTGCCTTAACCATACAACTACTGCTTGTTTATGGGTTTCTTATTTATTGCTTTTTGGAAGAGTGAGAAAGAGATAGATGGTGGCCAGGATTATATATATGCATGGTTGCAAATCTCAAGTTGTAAAACAACATCTATGCTTAATATAAGTGATTGGACACTTGTGCATTGTTCTTTTTTAATTCCCTGATTTTAACTCTGTCTAGTAAGAGTCTCTTAGGATCATTTCATTTCATGCTTAATTTTTTCTTAATCTTTCCAGATGTTAAGAATACTAGTTTAATTGAGAAGCTAAGTGTGAAAGGATAGTGTATTACCCACATGTTTTTTAATTATGGAAATTGAAGGACATGTCCAAGGTCATGTAAAACAAGAAAAACTTGAAACAGTTCATCAGACTTATTCTTTTATAGTCTATCACAAGCCTGTGCAGCAATATGTTATTCTCAGCCTTAATCTCAGAATAGGAAGCAATATCTTATTTTTATATATTTAAACAGATAACCAAAGGCTTCTGCTTGGTTACAATATAAAAGAAGGAAACATTCTTGTATGTGTATTTGTTTTCAATACAGAAGGAGAACAAAAATCTAAACATGAGATTCTTATAACAAACACTAGAGCCTTTCAAAAGCTTCTCCAGGTCAACGAACCTAAGATATTTCATATTTGTTTTTAGTATAGCTGAAGATTTGAAAGCCCCTCTGCACATTGCTTCCCTGTCAGCCCTTCTACATCTGTCTCTCACTATATATTTATCTATTTGAGTTTTTATGTTGTCTCTGTTTCTAGGTTAAACAGAGCAGAAGTGAAGGAATAGTCTGAGAGTTTCTTAGCTGCTAAGTTTTTGAACAGTTCAGGGGGTGACTAAAGATTTACTATGCTCTGGTCCAAAAAAAGAAAAAAAAAAAAAACCCACATACTATGAAGCTCCTAAAAAAGAGGATCTGGACAACATAGGAAGTCAGCATATAGTTTACAACCAAAAATAATCTTCTGTCTCTGAACTTGCAGTCGATGCAGCATATTACTTGTCTGTAATGTAAAGCAAATATTTCCACTTTTAATTGCTGCTCATCTCTTGCAATACTCAGTACCAGAAACATGGAGCAAACCTTGATACCTTATCTATTGAGCCTTTATTTGGATAACAGATGTCATTGTGCTGCAGTGGCTTCCAAACTGACTCCTGAGTCTTTTGTTTTTCTATCCTGGAATCAGTTAATCATTGGATTGTTTGTTTGGGGGTTTTTTTCATTTTTTGTGAGAAGGTAATTTTTGGTACAAGTTTTCAGCTTGAAAAACTCCAAAAAATTATCAAAAATGGATTTAAAACATCCCAAAATGAGTCCTAGGAATCACTCCAGAAGAAGAGATATTTTAGACCAAGGAGCTGGATTTTTTTCTCATTTCTAGAACAAATACTTTACCTTTTAAGAAAAAAAATATTCTTCGGCAGAAGAAACATGATTTGTGTGAATTTCAATATTGATTATTTTAAGGTCCTTTCTGTTCACCTAATAATATACTGAGTATTTTCATAGAACTGTTCACAAGTAACTGGAGAATCAGTGTGAATATGTCAAAACAGGGTCAGGCTGTTATGCCCTGACTGACCCACAAATGGGGCATTTAGTTATGCAAATATAATTAAAATGAAAGTAGACACAAGAGACGTTGTTACAATTACAAATTCATGATGTTATATTTTTTTACTGTTGGTTGTGATTCAGAATAAACAAGCTCATGACTTCAAGAAATAACTGGCCACTACAGCACCTTTGTGTCTTAATTTGATAATTTGTGTCTAACAATTTAATATAGGTCAGTGTTTAGCTACTTCGAAACAGGAAAGGACTTCGCTTACTCAGTAATGGGCTTTTGGAAAAGTACTAAGTAAATAAAATTAAAGTAGAAGAATAAAGCATTTTGTTCTTAAGGAAATGGAGGGGTTTTTTTGTTTGTTTTGTTTTGTTTTGTTTTGTTTTGTTTTTTGTAAGAAGCCCATGAGAGGAAGCTAGGAGTCAGCATTTAGCCTTTAAACACTACACTACCATGAAACCATGCTATGATTTATGTAAATATACTGTGCTGAGTCTGTGTACCTTAACACTTTGCCATGCATTCCAACACAGAGCTTTCAGAGTTAAAAAAAGCCCAAGGCCCTTTATTTACCAAAAAAAAAAAAAAAAATCACAATGAAGCAGCACAGGCATTTGTTGAGAGAACCTGACTTAATTGCCACAAGAGATTAAATCGAAACCAGTGTATGACTAAGAGCAGAAAAAATCCCAGATGAGCTCATTTTCCACTAAAACTGTGTTCACACAGCCTGCCTAAAGGGCAGGAGCAAGTAGCAAAGCACACCAAAGTTTTCCAGTGAAAGCAAAAGGGAGATGCTGCTTGATGATACTGTCAGATCATCACAGGCTGGCTGGAACAGAGCACACCTAAGAATCATTCTGGGCATCACTCTTCTGTGGAGGTCCCAGTTGACAGCTGAGAGTTTCATACCAGGAGTTGTAAAATTGGTGTAATTCCAACATGAGGTGAACTATTATAATCAGTCTCATATCAGAAATCTCAAATAACTTTGAAATTAGGTTTTGATTATGATTAAAACAAAAAACAAAACAAAACAAAACAAAAACAAGCCAAATGCTTTTGTGGCATCTATTACAGAGTCCACAAGAGGAATTAATAAGAATTACTTGGGGTGTTACTAAATTCAGTTTCAAAGCATTTCTAAAAAAAATACATTTTAAAAAAATGTTTCGTTTTTTTAGTTTTACAGCAAAGCCTATACAAGTAATCTCAGCTAACTTTAGGATTCTATAAAACATAGTATGGACACTAAGGTAGTCATTTTGTATTTCATTCGTGGTGAAATGGTAAGAAATAGCCACTTTCAAGATGCAATTAATTTAGCTTCTTTTAGATGTCTGCTTCAGGATGCAAGTAATTATCTTAGTGATACTGATTAGAACTCTGCTGATTACAACAGACACTTGGAATGATTAGCTTAGAGACAGATACCACCAGAGATTAAGATATGTAACAAACCTTATGAAAAGGCAAAAGAAGGATTTTGAATGTCAGTCAGATCGACTCAAATTCAAATTTGATTCATGGAATAAAAACTGTGACTCTTTCCCATATGCCTGAAGAAGCTTGAATTGATGTAAAAATAAAAGTACACAGATATTAAGCAGAAGAATTATAAACTTATGTTTCTACAGTTGTAAGTAAGAATATGCCTTGAGTAAGAAACTGTATTGGGTGAGATGGTGAAGGGTTCTTTAGTGCAGTAATGTAATTGTATAGAGTAAGCTGAGAGTTTAGATGAATTAATAGAAGCATATGATGTGTGCACATGTAGTGGTAACTCATTGGATAAAAGTATATGCAGTGCAGCAGAATTAAGTAAAGGTGATTGGTTAAAAAAACAAAATAATCTTTGTGGCAACTTTCCATTGGATTAGAATATTATATATTGCCTTGTAACAAAGAAACTTGTGACTACTTTGAGCTGTGGCCGACTTCTTGCTCCTCCAAAATCTCACAGCCTTTGACAATGATGTTTATCTGAGTAATAAATTGTTTTTAGCTTGACAGTGGTCCCATCCCTTTATTAAGGTGTCAATAACAGACTCTGCCCTTGAACAATTTTTTCTGCCAGTACATGGTTGGTTAAAAGAGAATGGCTACTGCCATTTCTTTATTTTCAGGACACATTCACAGATCCCAAACCAACACCATTTCTCACTCATGGGATACTTTTCAAAGCTCATAAATTAGTTTGCTAGTAGTACAAAATGCCTACAAGTTAGACACATCTAAATTCTTTTTCAGGTTTGTCCCAGAGTTCTAAGTCTAGTAATGTCATCTAAATGTATATCAACACAGAGATGCAAAATATTTAGAGGTGGATATTTACTCAATAAACAAGTCTGCAGAATCAAAGTTTAGGATATGAAAGTCAGATCCTACTGAAAATTAAACAACTTCACCTTGGCCAGACTTAGCTCTCAGTCTACAAGCTTCAGATATTACAACTTTGGGGTTTTTTTCACCACAAGATTTTGTCCTTTTAATTTAGTATCCAAAACTGGTTATATATAATAATTCTGAGTTAAAATCTTAGTGCTCTTTTGAAAGCATATTTCATATCATATAGCATGTGTGGGATTAATCTTCCAACATTAATATAATCAAGTTTGTATTAGCCCACAATTTGCTGGTAATTGACAGCTAATATACACCTAAGTAGAAATCAAGTCTACTTTTATTTTCTAAGGCATTCCACTTAAAGTGTAACTGGTTCTAATTTTAATGGTCATAGTAAGTCTCTTAATAATTTTAGCGTGTATTTTTACTGATTAACATTTTAGCTCCTATCCTTGTGCTGTAAAAACCATATCAGGTATGGTGCTAAATGGTGCAAAGTTATTCCATCATTGATGTGAACTTACAGTATATTTCATGTGTGATGCATTTTCTAGCTTTAAGTGCATCATTTTTAGGTGAATGGTTACTGGATAATCATAATTTCTCTAATATTTTTCAAGCAAGCAGAGAAGTTTCTAAAGGAGTTTCAAAAGGAATAAATGAGGATTGTTGGTAGAGGCAATATCTTTTATTAGACCAGCTGATACAATGGACAAAAATCAAGCAAACTTTCTAGCACTCAGTCATGTAATCAATTCTTTTTGGAAAACCTATATGAGCACAAAAAGGAGAGTAGAATTTGAAATCCTATTTTAACTCTTCGTGTGTGGAATATAAAGAATGTAATTTTGAAACAAAGCAACTTTAAAATCTACTTTTTTTCAATTTGTGGATTTCAGTATTTAACATCATCAACACCCTCTGCAGCATGTGGTAAACTGCAAAAAAAAAAAAAAAAAATAGCATTTTCCACTGCAAAAAGAGCTAAAAGGCTAGTGAGCCACCCAGGCTTTGGGGGTAAAATCCCTCACCTTCAGTCCTGCATGAAAAAAGAGTCTGTCCCTTCATGTTCTATTAAAACTTGGGTCATTTAAATTGATCTTTTTGTACAAAAGTTCTCTATAACAAAATGCAATGAACTGCTTCTGAGACTTCAGACTGCAACACAAACATCAGGGAGCACAAACTGATCTGTGCTCATTTAGGAAAATATAAGAGTATATTGATGCAGCTAGAGAGTAGTTTAGTGCTGCTAATAATGAAAAGCCAAAATTAAAGCAGTAGACAGAAAATTAAAGGTATGGGGAGATAAATTTGCAAACGTAACATAAATGGAAGAAAGTTAGCATATAATTAGAGTTTCTAATTTCTCTTTAAATGTCTCTCAGGTTGCATACCAGGCAATTAGACTTCATTGGGCTTCAATTTACTGTTGGGAACAGTTGAAAGTGTAAGACTGTGGAGTAGTAAAGGGAATTATGTTTTTTTAATTAATATGCTGAAAGTTACTGTAATGTGAACACAGATTTCAAGCTACAAAGAAAATTATGCTAGCTCATTCTAAAAGAAATATTATTAATAGATCTTAGTTCCTTTGAAATATAGTTTTTTAAAACAATATAGCAATATTTTTAAATGCTGGATATAAGTTCTAAAAATGAAAAAAACCCAAAACAATTCCAGAACAATAACAAGCAAGAAAAAAAAAAAATCCCAAACAGCATCATTTTACCACTAAATAACACTGAAAAACCAGAAAATGCACCAGCATTTTTTCTCCACTACTTCATGACATTCTTCCATAGCCAGACTGGTATGGCAGCCCTCAGATACTTAAATCCTAATCAGTAGCTGTAACTAGTAAATTACAAAAGCCTATCACCAGTAAAAGTAAATTCATATGAAAAATGGATGTTAATTGCATAATGTTGAGGAACAACTGAAATAACCATTCAAGGGCTCGGCCTCTTCTATCCTTAAGGCTCATTGAAGAATCTAGAATCTATGAAATCATCCTTGCTTTCAAGAAAATAATAAAATATGCAGGGAGAGCTTAGGGGTTTCATCCAGACCAAATATCTTAAAGTGTTTGTTATTATTTGTGTTAGAGTTATTAACAGGGAATAACATCACATAGTTGTAATTCTTGGGAACAGGCCTTCTGGAGACTCAAAAGGAGCTAGTGTCAACTCTGAACAATTCACATTCCCGAGTTTAGTTCCCAGCACTCTTACATTGCTAAAGTTTTTTTATTGGCAAAAAATAAATTGCTATTAAATTGTTCTGCTTTTCCTTTCTCTCTCTCTCTCTTTTTTTTTTTTTTAAACATTTTTATCTAAAAATTAAATTTCATAGCCTACTTGAGACACTGTGGCTTCCCTACAAATCATCAGATAAGGTATTAAGGAGCTAGTCTGAGAAATAGGGATTTTACCCAGTCAATATGGTTCAAATATCAAAATTCTATAGGATTAACACATCCATTTGCTTAACGATTAACACATCCATTTGCTTAGCAATTTTCTCATCTGAAATGTAATGCCTTGAGAAACAGTATATATATATATATTAATACCATTATGGTATAAAAATTCATATTACAGCTTTGAGAAATGCTACAAGAAGACTTCTATAGCATTATTTTTTAAAAATGGAATCCTAAAGGAAGTATAGGAGAGAAAAAGCTGGGGATGAGGGTTTTTTTTTAATTTCAACTCCTCCATAATACAATTACTGTATACCTTTCTATAAAGGATGGATTTGGCACCTGTAACTACATGGGCTCAGTGGGACATTCTGAATTTTGAAATCTGTTAAAAAAAAAAAAA
>JAOTQP010001652.1:8263828-8280466 GCA_026413545.1 Cichladusa arquata
GGGGACTCTAAAGAATTTCTTTGTTTAAGGGATATGGTTCCAGGGGCCCAGTTTAGGGAGAGTAACATCTTCTACAAAAATATTAAATCTGGGGGGTTTATTCGGCAAAATGTTTGGAGGGGAAAGTCTTTCAGCCTGTAAAGTTCTTATCTTTTAAACCTCAAAACCAGTTTGCAATAAGTTTTCTACCTCCTTGCACGTCTGTTTGTCTCAAGGCACCTGGTGCATTTGGGATGGTAAGTATGACATAGTACTGAGAGTAGAATTGTAAATGTCTCAGCACCAAATACAGACATGCATTGCAGCTTACACAGGACTCTGCCTTACCTACTGAGACACAAAAATCCTCACCTCCAAGGGCCAAAAGACCACAAGCTGCACAATCTTAAAATTACAGCCTGTGTAAGATTATTGTCAACCCTGACTGTCAAATCAGGATTAGTCTTTTGTTTGGGACCTTAGAACCTTAATTTACTTTTTTTTTGCCCCCCTCCATTTATTTCTTTCTTTAAATTATAGTTCCTTAGACGAACTGGAATGAGGCAAGTCATCACAGAGAAGATGGATAATTGAGATTCATGCAGATGAAGCAGTCAAATATGTAAATTAAATGTAATGCAGCAATGGATGTCATAGTGAGTATGTACAGTCTGAAAGAGGAAGGAAAAAAACTGCATAGAAGCTTTCTCCTTCTACTCTGCTTTTAGAATACAAGTCCCTTGTGGCAGAAGTACTGCACAATTTTGGTCCTCAATAAATATTTATGGGAAACATTCCTTAGTTTCTGCAATTTTGTAAGGAACAGCATTTATTTTGTACCACTTGCATCCCTTTCCCGCCCTGTTATCTTCTCTCTCCTATGTCTAATTCCCATATTTTGTATATATGTTAGTTTTTAGCAGCTGCTCCAAAGAGCAGATTTCAATGAACAGCAAATAAAAATATTAGAAAGTAGTTCTAGCATGCTCATTAAATAATTTAAATGTATAGAAACATCAATAAATTACTTTTATTAATAACAACGTTTATCATAACAGACTTGGGATAAAAGCTGAGTAGTAGTGACTGTGTGGGAAAATGTTGAGGTGAGTACCACTGTGGCAATCAGAGCCCAAGGAAACTGAACTTACCTAAAATTTCTGAGATTATACCATTTCCTGCACATAGCAAAGCAGAAATCCTGTGTGTGTAGAGCAAGCTTGGCATTGCCACTTGAACTGTTTCTTGCCAGCTGACTTCCTTTCTACGGGCACAGCACCCTTTGTCAATGGCTTGATAAAGTGAAGACAGAACTGCTGCTTTCCAAGTCCCAAAATAAAACAACTCTTGGCAGGAGATCAGTTCAAAACTGACCAAAAGAAGAACTTCCTTTCATGATAGGTAGTTGCATGACTTGTATATCTTCTTCTCAACAGCATCACTGTCATTTCTTTATTCTGTCAAAGGTAGAAAATCAGGTTGGACCACTGGCAGACTATTTGTCTGACTCTGTAGAGCACCTCTCACGATTAAAAACTCTGCTATTTTGGCTGATTTTGTGATGGGAAGCAGTTAGGTGGGGATGGTAGAAGGCTGTACACCAAAACCAGCACTTCCAGTGGACTGTGAGACCTTAGGTATGTTAACTATCTGAAGTGTCTGCACAGGTAAATTTCTGCTTGCCCTAAGTCTGTCTGAAAATAGTGGCTTTATCTACTTTTCTGACATCTGTAGGTTTGTAACCCATCTTGTCATCTTTATCTAGATTTTATGCCTGTTCTTCCAGCAGGTTCACTGATAATGTGGTTTTCTGTGGAATATTTCTGCTGTTGATTTCCACTATAGTTAGGTTCACAGCTTTCCTCGACCACTTTCTTTACATAAATATTATTAAAGATTGTGGCTTCCTGGAAATTATTAGAAGCTTATAGACTACAGAAGCCTGCCTGCATCTGAGAAATTATGTACAGCTCTTGTCCCATTTGGTGTAAACAACATTGTCTAATGAGAAGTTTCATGGTATTTGTACCTTCCACAGCACTTTCTCCAAAATATAAGGTATATAATAAAAATTGTCCTTTTTCTTTCTTAAAATAAGCAGCTCAGTCTCTTTACTTTAAGTAAGTAGCATTTTCCAATTTTTCTTCTCTTTAACAGAAACATCTTCACTTTGAGTTTCTGTTTTCCTGAAGCTGAGATTCAGCTGAATACTTTCCATTACACACTCCTTGCTTACAAAAAAACCAATCACACACTTGTGGTCACAGTTTTCTTGGTTATATTACAGTTCAGGTATACTCTGCAGTGACCTAAAGCAACCTCCTCTCTCAGACAAATATTTTTAAAAAAGGTATCTATTCTGTACTGCCAGTACTAAATCAGGTCTCCTCCCTAGCCCTGCAGAGATGACACAGCAGAGAGGTCATCTGGGTTGTATCCTTTCTGCACATCAGCAGTATCAGTTTTCTCTTACATCCACATAGGGGATGGGTCAGTCCCAGAATGATTATGAACAGCAGGTGAAGAACTCAGCTGAATTGAAGAAGACCCTCCACTCAGGTCTCTCCCCCTCTGGAAGCAAACTGGAATTTACTCCCTGTGCAATGTGGGAATAAGGCAGCAGGAATCCAAGAAATAAAATTTTGCTTTGCGTGAAACAGAGAGGAAGAGGGCTAGGCAGGCTGAACTAGGAATTCAAAAGGATATGAACATAAAAATCATTTCCAAATGCAGTTAGTGCGCTGGAAGAGAGATGCATTACAGTTTAGATGGAGTGTACTTAAATCCTCTGCATTATGCAAGATGGGACGTGGATATATTTTAGATCTACTCTCTTGTTTTTTCCCCTTTGATAATTTTTGCCTTCATCCCTCCTTTTTCCAGCACATTCAATGCAGCATGTTCTGAAAAAGGAGCTGGTATTTATCAAATTAATCTTAAACATGCTGAGTCTCAGCCTGCTTGTGGGTATATGAGAAAGTACACACAAGTGTCTCACACTTATCCTTTCCCATCTATTCCAATTTATTCTTAAAGGAGCATTTTCCCTGATAGTTTGCAACTCACCAGCAATTCTCAAATAACAGTATCTGAAATATATTTTTCCCCCTTACTTAATGCAAATATAATTTAAGTTCCTGAATGTCACAGTATGGTGTCATCTAGTAATTTTATGGTTAATAACTGTTACTACAGACTTTATGGACAAGTCCAGTACCATTTTCATATGCTCTAATTAACCTTGGTGTGACCTAGAATTAGGCTCTGATTTACTGTAGCTTCCTGAATGCTTTGGGGCAAAATAAGTGGCAAAGAGTTCACAACATTAATGCACATTTAAATTGAATGAAGATTATGGCTTTAATTCTTATGTTTCTTACTTCAGTTTTAAACTGGCACATGTCCATTATGAGCACAGCTATCTTAACAAAGGGCAAATTTATCTAGAAAGAAAACCAAGCCTGCGATGCCGAGCTAAAACAATCCCATATTTGCACCATAGAGACTTTGCATTTTCTCTGAGAGATAGGTGCATTATTTCCAATACCTGCCCATCTCTACTTTTAATCAGATTGCATTTTTGTACAATTATCATTTCAGGCTTCTGTTGATTGCTTTTGCTAGGCATAATGAGTAGAAAGAAACACTATCTCATTGTGCAGAATATTGGATTGGTTGGCGTAATAGACTCGGTTCTATTTTTTGCCTAGCTCTTTGAAAAGTTAATTTTCTCTTTCATCAAATAACTAGCAGACTACTAATAGCATATAAGGTTTTAGAGGGATTTGCATTAAAGAATGCAGCTGAGTGCCTTATCTACTTTTGAAACCAGAGTGACATATGGATGCTCCTTTAGTATTGACTACCTAAGATAAAGTTTAATGCTTGCTGCAAGTCCCCTTAGTTTTAAATTCATGGAATGAAAACGTGGATTATCTCTCTGTGAAGAACACTCGTAGCATGGGGAGGAGGTGAGGGTGCTAGTACAGGCTTTGCACACATAAAGTTGCAGGTTCAAAGCCTCATCAAAGGAGCAGAACCCTTCATTCCAGTCTGAAGCTCAGAGAAATCCTCTTAAGCCATATGCCATTGTATGGGGTCCTCTTTCACAGTCAGCGATAAGTGCCCTGAGGAGAGCTGAAAGCATTTGACAGACAGGATGCATTTCCTTTGGTGGATGGTTCCTGGGCCTCTACTTGCCATGGGACATGGAGATACAACAGTGTAGGAGCCCTGTGACAAGGAGTTCCTGCAGTCTTCAGCAGAATTCCTGACTGTTAGACAGCCTGTGTGCTGTCTGTCCCACTCAAACCACAATCTGTGCAGCACACTTCCCAGCATTTCTGAATGCTCCAAGTGGTTTGGATGTGGTGGGGAACCCTCCAAAAAGACAGATATTTCAAGAAGTAGACCTAAAATCTGCCCTAGACAGAAAAGTTATACATTTAGATTCTCCCCTAGAAAAGCAGAGACTACAGTAATTTGGGGTCCATAGCACCAGTTGATTGTTCCCATTTGCCAGCTGAGAAAAAATTCAAGCATAATTCCTTCAAATAGGATTTGGAATTCACACACTGACTAATCTGATGGTTTCTGAGCAGTTACACCTACTCACACTCCTCATATTGTAACAAACTTGAACACTTTTAGCTTCAAAGTGAAATTGAATGCAAGGGAAAAGCCCAATTCCTTATCTCCCTGAGAAATGTAAAGAATACTACACTAAATGTATTTAGGAGTATGTTTCCTTACAACAGTCCCCATGCCATACCACAGTACCTGGTTTAGACATTCTACTGCTATCTCTAGGCGAGGTCTAAGACAAGGTTCAGTCATGCCTGGATAGTGCTCCTGGTTTAGTTTATTTACCCATAATCATAACACTGACCCTAGACATTGCCTTGGTTCAGTGGAACCTGAAAGAATGACCTAGCAGACTTTTCATGGATTAATATAATAGCTACTGTGTTGAAACTACTGTGCAGACTCACAGAAATTGTCTATCTTGAAATGCACTCTATGTTCTTGTTACCAAAATCATGGTTTTGAATCCTTGTCTTGCTGAATATAGCACTTATATCATCCCTAACTCCCACCTATGCTGAGAGTTAAGGGCCCTTCAGTGGCTCCCAGGGAAATGACATTTCTTATTTTTTTCACAGTGCTATATAATGGCAGCTGTCCTAAAGTAACTCAAGGCTTTCTCCTTTGAGCATTTCCATTCAAATTACATATATGTTACTCACTGAGCCCTATTTATTACACAAATGATAGCACTTATCTGAGACCCAATTCAATGATTCCAGAAAGTATGATGGAGTATTTATGTCACATAACTCCTAATCTTAAAAAAATTATCAGAAACTCTAATAACACGTATAATCCTTTCCAGAACCTCTGGACATTTTCATCACTTCTGCTTTTGTGTGTGTGCCAGCACAAGGAGCTGCTGGACTCCAAGTGACACAGGATCAGCAACTGCCCCAGGAGTGGGCAGAAAGGCTGCAGAAAGAATTGCAGTGAACACTTGCTCATAAGGAAAAAAAAAATCAAACTATGGCAAAATGTTTGCAGTGTTACTCTATATGTTTTCACACCATGCTAGCTGGCAATCCACACACTAAACAAAACATCAGACTAAGCCAAGACTGAAAAATAGCAGGAGGTAAGATGAAGGGACACTTCTGATTAATTCAGTGAGGAAATTAGTGGATTCTCTTCCAAATGTAAGAGATGAGCTCCTCTTTCATAGCACTCTTACTTACCATACAGGCTACTTCTGTAAGCCTTTATATTAAGGCTATTCTTAAAGCCACTTTAGGCTGAGATGCCTTCAATGGTACTTAAAAAGTAGAAATTATAAAAACTGTGTTGATTCCTCCATGTGGTGAAGGGGAAACTGTCTAAATTCATTGCATATTATTTTGGTTCACTGTCTGTTGCAGGCATTTTGTGGAAAAACACAAGCCATGCATTCTAGTTAATAAAGAAATATCTATAAGTGGGTGTTTATTAAGTTATTTCAGCTGTAAGGGGCCTCACAAGAGAAACTATAAAGCAGCATTTTGCATTCAAAAGGCCAGCAAGTATGGGACTGACATTTGCTGTCAAAAATAATGCAAAACAAATGAACACAGCTAGAATCTTTCAAAGTGCCAATGTTTGAAATTTGATGCCTAGCTTTAGAAAGAAAATAATGAAACACTACAATTCCCTTGGCATTTTCTCTCTTGTCCTCTTGAGTTTATTCACATATGAGCATTATGTTAATTTGACTCGAAGAATATGTATTATGATTATTATTATTAATAACAATAATAATAGCAATTCAATATAAATTAAAGTTAATTATAATTAATTAAATTTGATGCTTATGTACACAGAGAGATCTGGAGCATTGATTTCTGCTTCCTGGCTTTTAATTTTCCTTTTTAAAATTACAGGCAACTTTCTTTTGTTTGCTTGATTGTTTTTTGGTAACTCTACTCTCAGTTCTTATGTGGTTGGAGATTATTGTCCCAATAACTTACATTATTTAAAATAATAAAATATTAATAAATGGATGACTTGTGCTTGCACAGTAGGATTTCTATATGGTTGTATTTATTTCATTTCACATATTTTTAGAGTATTAAGTAATCTTAAATTCACTCTCTCCCATTCTTTGCTTATTTACCCTACTTCATGTAATATAAAAATAAAATCATGGTATGATAACATACCAGAAAATATTATGAAAAAAAAAAAGCCTCCAGAAAGTGATTACAATATTATGGTATTTGTGATATAGTCTTGACATTGTTTACTTCTATTTTCTACTTCTGAAACATATCTGACAAAGTTTCCAGTAGACTTAATCCATCTATTAGACTTATGTCATTCTCTTTATTTATTAGAAAATAAAAGTAAAATTCATGGTATTATGACAGAATAAGGAAAGCAGAGACAAAGCTGATCTGTACCAATCTTTCTAGTCTAAGCAATATATAAATTAATACCTTTAACACCAAGAATTTTATGTTTTTTAAAACAATTCATTAGTTCAAGCATGGGTAGAATCTGTATTTGCCACTTTGTTCTGTTAGTCCGGCATATGAAAGTATAGTGTTGCCTTATATCAAGAAATTATTAACCTTATGCAAAGTCAGTAACGTTTTAGGACATAGAGTGTTTTATTCTTTGGACTTTTTTTTTTTTTTTCATTTAAAAGATTTACTATACCTATTAACTTTTTCTCAGTAAATGTTCCTTGTAGGATTGAACACTTTTCATACCTAAATTTTCATATTGAAACATTTTTCATACCATAACATAATTTTCCCTAAACACATTTTCAGTGCTCCTGTGTGATGTTAATAAAAGCTGAAACACCAGTTTTCAGAAATCTTATGGCTGGCACAACCTATAAAGATGTCGATTCCAAGTGACAGACAACACATTGCAGGATATAACCATATGTTTATAGAAAAAACAGAGAAGAATTTATGACAACAAAGCCTTTGTAGGATGTGTGTGCATTTGACTAGAAGCTATTGCCCATCTTTAACTAGATTCAGTCAAGTCAGATAGACTAAGATATTAAATCACAATTTTAGCAGCACGAAACCAGATACAACTTCGTGATAGAAGCTGTTGCCACCCATTTGTGACTTTTCAACTACAGTGAAGATGATATTTTCCAAATATAACTGCAATAATTGTTATATTTTTCTTAAAATAAAGAAGTGCAAAGAGAAGCCAGGAAAAGACCAGAAAAACACCTTCCAACACATTTCACAGGAAACATTTAAATTATCACAGTCACAATTACTTATTTACTTATTACTTAATGATTTATTTAATAAGATTTTTAAAGGAAATGGCATTTGTTGAAATTTTACTATTTTTACTTTTCTGAGCCAAATAATTAGAAAGATAGTAGCCACAACCTTGAACTCTATGCTTTAGTATTTTTGTACACTGCACATCTACAGATTTTATCCTAGGCTCCACATGGAATTCGGTCTCCTGGAAGGCAGAGCAGTAAGATTCATCCCTTTTCAACTCTGAGGAAAAATGCTGATATGAAAGTAAGATAAAGACCACAGATTCAAATTCAACCTCTTTCCCTACTAAGAAAAATCAAATTATATTGGTACAGGTAACCCAAGAAAACATTCCTCTGAGTTTAAAGAAATGTGTGGTACAGTTTTCAAAAGGATATATCACAGGATTGGTGAATACTGGACTTGTGCCAGTGATGTTACGAACAATGGCTTTGTTACAGCATTTTTCAACATCAAGGTTTTAGCAATGTATTATTTTGGCTATATATTATTCCTGGAAACTATCTAGCTTTTATTTCTACAAAAAGAACAAAGGAATAAGTTTGGTATCTGATTTATTTTTAGTTAGCAGTCAAGTGAGACAGGCACTAAATGCACGCTTTATCCACTTTAGTAACTGTTCCACACAAAGATTTAATGACCTCCTCCATTTGTTTGAACAAAAGAGGTATAAGAGTGTGGATCTGTATATCCTGAACTGGAACCATGCCAATGCCACAGTGGTAATTTTGGTCCTGAAATGCTTCTGTATGCCTTCATTCTGCTAAATTTGTGTAGTACCCACAATAAATAAATAAGGCAAAGCACTGTACAGCAACACTTCCCATTTTTAAGGGTTTTTTTTGTTACATGCAATTTTTCCAAGTTTAGCTGTTTGGATAAGCCTATTCTATATTCTTCATTTTCTATATATTTATACATATATGAATCCTTTGGTTCTGGTGGAAGAGTCATACAGTGTCCTATAAGCTCCATGAGAAGTGGTTTGCTATCTGTTTGTCTGAAATGTGTCGAAAGGGAGTTTGTGTCCATCTTCTGAAAAGTCATCCAAAGTTTAACAAAACACTAAAATTTAAGATCAGTGTTTGAGAGGGAGCTGGGTGAAAGTATTACCTTGTACACTCTCAGAGATAGTAACAGATAATAACTCCTTTCTCAGTTCAGTTATGCCTTCAGTGCTTATCAATATGATATATGCCTTAGACCCAAATTAATTTGGGTTTTTTAAAAAGCTGTTCAACTCATGGCTCTATTCATTCATGCTGAGATTCAAATATCTAGATTTTAGAACATCCAGCTGCTGTCTGTGCTTTGAAGGAAATGAAATTCACTCTTCACCAAAGGCAACTCTGAGGTAAATATTCAAGGCTACCATTATGTTGTTATTTAGAATAAGGATTTAATCCTATCAGTAGTAAAACTTCCAGAAAACTGAGTGAATTAAAACACAGCTAGTAAGCTTCTGAAATTACAGGATATCTAGCTCCTGTTCATCCCTTCCTGTCATTTCTTAGTAAAAGCTGTACTGAGAGATATTTGTGCAGTCTGCATGAGACCATGAAATCAAAGCTTAGTGCCTCGTGCATTAGGTGTGATGCTTTCAGATAAATGTATTCCTTCCACTGAAGCACATCTCCGCAGCTCCTTCAACCATGGAGCAGCTTCCAGATGGAGTGTTGGTTTCCAAGATAATGCAATAACTTTTCTGGTTAATAATAAAGTAAAGTGTAGATGAAAGCTCATTTTTTCCCCCAAGCCTACTACATACGATTCATTGCTCTTTTGCAAGTGAAGCTATCATTTTTATGACCCAAAACCAATGGTGATATTTCATAAATGTGTGAAGCTCGTGACATTGACAATCTACTTTTTCTGTCCTTGAATATTGTTATTTTTCCTGCATTTGTGTAACCGGTATTTTAATTTTTAAGTAATATAAATTAAACTGGTATTATGAAAATGTTCGTTTACTTTTACACCCTATATTTATTTTATTTTACTCTTTGGTACATTTCTTGTTGAGAAGTCAAATAAAAATCTGAGAAATTTCTATGAAAATATCATAATATACCCATTTTCTAGTAAAAAAGGCAAAAGAGATTTTTTCATGTCTGTTTTTTCCCTGGATTTTCTTACCTTTTAAAAGTGTCATTATAAAGCAAATTAAATTAAAATAACAAGGAAAAAATCTATTTTTATTCTTCAATAGCTTCTATGAATTTATTCTGGCATATTTTGTAGTTTATAGTCCTGGTCTTACCTTCTTTTATAATTTTTCTCTCTGCTGCTATATTCGAGGTATAAAAAATTCAGCTAAATTCACACAAAAGATTCAAACTTCTAAAGGAGAACTTTATTTTTGAAGCTAAATCTTAATTATAGCACCAGCAATCCTGTAGGTTGTACCTAGCACAGGTGGTACATTTCACAGTACCTGAAAACTTATTTAGGTCTCTTCAATGCCTGCAGTTTTACCTATGCAAGTATTCAGGACCAACTCCATTTTTTCAACATCAGCTCAACTCCTATGTTGTGGTTTTTTGCAGTAAAGATCAAGAGCTAAGAATATCTCTGTTATGCCCCATAAAGTTTTCAGTAGTCATTCTCTAAATACAACTGATTACTCTGATTCCTCAAAAAACTAAATTAAATTTATTTGATTTTTTTTTTCTCAGTTTCAGAAACTGAGGGGGAAAATTGTTTGGATGGCCTCAGAGTTACAGGTATGATATACAGTGCCTCTCTGAATTGTCTCTCTAAATTTGATTTTTCCTTTTAATTGATAGATACATTATTTAAGTTTACCATACTTAGTGGGAGTTGAAACACTTAGGAATGCAGAGGTTTTTTTTCTGGTTTTGCTTTCATTGCTTGAAACCAGTGTTTCTCTGAAAATTAGTGCATCAACTATTATATTTTTAGACTAAATTACAAATTTTAACACACAGACTGTTTTTAAACTTAATATAAACTTTGAAAATATATTTTAAAATTGAAAATTCAGTTTGGTTGTCAGTTATATGTTTAAAATTAGTAATGCAGGCATGTAGTTTAAATGACATGTAGGCTTAAGAGAGGTAATACTATGACTCTTGCAACCATTACAGCTAAGGGAAAAACCTACTTTCAGATTATGGAACAGCCTTTATTTGAATGCATTCACTTCAAAAGGCTGAGGAAGCAGGTGAGAAAATGCTACTGTGTATATAGTCTTTAAATTATGAAATATCCAGAAATATCTAGTGGTTTTCATAGTAACGGAGTGTGAATGTTTATTTATAAAGTGCTAATAATTTCCTAAATAGAGTTAATACACCCTTGAATTGCTTTGATAAACTCAAAATGAGACCTCTGACACAGGCATTAATTATTATTTTGTGGTGGGTCATTACACTGTGCAGGGTTCACGTGCACCAATATCTACAGGCAAAGACAAATCATCTCACCTGTGGCCTGAACCAGTGGCTTCAAAGCTCAGCCATTGATCCAGTATTCCAATTAGCTCTCTAGGTGAACTAGTCCTTTAATTTCAATTAGCTCTCAAGGTGGACAATCCTTCAGCTTCAGGACAAGCTTGGGCTGTCTCAGCTTGACGCCCATTTCCATCACTGTCAGCAGCTGCAGCCGAGCTCCTGCTCCTGCACACAGCTCTGGAAGCTATTAGTGCTTTTACAGATCTCAACAGACAGCATTGCTGCACATTTGCAAACAACTGTTACATGTGGTTAGTGTCAAACCAGCCTACTACACCAAAATATTCTGGAAGGAAGATTTAAGACATGAGGATAATAGTGCCGTCACAAAATACTTCTAGACCTCTAAAGGGAATGCTGACTTTTACAGAATAACATTTTGATTTTTTTATCTTACTATAAAGTGGAAGTGGGTTTGGAAGGAGAAATTTTAAATGCCACACACAGCTATTCAATACGACTGAACAAAGAGCTAAATGTAAGAACTATAAAGTCAGAGAATGTTAGCAAACTAAATGCTGCTATGCTCACTTCTCTACACTGAGTCACATTTATCTTAAAAGGTATTATGAAGGAAAATAAACCCCAGTATACATAACTCGAGAACATTATGTTATAATCTTGATGTTTTCTAAATCTTTTTTGAATGCATCACACCTCTTAAAGTTGATATGCTCAAAAAAACCTTTTTCATTTTATTCAAGATACTACCATATACAGCAGAGGCCCTATAAAAGCTGATGTGAAGGAAAATTCCCCAATGTGTTAGATACTTTAGGCTTAATATTAACATATTAAAAAGTGAAAAGAGGGCACCTGCAGGCATTTTATTTTGAGGGCATCATTTAAGCTTGCATTCAAAAGCTGTGCTTTAAGTCTGAACTTTCACCCCTAAAGTGATTTTTGAATTTGGTATAAACTATCAGGGCAGTAGGCCTGAATCTTTAGTATTACAGCTCCAGCACCTGGGGCTAGATTAGAACCATAATTAGGATGCCTTAGGCAAAGAAGAAATTGAAAGTCATAGCAAACCTCATGAAAAAACAGGTTTGCACTCCCACACAGTTATTCTGAACTGCTATTTTACTCTCATCTTCACCCTTTTCTTTCCCCTAGAAGAATTCCTTTTTTGATGTCTTGCACATGAATGAGGACTGGCATGTCATCTTCCATCACCTGGCTGGCTCTGTTCCCTTGCCATATACTCATGGAAAGAGGTGAAATAAGCCCAAGTGCTGCTTTTCCTTCTCCGTGCACTCTGAACCAGTCTGAGCCTCCAAATAAGACAGTTTTTGACTGTTTGAGGGGTGGTATTACTGAGCACAGTAACTGGTTAATGTTTGTCTTCAGTGTTTTTGGTCTCTGCCTGATTATCTGAATGCCTACATCCTACTGTCTGTCAGGACATTTTTCCTTAAGCATTTAATATTTTTTAGTTAAATGTTGCTTATCTCCTCCATGGTATAATATAATTTTCATATACTATAATATCAGCTTTTTAGTTGTCCTAAGGTATTGCATTTAAGAAAAAGAAATATTGCAATTATTAAACTATAGGGTTTACATCATAGTAATTCAGAAAAAAAAAAAAGAGCTGAATTCAACAGAGTGGCTGAGCCACAAGGGAGAAACAATCTGTAGCAAGACATCAAATTGGTTTCAGGAAAACAGCTGAAGAGCCCATGCCAAAGAATGCTGCTGCTGCATTGTGTTTGCATTTCTGTGATGGGATTTACATAACTCAACATGACATTATATTGGCTAAGACACAAATCTAGTCTTTAATCCAACAAGACGCACAGAGCTTGCTGTGCTGTGTCACCACGATCCCCTCTGCCAGGCTTCTGTCTCTTGCCCAGCCAAACACAATCTTCACACATATTTATCCATTTAATACCTGCTGCATGTTACCCACTGCTTGTGTGCTCACCAAGTTACAGTATTCTCATATAAAGGGCTCTCCTTGCAGACTACTTATTTGCCAGTGATACATAAGTGCCCAAAGGGCAATTGAAATTTTGTTTACACACTGAATGAAAATACCTCCTCTCCTCTATCAGATCATGATCACCCCTTTATCTTTCTGCTTTCTCTCATTCCACTCATATTTACTGGCCCTTAATGAGTTTTTAGCATGGACACAGGTAGAATTGCAATCTGTCCATTAAGATACCTCCAAAGAGCTTCTTTTGCAAACTGCTAATCAAGAATGCAATTGCAAGTCTGCACTGTAGACAGGGTGCCAGATCTAGAGGCTGTGGATTAATTTTGAAAGAACATACTTATTTAAACTGCTCAGGTTTTGCCTAAATCTTCACTAAATACTTTCTGTTTCAGTCCTTCCTTGGTTCTTTGCCAAAAAAGCAAAGCTTCAGTCTCCCTGAGGAAAAGTGGACACAGGAATAAGTTTATGAATGCTATGAATAGCAATATCAATAATACCATCAGGCTGGTCAGTGTGAGCTGACAACCAACATAACAGCAAAATACAATTCCATTAATTTAACCCTAAACCTGTGTTTACATTCAAGTTTTGCCTTTTATAGACATAATTATAAATGATAGCATTTTAGAGATATTTCTTATGACTCTGAGTACCTGAAATATTTCTCAACTTTCCATAAAGACAACAAGCTACTTTGACTGGTAATGTTTAAAGGCAGTTAATTCTCAGTTCTCCCATTAATTTAAAAATCATCCTCAATTTATTCTATCATCTCTCATCACACCCCTCCATACTCATATTTTTGTGATTTTTGTTGGGTTTTTTCCTTTATAAGACTATTTTTTATGTTATAAAAAATGTGTTTCTTTCCATGCTGTCACTTTACTCATAAATTCAAAAGTGTTTGCTATTTTCAGTCTCACAAAATTACCTGATCTTCCTCTTCAATCCATCAAATCCTATGATGCCTATATAGACCATCTTAAATCTGTTTCCCATTTGCAGTCCACGAAGATTCTGAGACAGTTCCTTTGTTTTCCTTTCCTTAGAAACCCATCTTCAGTTTCTCAGGGCAAATCTCACAGCCAGAAAATCCTTCCCTGCTTCAGACACTTATACCTCTCTCTTTAAAGTGGGGGCTCTTTCAGCTGCTATCTGCAATTCCCAGAGCTTAACTGAATTGAAAACTGCAGACAATACAGTGCTTGAGATGTAATCCACTTACTTGCCTGAAGAATTCTCTCAAGAGAGTCTCAGTTGGCCGTGCCATTTTGGCATCTAGATCAGAGTGATCTAGCAATCCTAGGTTAGAGTGGAAAATACAAAACTGCAAAAAAAAAAGAAATTCAGAAATCGCCGCTCTAATCCATTCTTACAACTAGCTGGCTTTCATTTTTCCAACTTTTCTGCAGACAGTTCCCAGCTTAGTCTATTTTGAGGCAACAGCTGGCTGTTGACTAGGCATAATTGGATTCAGGCAAAAATAAGCTGCAAGAAATGCATCATTTTCCTGTGCACTTATGGGTTCAGTTCCACTTGGTTGTGAAAATCCCTTAAAAGCTTCCCTCTGCTATCAGAAAAAGGCTGAGGTCAGCTGGAGCACTCCAGTGAACACTGCCTGGATTTAAATTGCTTTGGTTAACAGGTTCATTCTCAGTAAAGATTTGTCAGTTAAGGATCCTCTTTCCCATATGCTCTGGCAGACTTCAAGTCTGTTGAGCATGGTACAGATTTCAATTCTCTCACACTTTTCTCTTCATTGGAACCCTTCTGACTGTTGCCTTTGAACATATTTTTTTCTAGGGGAATAAAAATAGAAGCATATATTATTAGATTTTATTTCTGTACTCAAATGCTTGTTAGAAAAGGTAAATTTAAATAATAGGGTAGTAGAAAATGTAAGAACGTTCAAGAATTTTTATGAAGCAAAAATTCAACACACAAATTGGAACGACAGGAAAATAGGATTATTTTTCTTCAAACTGCATTAAATATACTATAAAACTACAATAAAGAAAATATAAAAAAGACAAAACTCATAAGCTCTAACTAACATCTGTTGCTGCACAGTATTGCAGTAACTATACCTTTATAGTAGTTTAGTACATCTTCACTCTAAACCACCATCTGTTCTGATCTGTAAAACTGCATTTGTAGCACAGGAGGAAAGAGTGGTTTTTTAAAGTCAGAAAATTAATTTGTGTATATGAGTTGTGATAATAAAAAATTGCATATTTAAAGTTTTGTATTATTTTATAAGGAAAATAATCCTATTAGCTGAAGAGAGTCTAAAATTACATTTTGATTCCTGGTCCAGGAATTTCTCAGCAATAAGCTGATGATAACTCACAGACTCTTCCATAACATTTACAAATGCAAATATGTTTGTTTCAGCAGATCCATTTTCCAAATGCATTGCAAGAAATTTCATTCTTTTACAAAGCCATAGCCAGAGACACAGCTTTCAAAAACATAAGTTCATTCTGTAAGCAGTTCTACCTAATACATCTACTTGTCTATAGGCTTCCTATAAAATTACTGATGAAAATGAACAAAACCTAAGAATACAGGAAGGAAATTTATCTGTCAGCAGAACATTTCTTTCTCTTTGTAGCCTGTGATTGTTACATTAGTCATCTCACACACAAAAGACAAGTTTCTTTGTGGTTTTAGATTCATCATAAAGAACTCTTTAATTAGTGGTAAACTCTGATAATATAGAGTTTGTCAGGGTTTAACATTTTCTTCTATTTCAGTAGACCCATGTGTGCTACATCATAAGTGCTGCTTTGGTAGGTCTGGAAAAAAGATTAGGTTTATACACTTGTGCACTAAAATGATAAGGAAGCCAAGGGGAGCTATTAACATTTGGAATTTAAGAGAAATTAGAATTGTCATATGGAGTGTGTCTCTGGTCAATGAAAACTTTTTCTCTGTCTGAGTAAAGAGTATTTGAGCCTTTGGACTTGCTAGAGTACTGCCAGGAGAAAAAACTCAAATGTTCAGCAAGGAAAGCTTGTCACAAGCATATGGCTACAAGATCAGCCTGGAAAGTGGGCATTTAGGAATCAGTATCTGCCACTGTTACTCACCCTGAGCAATAATACTGGGGATTTAACTGGAATTCCTCACACATAAGTAATATCTTGGGCACAATGTATAAAAACAATTGAACCTGGCTAAACTGGCTAAACTCTGAGGTTCTGCTCATCACTTCACAGTAGCATTCCCTGCACTAGCAATAGTTACAGCAGCTTCTAAATTCTGTTTTATGCCTGCCAGATGACCCTTACCTTTTATAGAACTTTTTACAGGGAACAACCTGTGTAAGTGTGGTTCTGTCCTGGACATAACCTTGTGCTGTGTAGATAATTATAAGATTTACTTTTCAAGTAAGTCCAGAAACCCTCCTGTC
>JAOTQP010001652.1:8280535-8291738 GCA_026413545.1 Cichladusa arquata
AGATAAAAATGTTTGTGGGACTTGTTTGAATTACAGTTATTAGAGATTGTCAAAGATCTTGATATTACTGTGAGTGCCTTTAACCAGAAAATATCCAGCAATAACTGCAAGAAATCAAGATGCTGTGAGTCTTTTTATCAGTGAGATCCAATAGTGAGATAACTTTTCTATGGTTAATAGTCACAACAAACCAAACATGTGAGCAGCTGGTGGAGAAAATAGCTTATTGATGTTATGCTGGGAAAGAACATGAGTCTTGCAATCTGTGCAGCAACCAAATACAATAAGAACTGTAGATTTGATTTTGGATGAAATACTCATTTAAAATGTTTACAATTGCATTACAGTCTTTATTCAATATTTCTTTCATTGCTCTAACTTTGTAGAAACAGCTCTTGAGCAGTGGGTAAGCTTCCAAAGTAAAATAAATGATATAGTAAGAGGGAAAATTTATGAAGCATAATAGGTGGAAGAACAGGTGCATCAAAAAGTTTTGTATTTTGGACAGATTTAAAAACAGATATTTGGATGTGACTGGGTTATAAATTCTATAAGCAGAGGTAATGCAAGGAAACATATGTAAAGCAAACTGTTCTAGATTTGATAAGTATTATCATTCTGACTAGAAATATTAGAATTATTTGGATGAGAGAGTGGATATTTCTGAAAATAAATATAGAGAAAATACCCTCACTTGCTATTTTTACTCCTGCTTCTGTGCATGTTTTTATTAATGGTACCAGTTTTATTACCCTATGTTATGAAAAAATATATCTACAAATACACTTCTACCAAAAAAAAATACTTCCTTGGATTTAAATCAAAATAACTGACTGAAAAAGATGCCATCTCATTTATTCCAGCCAAAGGTAAGCCCTAGAAACAGCTTGGCAATTGATATAAAGTCGTTGCAAATTGCTAACACTTGAAATCAGTTCAGGTACCCTCCAATCCTTATCTTCTGTAACACCACTATTTGTCCTTTACATCTTTAAAACTCCTTAAAATATCCATCTGAGTCCCAGTGCCCAATTTATGTGTCCCAGCAGATGCAGTGTCCTGGCAGGGTAACTCAGGAGATTCACAGCAATGCAGGAGTGGCCATGACAAAGTCAGGATGGTCAGCTCAGTGGGGCAGGGACCCTCGAGTCAGATGTCCAGCTGCAGTACAGTCATTTTCAAAGAGAATAAAAAAAATCCTCATCTATGTCCCCCAATATATCTATCTGAAGTTCTGTCTTTCCAAGACAGTTTTTGTAATGCCTATATTTACTGTGACAGTAGCTGGAAGTTACCAGAGCACTCTCTACCTATTTCTTGCTTTGCAAACATAATTTTGAACTTTGGACTGGCTGTGGTGCCTCAGACTGCTACAACTAGAAGCAGTATTTTTAATTTACTTTATCCCATGCAGGGACTGAAATTTCTAAATGTGTTTTACCCTTATTAGCTTAGTAAGAGTAGAAAATTCTAGGAAAGATACAGGAGCTACTTAGCATCTGGACGTATCTCTAAAATTATCATGTCTAAAACAATATGCTCAAAGTAGGCAGGGATTCTGGAAGACTTTATTGCAAAAACTGATATTAGGATCCACTCAGACATATTTTCTTCAGCTCAAAACCGACAGTATTTCAGTGTGCATGGCACTAATGCTTGTGCCTTCCTCACTCCCACCCCTCATCTCATCAGTTTACTGAGTTTTGATCACCCATCAGTGCTGCTACTTCTCTCTGAATTGCTTGCTTAAAATCATGTCAATATTACGGAAAAAGATTATCCTACATCTACAGGTTGTAAATGTTTACACAAAAAAAACCAAACAGAACTTTCATTATTTTCTTGACATTTCAAGTCAAATTAACTTGAAGGCTTTATGAAGCCGTAAATGCTTAGATCTCCTAAGTCACAGTTACAATGTTTAAATCCAACATTTTCATTAGCACAGTATGTGTTTCTTTTACTATGTGCTACATATGAGTCTAATCAGAGACCTGTGTAATGTCTACTGGGATATCCTTGCAGCAAGTGACACATTTACTAACTAGAATAGTGGAGGAAATTTACTTAACTCATTCTTAAATCAAGAGAAATATTTCTGATACTGTGAGTTCTGTAAAGACTAGCTAAGGACTTGAGGATCTGGCCTGAAATAAATAGAAAAACAATCAATCAAAGACAATAAAGAAATATTTTTTTTCTCTTTCCACTGGTGAGAACTATGTGTGGTTTCAAATGTACAACTTTACACTGAACACCTATTCAAGAATTATATACATACTATTACTGTATGGTAATACAAACTTTATTTAACTGCACATAAATATATGCTGTACCATAAGCTTAATTTAATATGTTCTATTTTTAAGTACATTTTCATCCATTTTATTAATGATTAACATGTCTCTACCTGCTATGAACTTTTAGCTTATTTTAAATTTTCCTTATATTTTATCACAAGGTCTTAATTTTTAGGAAGGCATTTAAATTTTTTTGACATTTTAAAAGCATGGCACCTTTAGTTACTACTAAGAATGTAAGGTCAACTCTTAAGAACTAATGCCTGATAAAAGTGTAAGTCAAATATTTCTTAGCTGGTTTAAGCATTAGGAAAGCATGAAGTAAAAGTTCTTAGAATTAAATAGTGGCTTGAACTCATTTTCTAGGTTATAAAGATTGTGACAGAGCCTCTTGTACTGTATTCTCAGTGTTTAATTTTGCACCAAAAAAAGAAGCTAGTATATGCACAATTAACAGGCTACAAAATTGAGTTTAAAAAATCTTGATTTAAATAAAATTACTAATTCGATATACTTTTACAGTATGAAGATAAATAATTAAATTACAATTTTTTTTCTTGTAAAACAATGTACTGTTATAAGTCATTGCAGAGGGAAAAGCAAATTGAGTGCATTTTAAACAGTGTATGTATTTATTTACACCTGAGCTTTAAGTTAGTGTGTAAGACTTATTAGACATTACTCACCACTTTAAATTCCTAGATTAGAATTCCTGAGAAAAAGTCACCACAGAAAAAGCTAAGATTAAAAACTTGCAATTTGCCTATTTTACTGAATTAAATTGTGTCCAGCAGCACCCCTAACTGACTGTAACGTAAGAGCTTTTCCAGGCTTCTTATATTGTATCCCAAATATTATAACCCCTCCCCCTAGCAATTACTGGTTTCCCAATGAATTCATAGATGTGTTATTTTAGCAAAATGTTCCAGGAACATCTAACAGTCATTTTGGATGCAGTCACCCCTCTTTGGAGACTTCACACAATTGCCATGAGAGGCTCTCACGTCAGGTGGCCTCTGCCCCCCAAGAGCTCTCCAAGACATGTCTGATTTACCTGTAGAAACATATCTCTACATAAGGCTAAAGAGAATCAGATTTTAAATATTTCTGTGCATCTTAAAAAGCAAACTTTTTAATGGGATCAAAACTTGGAGACCTCAAAGTGATCCATGGCAAGTGGAGCATTTGTCCTCTGAACCATTATTTTGTTATATGGCACACAGAGTGTTTAAATGTGTTCTTGCTATTTCACTGAAATCTGGCCTGAAGTATTGAGTCCTTCATTCCTAATATCTCTTTTACAGTAATTTTAAAGCATTTGTTTATGACTTCTTCATTGAAATAAATCCTACAAATTGAAAACTTTTATTTGAAGTATGATTAATTTAATTGGTAAAGCAAAACGGGAGATATTTAACATTCACGTTTTAGATTTTTACTTTTTATTTAATTACAATATAATGCTGCCCTGTGATCACTACTCTAGTGAATTTTAATTAGAGTTTGATGGATTTCTACTTACAAATGCAGTCTGATGAATTTGATCCAACTTTCTGCCCAGGGCCAGATGTGAAAACATTTTGGATTTTAATATTTGTTTAAACCATGCAGACAAACAAATTTTAGAAGTGAGTTCCTGATAAATTGTTCTCTTTCCTATTCACTCTTTCTTATTGCTGTCTGTGCTATGAGATTTTAATATCTAAATTACAATATTTTTGAAGCAGAGCAAGAAGCAGAACTATTATTTTAAGAGAAAGATTAAAAAATAATTAACATCGATCACTCATTCATCCACATAAAAATATTACTTTCCCAATGTAACAGTGATTATTGGTAATTGCCTCTTACATTTCACAGAAACATTTGCACAAAAGAACCTGAAATATTATTGTATGCATTTTACAATAACACCGGTCATTTAAGCAACTATTGTAAATGCTTGTCTACCCTTGTGGAATATGATTATGGGGTTTATATGGTTCTGTAGGTATTTCTTAAATGTTTAGAATGTTGAAAATTAATTCTTTATCTTTCAAAATAGTATATAAATTACCTTCAATGTTATAAATTTCTACAGACCCGGAGACTTGCAAAAGTTTGATATGGTGGCACGGTGTCTAAAACTGTTGCATCTGAGTAATTTTTTCTTTGTTTGCTATGTGATGGCTTCTGTTTGGTTTAGTTTTCTTTCAGAAATTATTCCTGTTCTAGATACATAACAAATGTACAGAATGGACTCTGCCACAGCTCATTTGTCCACAAAGCACTATAGCCTCTCTGTAATTTAAAATTGTCCTTTTCCTCACACTTTGTGAACTTGCCAGTGTCAGTCCAAACAGAATTGTAGATTCCTAAATTCATTTTTTGCAATTCAGTGCAAGAGAGTAAGAACTACAGGTGCCCTAATTTTAGGTACCTTCATAGTTAATTGTCTTACTCCTTTGTCCTTTAGCTCCTCTGTGCCAAGCAGAACTCAAGATAACTGGAACACAGAAGTTTAAGAAAGGGGGAATTAGCATAAAATGTAGAAGTATTTCTGTAAAGAACACGTTAGAAGTGAAGTTTTTGAGGATCACATTACTTTTTCTGACAAGCTTCTAAAACCATCAGAAGCAGACCTCTGCTCCAGAAAAATCACAACATTAGAAGCCCTTTAATTTCTGAATTCCTATCTGAAAAGGCACTTTTCTTACTTTGATTACCATGGCAACTCCTATTAGCTACTTTATTATCTAAGTTACAGCAAAGGAAAAGATTACTCTATTTTGTATAATCATGTCTTGGGTAAGTAAGGTTGAATAATCAATGCAGTGCAATTTTTTAACAAATTTAATTGAAAGCTTTCACGGCACATTTTTTTCTGAAAATTTAAGTGGACTTTTCCTTAATATTAAGGGCAGCAAAAAGTCACCACGTTATCTTTCTAGTATTGCAAAACTAATGATTTTGTAATGGTTCTAAATGAATGGAATAAACCCCAAAATATTATAACCCCTCCCCTTTGACAAGGTATTGTAACTATTGCCAAAGAACACTGCATTCACAGAAAGAACAAAATTAATTTTCACTGAGCAGAAGTTAAATGAGGCAACAGATACAGGTTTCACCTGCTTTGACTATTATCCATTTGATCTTGTGAGGTCTTTGAATTTCCTACTCTAAATAAATTACTCTCCAAGAATCTTGCACATTACACCTTTTCAGCTTTCACAGTGAAACAAAAGGACTGAACAGAAAATTTGCTAGCAGAGTAAGAATATATGAAAGAAATGTTGTATTTACATGCCATTTGATGGGAATGAGTATCCATTAGAATCCCATTTTTCCTTGAATCTTGACTGCTGGATATCCGAGAGATCAAGGAGAGAATCTGAGCGATGTGTTTCTGAAAGTACATTAGTCTCAGAAGTAGAAAGAAATAATTATACAGTACTTAGACTGTTATTCATTTTGATCCTACCACTGCCACAAGTATTTAAAAACTTCCTAAGTAAGCACCTTTGATGGTATTTAGATTTAAATTTTTATTCAGCAAATACATAACAAAGAACATTTGTATTGCATTTTAAAGATGGAAGATCTATTAAAGACCTCATTTTAATTACTTCAAAAAGCAGTATATCGATCTGGTTTTCGAAACAATCCTCTTTCCTCAGTCCATTTTGAATTTTAAACTAGAAATAGTTTTAAGTACCACAGAAATAAAATGAATGTGTGTATTAACTGAAGTCATGTAGCAACCAAAATTCCCATTTTAATTTGAAACCACACTCAAAAAGAGAGTTAAAAAAGCAGAAAATAAACTACTAAGAAGAATCATGTTTATTCAGATGTTATTTACAGCTATGTAAGCGATTTCTATGAGAAGCATGGAAAAGCCTTCTAAATGTCATTCATACTATCTGCCCAGGCTATGTATGGAGTTGAAGAAAACAATGAGAGACTGTGTAATGAAAGATGATTTTAAAATAATTTGCCTATAATAAATTTCTAGGTTCTCTCCAACCCTAAATAACTCTATTTCCTTGGGTTTTCCAAGCATTTATAGTGAAATTTTCTATTTTCATGAACCTGTAGTAAAATATGAGAAGAAAAGCACATATGGATATAATTGTTAGAAAGAGGCAGCACTAAAGTCCATGACCTGTATTTGATGTAGCATAGAGACCAAGACCAGCAAGATTAATCTTTCCAGGAACAAATAAGCCTGAACTGCTTCAAATCCCAATTTATTAGTCTAGGGAATATAAAGTGTCCCTCTTTCAGCAGATATCAATGACAAGACTAAACATTCAGAGCAAGATGAATTTATATGTTCTACTGCAAGCAGTTGGGAGAAAAACACAGTGCCAATACTCCATAGGCATTTGAAAGAGATCAATTTCTTTCCCTTAAAAAGACAGCTACACACTGTAGGACTGCCAGCAGTTAGGAAGTGCTGTGTGAAGGCACCTCCATTCTTCTCCACAATTCATTTTAAAATATTACTTTTAATTAAGGGAGTTCATAATCATGTCTAAAGTGTGGACATCTAATCTGTTTGCATCGTAGCACCTACAGACTTTGCTGTAATTGCAGCTGGAGATTACAGATTACTTTTCCTCATGCCCCCTATATTGGACAATATATGGTCCCTACAGTCCCAATGAAACACTTTTTGATAAACTAGCTTATGATCAAACCAACTGCTTTAAAACCAAAGTACAGAGAGAAGTGAAATAAATACTTCCAGAGGAAAGCTAAAATAGGAAGTACTGAGCTGAATCCCGAGCCAAGTGTGTAGTGGAAGGTAGCAACACACATTTTATTAACTGAGCAGCCATGTGAACTTAAAAACACAAAAATTAACCTACAGTAACCATTTTGTTAATTGATAGATAATTTTATTTGTCTCCATTCATTTTATTTGTGCTTTTTGTTTTCAGAGCTTTCCTGATAAAATTAGATGGCTTCAATTCTGACCAGTTATCTTGATTTAAAATTACTTAAAACCAGATCTGGATCTTGCAACATGGAATTTCTCATCCTCTTAGATCACATGGTTCTAACTATTTCCACAAAAGGATGTTTGAAAATAAGTCTCTTAAAATCTTGTGATTAACTCATTGAAAAGGAGAAAAGAAACAGGGTTTTATTCAGTGTTTCATAAGTCTGAATTCTCACTACATCTGAGTTCTCTTGGAAAAATAAATAAGAGCATGCCTTAAGTATTGTGGATCAAATAACAGGGAAGTATCTTGTAGAAGGTAGAATTATATTACTGGAGGAATTTCATTTGACTGTAATCTTACATTTATGTCAAAAAATGTTACAGGAAAATGAATATTGACATGAGGCAATTTATTACTATTTTAAGATATTTAAATAAATTAATTAAAATCAAGATTATTTAATTAGAAAAGTTCCCAGTGCCAACTTGAATACAAAGTTGTGGCAGCTTTGCATGTTACAGTATTATGTACTTTTTTCTTTATAATGGAGTGAGGAAAAGCCTCCAGAAATACAGATGTATCTGAGCAGAAATATATATCTAGTGGAAGTCAGAATCTCAAGAAAGAGTTTGTGGTCCAAAGTATCAGAGCTTGGCATCCAACAATCTTGATACTGAAACAGAAAGTACAACTAAGTGGAAGTACATGAATCATCATAACTTGTTCATCGTTTTTTTATCTTAATTTTAGTTACAGATTATAGAAGTACTTCTAATGCAATGTCACAAAAAAAAAAAAACACACCCTAAAACCCCCAAACATTAATCCTGCCACGTATTTTTATGTCCTGAAACGTTTTAAAATGAGTCTTTGGTATAAAGACTTATTTTATTTATTTTTTTTTAATTAATTTTTATGAAGTATATGATGAGCAAGCAAACACATGAAATTAGGAACAAAATATTTGTGAGAAACAGCAGGATAAAAAATGTGATAGATCTCAGCGATAAAAGTTTGGAGTCAATATTGTTCAATTGTTAAAAAAAACATAATGACAGTGTTTTTATCCTTTCCTGTGCAAATATTAATCAATTAAAATTCTGATTGTATACTATGAGTTTATTCATTAGTTTAAGAGAATAAGATGGCTGCCCTCCAGGCATTCACTAATGGTGCTATTCTTGATGAATTTCTCTTTCCTTGGGATATTCTGAGGATATAAAGTACTATGAGGCTTGATTTATGCCTGACATGAAGCTAAAGTCTAGAATACTCCTCCAGTAGACAAAAAAGATATTTTACTTACTTCATTAGCCTGCACAAAGGAAAGCTGAAGAGAGAAATTTATATTAGTCATTGGGGCTCAGAGATCCTAATTACATTTAGTATTGAGATTCAATGAAGGGAAGAAACCATCAGTCTAGTGAAATTGTTTATTGTTCTTGTTTTTCTTCTAATAATACAATGCCAGATGGAAACTTCTGTCTATATTAGCCACCTAATTTTAATTGTATTACATTGCTTCTTTTAACTGATAGAATCATTTGCAGAAAATAAGTTATTCCCTCCTCCAAATATTTAACTGCTTCTTTTTAACTTGGAAATTCTAAAACATTCAAAAAGTCTCTTTGAAGCTCTTTTTTCTTAGTCATACTGATGCATTAGAGCAAACATCTCCTCTCCCTAAACATCTCAGATGCTTTACATTAACTAGCCCTTGAAAGCATAACTTGCAATGAAAGATATTCTACAAGTGTATTGGAACAGAGGATGCCATGGGCAATTTTAGGGCACTCCATGAGTTAAAAAAGGCAATTAAAAGAAAACTGAGAAGTCAACTAAAGAAAATATTTTTTTTTTTCTTCTATTGTTTACATAGCCAATCTACATTTCCTAAGCATTGGCCTTGCAGGTACAGATACAGCCTGACACTGGAGAGAATTAACCTTAACTTGTAGATGTTAGGAAACCTATGAAGAAATAACAGGAGTCTCTTTGTGAAAGAGTCCTATTGAGATTAGAATAGACTAGATGAAAGAAGAAATACCCTCCAGCCTAAAAGTGGAAAACATACAGGAGAAAGTAGCAATGCATACAATGAAATTTAGCTGTGTATCTACACTAGGAGATGCTCAGAGGACAAGTATAGAAGAATTACTGCAGCAATCTGTTTATCTTGTCCTGTTGCCCAAAATGGCCCACCTGATTGAATTTGGATAGGGCAGGAGGCACTTTCAAACCAATTCCACAGAGTTATCTTTGAGGCCTTTTTGTGTCACAGCTGAGGCAAAGCTATCATATCTCTCTGTTCTTGCTTCTCTCAGGAATATTACAGTTCAGACATATAAAGGTTTCTGTACTACTGTGTCATTCACCATCTTTCAACTGGTACATGTAGAAGTTTGTTAAGAATTTTTTTGTTGTTATTTTCAGGGAAAGAGCAGTATCCTGTTCCCTTCACAGGCTTTCATATTTCATGGTATACAGCAAGCCTTCATAGCATAGATAGACAGACTTCTACCTTATCTTCTTCTGTGTTCTTTATATAAAATATAGACTATAAAACATTGCTGTATCATGTTGTGAAATAGCTGTAAGTATCCATCCAAGCACAAAATTTATGCTTGGATTTTATGAGAAACTTAGCTGAAAGGAATAGCAAAGAAGTAATATTTGTTATTACATTGTCATAAATTCTAATAAAGCAAGAAAACATATTTTTAACTGTTTTGTGATTATAAATTCACTTGTCATATCAGAATTACATTGTAAGTAGGGAACTGAGATTATTTACTTGGACTGTTTTTTAATAATTAAAACAGAAGTTTTAAAAAAAAAATTAAAAAAAATCATATAGTTGATAGAGTGAAAGTACCTAGTAGAATATACTTATTGTTGGAAATATGACTCATACATACTCAAAAGTTAATTTTGCAGGCGTATTATTAACCATTTAAAGTTTTATTATGCTTCTCATTTGATATAATTCTGTCTGGTGAGCACTATATTCTGGTGGTTACAGCACATAAATGATGGTTCGAATGTGTAACATTGTTAAAAGTCAAAATTTTCATAGTCATTTCAGATATATTGAGCGAAGCCAAAATCTAAAAGTGTGCTGTAAACCCTGTTCATTAAATATGAATTAATATTTTCATTAAAAGCTTTCAACTTAGGCAATACACTTATGGAACATGTATAATATTTGACAGAAGTTAAAGTGGCAAGGTGTTCATAGAGACTTCTATATTTGAAAAGAAATTATGTGGCTGTCTGGCTACACAAAAAAGACAAAGATAGTTTTGGACACATACATTTTTCTGCTCATGAAAAGATGGATTTACAGAAATGCTGAAGCTGACTTAACTGGCTTCAAAATCTCTGGTGATTTCAGTGGATCTTGTCAAACATTAGGCCACTTTCACAGACTGAGAAACAGCAGAGGGACAGGATCAGGTAGTCAAGTAACTCTGTTCACAGCAAACCATTCATATGAATGACAGAAGAGCACTTCAGAATTTACCCTGAGATTTCTTATCTTTAATAATAGACCCAACTTTTACTATTAAATGCTTCTGACCCAAATTTTTGTGGCTCTCAGTGACCTCTACTACAAAAGGTGACAGCATGTCTCCGTTTCAAAATCTTGCTGAAGGTGTAGATCAGCAGATAGAAGCTCCCAACAATGCTTTAAATCGCTCTTGTGGAGGACTCCAAAGCAGATGGAGGACTCTTGTGCACAGACACAACATCTATAACAGCATCCTGAATTGGTTCTTGCATTCATGAGAATGGTCACTTTTTTCCCCTCCATTTTAAAGCCTGAACAAGAAGTGGAATAGCACTGTATTTTTTCTAAGTATCCAGAGGGATGATATGCTCAAAACCAAGGTCCAGTTGTTATTGTTCAGAAGAAAATGATGATACATTCAAAGCAAAAAAGCACCATGGTCCTCTCTTTCCCCTTTC
>JAOTQP010001652.1:8319434-8336468 GCA_026413545.1 Cichladusa arquata
ACTTCAGCCTAACAATCTCCAGGACAAACACAGATAAACAAAAAAAAATGTGGTTCTGCAAGGCACTATTACTATTGCATTATCCTCTAGTTGTTCAAATTAATTCTCAGGAAAGTATCCAAACTATTACTCCGAGTTGTACCGGCACTGTAACTCTGTCACCATTTCTTGTGGTTACTTTAAAATTAATAAAGAACACCAACTGAAATATTTTTCCATAACTCTTTTTACCAGGAGCCCCAAATTGCCAATTATTTGTTTATGAGAAAAATATATGAGATATTATGTAAGCAAAATATATATTTTAAAAAATTGGACTAGCTGTTTGAAGAGTTTTTTAAAATCATTTTTTAGAGTCCTTGGAATTCATCAGCTGAATGTTCAGCATTTGGCAAAACAGCCAATGGCATGTTGTACATCAACATGGTAGATATTGAGAAAACCACAAAATATTTCATTCTGTTGCCACATAAAAAGACCAAACCTATCTATGAACACTGCATGTGGCTCTGGTGCTCCATTTCTGGAAGAGTCTACTGGCATTAGAGAAGGAGATCAAAGGCAGGGGCAGCTGCTGTACAAGATTAATATTGTTGGTGCTCATTTGGAGAGGAAATGTTGACCAATATTTATAAAATCATGATGACAAGAGGCATTTTATGCACAGCTGGTGCTTGCATACAAGATCTAGTGTGTCCTTGATAAAAGTAGCTGGGGATCAGATGAACAGAGATAAAAGGAAATATTTCTTCACCACAGCAGGTGGTAGAATTTGTAGACACAAAGACACATGCACACAGCAGGTTAACATATGAATTAGATTATTGGACAACAGACATACAAAAAGGATTAGTGGGACAGTGCCTCAAATATCCTTAACACAACAATTGTCAACGCTGGCAGCGTGTGAGGGCAAGAGAATCCCTGCATTTCTTCTGCACACAGAATACTCTGCTAGATGGATGAGTGGTCTGCCTAAGTGGGACATTCTCAATATGGTCATGTTGAACAAAAAAAAAATTATCAACACTTTTCTGTTTCTAGTAAATTTTCTTAAAATAAAACAAATGCTTCAGCCCTTTTAGAATATTACATTTTTTGCCTTAGAAGAGACCAAGAAATAGACCAGAAGTCAAAGCTTTTTGTGCAAGTTGTAGCAATGCCATTGAACTAATGAAAAAAACTTTAGATTTCATTCAGTGAGCTACAAACTGAACAATAAATGGGAAGACACAGTCTCAGTCTGATTTTCTATGCCATCTAAATTGGTGGCCAGAGCATTCCAGGAACAGTCTGGAATCTGGAGAGATATTTCTATCTGGAGGAAACACCCTTGACAGAAATTTTTCTAAAATTCTAGCCAAAAATAGGCACTTTGGCACCACCTTGAATTCAGGATTCGTAGCAATGAACCCTCTACTAAAGATAGGCTTTGAAAGAATAATTCTGTGTTGGAAGTACAGACATACTTTAAAAGTATCTGAAAGCAGAATATTCATTTTCCCTCAGACTAATTGTTATAGTACTCATCTGGAAAGCTGGAGAAACTTATCCAGATTCTTTCACAGACTTAGGGAAGAGTTTTAGAAGATATTTTATATATGCATACTTTCTCTCTAGGAAATTTTAAAAGATGTTAGAGCAGTTTGTAGGTCACAAGGTGTCTGTAGCAGGGGTGATGCAAGGGTGGCCTCTTTGAGAAACTAAGCCATAATGTATTATTGTATCCTTCCTACAGTTTCCTATTTGGAAACACTCCTGATGACAAGAACATCCAGGATGTGTAATAATATGATTTCCTTTTGCACAGGATGTAGTGGTTGGTTGCTTTAAACATCAGCTAGGATTTGAACAAAGAGTAAACATCAGAAGGATTCTGGATGAACAGATTCATAAATGCAAAAATAAACCCAACACCTTTCTGTCTCCAAGGTGACTTAAATATTTGGAACCAACACAATTCCATGAGCATGGAATCAACAGATGTACTAAATTCTGTTTCAGAGCAGACTGGAAAATTGTCTTAAATAAATTATAGTCCCTTGTTGCAAATAATTTCTATTAATTGTATTATTATATTATATTGTATTATATTGTATTATACATATGTCCTCATATTAGCACCCTAAAACAGAAAGTTCTTTGTGATCTTCTGATTAACAAGTAAGTTTGGTCACATTTTTCTTTGGACAAAAGAAATCATGCATAGCACAAAAGTAGATTTCTAAACCAACTGAAAGATTACAGGGAATATGAAATGTCATAACCATTTAAAATTTAGACATGTATTTGTCAGTGTCAACTGATATATAGGTGAAGAGAATTGTCCTATGCATCTCTGTAACAACAGAGATTAATTAATATGATTAATAATCTTTGTTCTTTCCTATAGTGATGAATTTTACAAAAGCTACTATGAATCTTTTAATCTTGATTATAAGATAAATAAAAAACTTTACATAGCTTCAATTAGAAAAGAAACAAACAAACAAAAATGTGGTTGTAATATGTTTGTGCAAAGACTAGTTTGTCTTCATTTAGAGAAAGTCCCTTTATTCACAAAAATATGCTGACACTACACCAAGTCTCATAATTCCACAGAAACCATTTTTCAATATAAGATCATTTATAAATCAATTAACCTAAATTTCAGGATCACTCAGCTGATTTAGTTGAATCAGGTGAAAAAGTACTGCATTTTATTCTTTGTAAATGAGGATGATATATCTCCATAAAATGTAGAGATGATTTTACCTTACTGTAAAACATCTAAAGATCATAAAACATTGACTATTCTATCAGAGCAGTGATTAATTGCACCTGGATTTTTAAGGGGATTTTTATCTTCTATTGAACTAAATGCTATCAGGGCTGATTCAGAATTAGTTTTTAGGATATTCACTTAGTAATTCTAAAATGCACATGTTCAGAATGCTATGGTTGGGAATTAAACTTCTGAAAATTAAAATGAATTGCTACTATTAAGAAACTTTACTGGAAAAGTATTGAGAAAGATGTTTTGTACATACTTTGACTCCATAGACCAGGAAATATTACCTCACATATTTTTATTATTATACATATTTTGCCTTATGTATCAGAAAAGATACTATTATGGATTTGTGATATTTCAGCAAGTTATACTTATATTTCTGAGGCAAATATTCCTAATATTCTGGAGCTACTAATGAGAAATACAAGGCAGCCTAATATTTGGCAAACTGGAGGTTATGAATCTGTTCTTTATTTATCACTAAATGGTCTTGTCAGAGTATGTGCATTGTGCATTTGGTTGCTTCAATTGAAAAGAACTTCAACTGAGATTCAAGCTCAACTCTAAATACTTGAATGGAAGTATTAATTTGAAATTTCATTAAATAAATCAATAAGAATGATTCAGGCACTTCGTCTTATTGAATCTGCTTCAGTAAATGGAAACTGTTTCACATTATCCAAAAGTGTCAGAGAAAGTAATGAAAAATGAAAATGAGCTGATCATGGAGCTGCAAATTCCACTGTTTAAGCAATCTATCAGGTACAAAATAATGCAGCCATTTGCCTAACATATTCATCTATCCAGATCGGAGCACCTGAGCTACTACTGCAACTCTGCTCTAATTCACATTTCGATAAATTATGCCACCAAGTGGCTCAAGACCACAAAGTATTTCTGCAACACATTCAAACTTGCTGCTATTTGTAGTTCACAGGTTTCAGGTTATGTGTTTATATGTGCCAAAGCCTTTCAACTTTCCTGTGTGCAGATACCAACCTTCCTCCCTTCCCCTGCTCCCAGAGCAGGACAGAGCTTTGTGCAGGTCCAGTGATGGACAACCATGGCAAAAAACAATCATAGAAACTGCATTTTGCACTTGCTACTTCAAGACACAAAGGACAAGAGGTTAATATGTCCTCAGAGCCTACCAGAGGTGTCTGCCTCCCTCACTCTACCTGCACTGATTATTCTTGCAGAATTTCTCATGGCTACGATTTTGACAATATCCTTTGAGTGTGCAGCTCCTTCTTTTTGGAGAACATACCATCACCCATGTACACAAGATCTGCAAATTTATATTTGCAAAAGAATTACTTATGATACCAACTTATAAGATTTTCCCTACCAGATGAGCAAGTTAGCTCATTGCAAAACCAAAGAAACAGATGGGCAAGGGAAAAGTCAAGATCAAAACTGAATCTTAGTGTAACCAGATAGATGTAACTTAAGTCACACAATATTTTTATGATTTTATATTAAATAGTATTTTTATAATTATATTAAGAGCAATGATAAAAGTATAAAATAATTTATTATGTATAAAAATGTCATGAACTTTTTGGAAGCACAGGTGAGCAACTAAGAAGTAGAGATAGGACCAAAGATAAAGAAAATATTCCAAGATATTATTCTATTTCCAGTCAGTGATGGACAGTATCCTGGATTTTTTTCTCCAGGATACTGTTTGATTTAAAACAAAACAAATGAAAAAAAAAAAAAAAACAAAAAAAACAGAAAAATAACAGCCTTATAACTACTACACAATATTTGAGCATGAAATAAAAATAAAATATGCATGACTAACCAGGTTCAGTTGAAGGTTGTCAACTGTACCAAGGCCAAGGGCCAAGTTCTGGGTATGATTGTGGGCTGTCTTAGCAGGGCATTCCACCTTTATCCATTTATTTTCTGAATAATTTGTCCAATGCTTGTATTTGTTGTTCCAGACATCAAGTAGTAATTTAGATAAACGTATGTTACATAATTGGATCTCAGAGCCTCCCACCTGCTTTTCTATCCCATTGGACTGGATAACAGGAACAAGTTCTTCCCTGGGAGGATAGTTAAACACTCTCATATTGCTTTCAGAAAATGTTATCTCGATAATTTAAGTCTGACAGTTTAAATAGACAGTTTCTCTCTGGTCTAGGGTTCCCATGTACCTTATGTGAAAAATATAGGAACAGATACTGATCCTCTTCCAAGTGTATATATACCTTTTCACCATTGATTTTAAATTCAATGCTCATTTCCCCATAGATGTAAGCACAAATATTTAATTTTCCCAGCAGATACAGGTTTTGTGACATTGAATCTAATTTTCTCTTCGTAGTTTAGGATGCCAGGAAGGTTTAAAATTATGTTTAATATTATACTTATTTTTTGTCTTATTTCTGACAAATTTATTCTGTTCAATTATTATCTCTTCACACTGAACAGAAACTGGTTGACATTGAAATGGCATTATCTTTTTGTTTCAACTTTGTAGAAGTTGAATTATTTCATCTATAAATATGCATACACATATATGTTTAACATATGAACACATAATTGTTAAAGCTAAAAGTTCCATGTCATTTCAAAATAAGAAAATTTGGTATAGCAACAAAGAACACAATAAATTTTAAATAGAACTACTCGGTTTCAGAAGTACTATAGAAATATTAAACATGAGAGTTTTACCAAATGACTTGTTAAAAATCCCTGGTCACTTAGTTCAAAACTCAGTGAGTCTTCCTTCTTCCCTCTAACACTGTTCAATTTGTATATACTTTTAAAACAAGAAGCTGGTTACCACATGTTTCATATTAATGAGGAATGCAATATGAAAATTAGATGCACAGAAAATACATATATATATTGGCTAAGCATGCAATGCTCACTGAAAAAATATAACAACTATTGTAAAAAACCCTTCACACAAACAACAAAAAAGCAATCTAGTTATGATATTTTGATGCTGAAACTTGGAAAGTAGTGCTTTAAGCTTTCTGTAGTCATATCATCCTCAATTTCATTCTTCATAGAGCCACCAGTATTATTTTAGAAAAAAAGACCTGGTTTAGAAGGGAATGAATATGTTGTACATCTCTCTGAAAGCTGGTAAGGCTTTACAAAGTCATATGCACCTCTGTTACTGCCACGTTTTCCTTCTGTTTCTAGTTGAGAGAGGAGCAGGAAACCTCTTACTCCTTATCCAAGAAATAATCAGTGACACAGACAAGTAAAACAATGGAGATTTGCAACAGAAAAACTCAGGTGATTTACTCAGAAGCTTTCCTCAACAGTCCATGTGCTAATGAGGAATATTTCAAATTACCTAGGAGACAGCTAAAACATTCATCATAGCACTTGCTAAAGAATAGCTCTGGAGGAGTACTCAGCACATTTTACTCACCCCTTTATTGAGATAGATCTCACTATCCACTGTCCAACTCAATGAACCCAGTTCCTTACAATTGTATTGCTCCACCTTTTACTAACTTTATATATTCCTAAAATCTCCAATCACATTAAGTGTATCAGTTCCTGAGCAACACAAGTTGCACTTCAAAAGAGTTATAGCTTCAGTTTTGAATAGAAGAATAGATAAGATTACATTAACATCTTCAAAACTGCTCCCCATATTCAATAACAAAAATTTGAATTCAGAAACCACTAACCTTTCAGGTATGTTTTAAAAGAAGGCAGGAATCAAGCACAACCAGTTTGTCTTGTGAGCAAAAGAAAACCAGGTGTGAGAAAGTTACACAAAAACTGTCTAATCCTATTGAAAACTGAAACGAGTTGGTGATAGCTCAAATGATCAGTACTAACATCCCCCTAACAATATGAGTGAAGGATAAAACAAAAAAAAAAAAAAACCCTGTCAATGGAGCAAAGGGTATTGTGAAGACTGTAGAACCATACCAGTGCTGTGAGGATCCAGGAAAGAACAGCTGAACTAATCATCTCTGGAACCCAGGCACAGAGACCATGCCCACGCAACGCCAATAACCTTGCACAATTTGCAGTAGCAAGGTTATGTAGCCTAGTAAAAAAAAAAATAAATAAATAGCAACACACCAAAATCAAACATGACCAGGCAGAAATTTCAGACCAGTACTACTACCATTATGTGGCAAGTTCAACAGTGCTGTCACTGGAACATGAAAAAGAAAAAAGGCTCAAATTCTGTAAGGGAAATAAAAAGTTCAACAGCCTTCACTACAACACTGGCATAGATCCTGTGGCAGACAAACTGCTCATCACAGATGACTTCAATGTGCTGCTTTGGCAGCTGACATCTGGTATACAGCAATGGATCACAACAAAGCTGGCGAGATAAACAACAGTGAACTTATGCTGTTCAATAATTTGCTGGATTATAAGAAAGGGCTTGTACTCATCACCAATCTGACAAGTCATGTTGGGAATATCAATATTTATAAGCAGGTGGATTTCACTGTGAGTGACTTTGCGTCTCAGATCAAGACATGGCACCATATAGTCAAATCTACAGTATAATTACCTCAAATTCTAGTCCTGACATGACTGTCAACATGCATTGTTGCTGTCACAAAAATCTTGCCAAATTTAATTTGCATAACTATGGAGAAGGCTCACCAATGGGAAAACATTTTTATATGGGAAACTCATGTTGGATTTTTGTTTTCTTTTGTTTCTGTTTTGTTGATTTTTTTACTAGCACACATCTCCACAGAGCAGAACATGTTGTTTATAAAGATGTATGACATACTTTCCCAGAGAGATCAAACTGACTGGAAAAAAGGAAGTGTAATGGATTTACAATGATGAATTCTGAAGCTGCACAGTGTTGACTTCAAGAGCAGCTATTTTCAAGACAACATGCAAAATTGATATAAAATATAACAATGTCATTGTAATAATCACACGCCCCCTGTATAAAAAGAAGAAATGTCATCAATAATACTATCACTAATGACATGTCATAAACCTAGGAGCTGCAGAAGCATGTGATGGAAATCATAGTTAAGCCATATGAAAAAAAAAATGCAATGTATTTTTTTTTACCCAAGGTAATCTGTGTTCTGGAGAGTGATCTCTCTCCCTCACCTGTCAAGCTCACAGCCTTATAAACCATTTTATTCATATGGGTTAATAATATTTTTTTTATATGTGCATGTGTGTGTGTGTGTGTGTGTATCTTGTTGCTTTATATACTGTTACATGATTTGCTATGTCTGAAATCTTCAGCGACTGGGTCAGCTCATTCTCAGAGATCCAACCAGTTTGTTCATCAAAGCTTATTTTGTCATGCTATAAAAACGTCATCTACAAAAATTCTGGTTTACTGTGTGAAAGAAGAATGCTTCAAAATAAAATATTTTCATGACAGGTTTTATTTAAATCAATTCAGTTGTTTTCTCAGTTTCAACACAGTCAACTCAGTTTACTAAATTCATGTTATTATTATCACAGGTTTTCCCATAAAGAAAATGTTAAGAAATCTGTTTCTATTAACTAAAGAAATAATACACATGCAAAGTCATTTAAGTGATCTCAAAATCTAAATTTAAGTTATTTTTACTATGCAGTTATTCAATATATCTGAAAGAGCTGAAGAAGTAAAAAGATCTTCAGGTAAAATCAGTCATTACTTGAAACCAGTATTAGGATTGTCATCTCCTGTTTTACTATAGTGTTTTCATAATTTTGGAGAAAATGCCATATAGTATCAGGTGATAAATTATAATCGTTCAAACCTTTTATTATGCTTTAACCTTTTATACTTTCCCCCGAATGTATTTTAAAAGAAAAGCATTGTTAAGGATTTAGGGATGAAATGACAATGTGTTAAGTACCAGATTTAAACATAGACAAGTAGTCTCAGTTTCCTGTTTAAAAGGGAATACCATGGCCACCTGGTTAGAAAAGCCTAAACTTTCATGATTTCTTAGACCAGCCTTCATTCAGATTCATGACCCTTATGGAAGAAACCCCTGGTATTGAGAGTTACCAATAAGATCTTGTGCAAGCCCGCAGTTAACACTAAAACATCATTTTCTCAATATTCATTACTCTGGTGCACCAGCACTTTGCATCAGAAAAAAAGATCCCAAGAATTAACACAGAGCCATCACATAGGTAAAAAGATTGGGTCAAAAATGCTCTGTTTTTACTGTAATCGTTTTGAAAAGACAGTATCATGCAGAAGTAATTGGTACTTGCTTAAAATTTTTTTTGTAAAAGTTAATGTTCTCTGCATGTAAAGTAAGTGCAACGTCTACAGAAAAGAGAGAAAAATCTGAAGAGAAGTTTGCAATTACCTCAAGAGGGGATTTTTCACTTGAAACACCTTAAGAAAGTGAAGAAAAAGGAGGGAACCCCAGTGTGTTCACCAGCTGACATTGACTGTAATTTTTTTTTCCAGTTTCTGAAACCTGTAAGTCAGAATCTGTAGTCCAGCCACATTCTTGTTTTAATTAACTGATAGAATATGAAACAACTCCTCAGTTTCCAAAAGGTGGATCATACCTACAAATATTTTCCAGTCAGCTCACTGCAGGACATTCAAAATCTACTTCAAGTGGTCAGGAATGATAGATTAGTTTTTATAAGATTTCAGTATAGTCTTTAATTATCCTTTTAGTCTGGGGAAGAAACTGAGTGTTTAGCAGCACTTTAGAAACACTGCTTCTAGTAGACTCCTTATTGCTAAAGTGTCTTGAGTGATATACTCACAGTAAAACAGTAATCAAATCACATAACTGTGGGGACAATAAATTACTGTCAGAAGAGTTGGTAACACTGTATGTCACAATCCTCCTCTATGACTTCTCTGTGCATGTTATCTGCAATTGCAAGGAACTTGAGACAAATGAATTTTAAACTATCAATCAAAGGGAGGATTGGAAAACAGTTTAATAAAAACCTGTATAAATCTCCTAGGTTTATTATCCTGATACTCTTACTGTTGAATAAAAAATGAATATGATTTATTTTGCCAATCTTACAAAAAATAATTCTGTTTGAAAACCACTTGACATTTACTGAGCTTGCAAAAAGGTGTTCTGTAAATGTAAAGAGAAATTCAGTAACAATGTCCTAATTGTAGCCAGGCTAACAAAGTAGGAAAAGATGGAAAAATGAACAAGGTTTCATACAATTTATGACAGAGTGTCAATTCTATCCCACTGGTCTATATTAGACCACTAGTTTAAATGAGTTGGGTGAATCAATCATCCAATCATAAAATGTGCCATACATTTCTGATTTCTTTCTCTCAAGAAAACAGATAGAGCCATAAGTCAGACTTGCTTAGTTCTCTTTCAAGCACTTCAAATTGTTCACTCAATATTCATTAAAAAGGCCTCTTATGAGCCCTCTTATGTTAAAGTTGTATATTGGATACTGGAGTTTTCTGTACAATATTTTTCATTCTGAGCATTCATTTAGCCATTCAAGTCTTGAGAAAATGTGATGAAAGACTGTTGTATTAAATCTTGCTCTCCAAGGCAGGCAGCATTAGCTGGTTAAAAGTGGAGTGCTCACACATTTTCAGGATGAACTACACAGAAATTGTAGAGGAGATGTGAATCAGTATGTCAGCCTTTATAAATCTGTGATGCCTTCTGCACCTGCAGATCCTCAGTGCTCAGGAGTCCACCACAACTCTGGTTGAGGTGCACGTACATAGCTTTAAACTGATATATCCCATTGAGAGCTAGATGTTATCCAGACCTTTACCTGAATCCCTGCGATTATTTTCATTGCCTTTTATCCTCTAAATGGGCACAAAAATAGATGTTGTCATTTTGTCTTATTCAATTATCTCAGAAGTAAATGAACTCATTCAGAAAATAGAGCACCTGTTATCTCACTCAGTGAGTATTTAAAGTCTTGGAGTACATCTTGCCAGGGAATTTAGTAACTGGCAGGTCAGAACCAGTGTACAGCCTATATGTCCAACCTGGCTCATTGAATCACAAAGGATGTAAAATTCCTGATGTTAGAAAAAGATTGTGGAGAAGGTAACACAGGACATGTAACAGGGGGAAAAAAGGGTCTTAAATTCAATATTTTTATCTAGAGGCAGTTTAGTGTGGACTATCCACAAGCTGGGCAAGTGTTCTAGCCTCTAGATTTACAAACAGTCAAGCAATGCACATCATCTACTTCTTCTGCTAAGCAGGAATTTTTTAGTGTGTAAGTTATCACATCAGACAAAGGTTATTACTGACATGAACACGTAAGCATAGACTGGACATAAATTCAGACCTAAGATGGCTAAACCTCCAAATATAGTAGAAATGCCAGCATGTCTCTGTTGAGAAACTGTGTGCAAACTTCTGCCAGTTCAAGGCATTTCCTTCCTTGAACTACTTCATATCTCCATGCATACATTAAGAAAAACTGGACTGCTGAGTTTTAGGATCTTTTCCAGGAACTAGGCATGAAAAATATCAACAACAATTTAACTTATATGTGTTGACAAGCCTACCTGAAGTACACAATTAATAATAAGTTCACATTGGGCTTATCAAAAGAGTCCAAGTTTTTCCAATGGCAGAAGGAAAAAAAAATACAAACCAAAACATAGACTGTAGAAATACTTTCCAGGTTTTTTCAGTTGTGTCTATCACATATCAAAAAATCAGGAACTTTTATACTAAGAATTGGATGTGAAATTATTTTTATATGTTACTAATCTCAATAACTTTGTTGTTTGGAGTGCTACAGAAGAACACAGGATCTGATGTAACACAGGTTTTATACTCCACACCACAATATCCAGACTTTTGATGTGAGTTTACCTCACAGCCTGTCAAAGGCAGGTGACTACAGACATACATCAAGGTTAATTGTTCAAAGGGAAAAGAATAACAAAGGAAAACAAGAGCAAAAAGGGCAGGAGAAAAGTAGCTTCTTTAAAACAATATGTTTACCTTTCCTGTGGGAACAAACTTGTTTGGAAATGTGCCTCCCTTTCTAACATTTCTGGGTCAAAAGCATGAAGGACATGGCAGAATGCCAGGAATGTCAGAGCACTGAAAACAACATGCCAATGATATCAAAGAAGGGTGAATAATAATGCAAGAAAAGTGAAAGGTCATGCACTTTGTCATAAGGATAAGTGAAGAATTGTAATACTTTATATTGAGACAAGCAGGGGCATCCAATCAAAATCAAATTAGAATGAAAAAAAGCACATTCCACTTGTCTTGCTAAAATGTAGCAGAAAACGTAAAAGAATGTTGTGAGATTTTATCTGTCAGAAAAAATTTAGGCGTATTCATGTATAGTAAAAACCCATCATTCAGAATTTTAGAATTAAAAAACGCACTAAAAAAAAAAGTACTAGAAAATATATTTCTCCTAAAATTCCCTTGAAGTTAGAGACAAAGTTCAAGTTTGTGAATAAGGGAAAGAATTGAACTGACTTCAGTGTACTGAACATAGTTTTACTTCAGGGAAAACAGATTTCTTAACCATACGTGAGAGAAAATTAAGGATAGGAAGGCCTCTAACTAATTTTCACTAAATTAAAAAGTAGCAAATTAGGCAATAAATGTATATATTCCAAGTGCCTTATCTTTTAAAATAAGTAAAAAAAGTCTCAGGAGCTAAATGCCTTTCATTTTTTTTATTCTCCCCAGCAAAATATATAAATTTGGAAGCTCTTTAAGTGTATAACTAATCTAGTGCAGTAGCTAATTTAGCTGGGAAAGGGAAAATTAAAATATCACCACATCACTCTATTTTTGTATAACCAAAATTCAAAAGAATGCAAAACATAAGCAAAGTAAAGCAAAACCAAGTTATTAATATTTTCATTTTTATTTTATTGTCTGGTTAAGCAATCTTGAGTGTGGGTGCAATTTTAATTTAAAGCATTGTCAAAAGTGTATATATATGCACCTGTCCATCTTATAGAAACTTAGGAAGTCTGTTAGCACAAGAGCAAATTTTAAACTTGTCAGAGTCAGAGAATCAAGCATGTTTTCATGCTGTATTCACCAGAAGAGCAGAAAGGGGGCTGCTTTTCTGCAAGCTCACTATGTAAAACCATGATCTGAAAAATCTGTATCCATAACACCATTTTATAAGCTAATTTCATAAACACCAAAGAAATCTCCCTTAAAATTATAAAATTCAAAATTTCAAGTGAAAATAATATTTTAAATATGAAGTTAAAAAGCCACTTGAACATTCAAAGGCAGATTTATTGGAATTAACAGGGAAACAGAAGAAAAACTGTTTGCCTACTAACAACAAAGTATTCATTTGTGTAATAAGAGCCATGAATTTCAAAATTAATTTACTTGTCTCTACAAAAGATAATTAAGAATTTAATGGAAAATGCCCTTTCAGTTCTAATAATTTTTAATTTTAGCATACTAAAGATATCAGAGAAAGCACTGTTATTCTAGTAATATTGTACTATTAGCTGTAACATACAGAAAGACTAAAATTAATTGACTAAGAATATGGTACAGCAAAAGAAACAGCTGAAAAATGCTCCCAGCCCATTTTGCCAAAATACATTTCCAGCTTTTCAGCAAATAAAGAATAACAGCTAATTACAATGAAGACAGCTAAATGTAACACTTCTCAAGCTGTAGTGTTTCGAGCATCTGCCTAAAAGCAAGTGAGAAACACAGTATTTATTTTCCTACTTATTTCTTCTCTCCCCACAGATGAAAGGGCCCAAGGGCACTGCAGTTCCTGATCACAGCCAAGGTCTTTAGCTCAATCCCTTGAGTGTTTGCTGAAGTCTTTGTGATTTTTCAGTGTAGGGGAAGGGCTGAGATTTAAATTATGGTGTCTGTAGACATGTGCATGCTGCCAACATGAACCAGGCATTTTTCTCCTTTTGGCTTGCCCTGGTGTATGCAGGGTAATGGGGCACCTTGAGGGGACTGCAAAACTTTTGCAAGAAAAATCCCTTTCTCTTCAGCCACTTCTTCAGGCAGGAAGTAGCTCTGTGGCTGTTGTCAGAACTATTCTGTAAATCTGTGATCTCAGCCTGAGCTCCCTGCACCAAAATTATGAGGTTCTCTGGGGTGCTGAGGCTGCTCTGCAGGAACCCCACAGTGTGCCAGCCCCTGGATCCAGGCAGAGACATGGAGGAGTGGCTGAGCCCACAGCCCCACAGACAGGGTGGAACAGCAGGAGAAGTCACTGAGCTGGCCTTGGGGCTGTGTCCAGCAATAACACCCAGAGCAGCAAAATCTGCCTGTCTTATGGGTCTCTCCACAGAGGCACAGTGAGCTGGAAACATGTAGGTGATGCTTTTGGCTTTCCCAGCTGGCACCCATAGACCCCATCTCTGTCAGGCACATGTGTATGAACACTTTGGCAGGATCCACCCCAGGTGCACCCTCTCCTTCCCCTCCACAGGGCAGGAAGCCCCTGTCTGTGGCTACCCCATCCTCAGCACTCCAGCTGATGCCTAGGGTTTTAGCTTTTATATTTTTCAGAACCTCTGCTGCTCAGTGTGTAATTCTGAAACTTCATAATAGGTGTTAGTAAATTCTCTTCACAGGGTAGTTAGACAAAATAATCTCTTTCTAGCCAGACAATCAAGGACAACTGGTACGCAAAAAGTATAAGCAGCGAGGGAAAGGTGGCAAGTCAGGGGACTGAGATTTCATAGCCTGGGGCTGTGGTTGGATAATTGACCCCAATATGTAGATGAACCAAAACTCATAAAAGTGTAAAAACTCATGACCAGGATCCATCTTGGATTTGATTTGGGTGTAGCCCTGGCCAGCCTCTTGCACTGCCCAAAGTGTGTCCTTTCAATAAATACCTGTTTTATTCCTTTTGCTCTGTCTAGGCTCTGTTCCTGGTCAGCCTTTCCTGGCAGCACAGCCGTAAGGCAGTGCCTGTGTCCTCATCTAGACTGGGAAGAGCCTGTCCTTGGCACACCTCTGGAAGCCCACTTCAAGACACAGTATAATGAATTCTCCCTGTTTCAAACTATTGATCCCTGCTTTATATGTGCTGGTCTGACTCAAGACAGCACAGTTGGTCATCAAGATGTTCTGTGAAATAAGAACCCCAGCAAAGCTGGCTGTGTGAGAGCAGCTAAGCCTGTTGTTCAAAGCCATGATTATGGAAAGAGGTCCATGGCATTAGGGGTGCTATTATCCCTTGCTTACTTGCACAAGTCCTTCTCCTGTAGCCATTGAACAGTCAGACACTGAGGCCCCTCATGGAGAAAGCTGAACAGTGGGAGCATCCATTCCCTGAGATCTGCATGGTCTGGGCAAAGGGTATGTTCAGCCCTATCAACCATACTTGCCTCAGAAAAACTGGATCTGGAAGTCACTAAGGCAGCCCTCCAACAGAGAGCACATTATTCATGAAGAAAAAATGTGTTTGACAATATGAAACAGGGCCACCCAGGGAACCTCCTCAATACCATCTTAAGTACACCCCCATTTTAATAATCTTTCTTGTTCCTTCTTCCTTTCAGCTATTATCCTCAAGAACTCGAAGTGTCCTTGCTAAGAAAAGAAAGGAATGTATTTCAGAGGCAGTGCTTTTACTCCTGTTGCTACGCTGTAGTCCAGTCTTCTTATAAGATGGACTACTCATAAAGGGGGAAAGAGAATAAAAAAGTGGAAGATAAAAAGAAATGTGGCTTTCTCAGTTATAGCCCTTTTCCTGGAAAGTCACAGTTGCAGCTGACAGCACAGACTACTAGCTATACTAGGAACTTTTCCTCCTAGTCCTGGTAAAATATTTTGTTCTCCTCCCACTTTCAGCCTTTGAAAAAAATTCTACATTACTAATATCAATATGGGTTGGCTTTGCTTTTCTACAGCTGATATACCAAATTCTTGTAAACAGCAAATATTTGTGTGTCTCAGAAAGTAAGGAAATAAAGTATATCATGATGGAAGCAGGTTACCCACAGAAAGACAGATATTTTGCATAAATTTAACAAGACTTTTTTTTCTCCCTTCTTCCTCCCTTTCAGTTTTCATTTCCTTCTTTTCTCTCCGTCTTTCTAGGGAACAAAGAGTACAAGAATAAAGAGACAGAAAGGGTATTAAAAACTCTTTGAGGACCTGATAGAAAAGGTTGAGCATACCTAATAAGGAACTATTCAATAGAATTTTGTTCTTAATTCTACTGCAATTATCACTTTTGTAATCAAAGACTTAGATGTTTTAATTAACCTTGATTTCATCCTTTAGTGTATTCAGTGTTTATCCTGTATTTAGGTTAATGTAAAAAAAATTAATACTTAACTGGAAGGAAAATTCTAATGAAGGAAAGCCCACATCACATTCTGTGGGCCTTTATATCCCAAGATTATTTTGAAACTTTAAATGTTAGGCTGACTTTGTATCTATATGAGTGATTTCTCCTTCTCCATAAACCCAAAAATGCAAGTGTCTCCACTCTTCCTCTACCCTATTCTAGCCTCTGTCCAGGAGAGACACATTGTTCACTGCCATGTTCCCTCTAATCAGAATTATGCAGAGAAGGACAGCTTGAAATTTCTCACAAATCCAGACTTTTAATCAGAACTACATGTTTTCCCACTTCCTATTTTTTTTTTCTACTTGCTTTTAAGGAAATATCTATAGAGGCTGAAATCATGCTAATTCTATGAGGTTTGGTGTGTTAGGTGACTGAAGTAATGCACATGTTTATGCAGAAACAGATACATAATTCTTCTTTTGTTTGAGGTACTGCTCTCCAGAGCTTGGCTCTTATTATGGCCCCCTTGTTCACAGCAAAAGTAAAATTAATTAGGGAAAATTTGGAAAGATATTTATTTTCAGTCCTTTTCTGGGTGGAAAATATGGAAAGGGAAAAATCTTCTATATAATTTGAAGGAAAAGAAGCATCAGTTTCAGAGTGCCTTCCTAAACCTAAGTAGTGTAAACCTCATGTATGATCAAAAACATCTTCTTTTGGAAAGCATGGCTTTACTACAGCTCTGATGAAATAAGATACACACCTGTGGGAAATTATTCCATTGAGGGGCTATGTTCAGCAGCAGTGTTGCAGGTGACCTCTCGCAGTGCTAGAAAAATACATCCAGGAATTTTTTTCTTTTATTTTTTGAGGTATAAAATAGAAGGAGAATTCTAAGATCATTAAAAAGAGAAGATTTTCTTTTGTGTATGCCCTTTATCCAACTTGGGACACTTGAAAGTCAGTCACTAAGAAGTGTTTATGAAACTCTTCAACTAGTTTGAATGTAAGAAATGTTTTTTCTATGTACTCTTGCCCTTTGTTGCCTTAATCTTTCTTCTAATACAAAATTTATC
>JAOTQP010001652.1:8336489-8352708 GCA_026413545.1 Cichladusa arquata
TCTGCAAAATATTATCTCTATCGTTTATATTTCTCTAGTAAGCTCATGCCTTTATTCTGGGTGTTTATTTTCATATCTATAGTGAGCTTTACAAGGCATATATCTTTTTCACTGTTCCTGCTCACTGTAAAGAATCTTTTTTTTTTTTTAATGCAGTAGTTTTATAAATATCTGATGAGTGGTAATAAGATAATTTTCCACAAAAATAGAAGTAGTCTTTCATAGCTTTTTTAGTATAACTTAGCTATCCAATGATAGACTGCTTTGAGATAGAGGGAAGAGGGGGAGAGAGTAAACATATAAAATAAATATTGCATATATTGTCTAAATCTCAAAAGGTATTAGTTGCTTTCTAAAAGCTCCAGTTTTATTTAAAAGACACAGGCAGTAAAGACATGTAGTATTAAGGTTACTGTATTTTCAAATAAACAACATGTGCTAAGATACTTTGTGCTACCATTTTTAGGGTCATAATGCAGTCACATTGAATTCTAAAAAAGCATATTTTAAGAATTTGCTGCTCCTGGCTTGTGACTCAGTAGTGTATGAACCTTTGGAATTAGATGGCTGACTTCATTCTGTACTCCCTATAGCAGAAGGAATATTGTAGCAACAAACAGCACTGATGTATTCATATTTATACTACTGGATGCCTCTGTTATCAAATTATGACAGAGGTGGAAAAAAGAGCCAAGCAATGTAATCACAGCAAACTCTGTAGTGTTCAGAAGTCCTCTCTCTCTGATTCAATCTGTGAATCAGCAGATTGACCATGAAAAAAGAGAGGTAAATATAATATTAATATTCACCTGATTTAGTGAAGATTTTTCATTGAAGATCACTCAGTGTTCATTCCAACAGTCTACTTATTCCTGGATAAAAAAGAAGTCTAGCTAAACTAGAGGTTTAGAACCAACATACTGGGAACACATACAGAAAACCCCAGAGAAAACCCTCTTCTTATTCCAAAGGATATCCCAAAAGATATTCAGCCCATTAAAGTTTACAACTTTGGTAATTATCTTCTCAGTATTTGAGCATCAGTGTATGGATCCACCCAATCTCAGAGTATCATAGGGTTTTGTAGGTACTAAGTAGCAGAAGTGTTAGAAAACTATTCATAAAAGATTTCTTTCTATTTAAAATTGCTACTAGCATGACATATCCTCACAAATGCAACTTCTTACCAATATCAGATAGCATGTGACCAAAGGAATGCACAATAAATGTGTAAGTGATCCTCAAATTCTCTCCTAAGCATTGTACACCTAAGCTTGACTCAGAAATTTGTGGGTTTTATCCCAATAGTTGTCAAATGTGGCAAGAAAAATTTATTCAAAAGTTTTGTCTCTGAGAAAATAATTTCTTCTTTAATGAGAATTTTGATATCCAAGTGTTGAAAGAGCTAAGAAAAGTTATTTTCAGCTCTGAATTAGGAAACAAACATGTCTTTTAAAAGTTTATAAACATGCTATTTTAAAGTTTTACGTAAAATGGATCACTGAAAATTCTCATGTTTTTGATATGAGTGTAATGTACGTTGAAGCAAAGAGCAACAGGATGAATGCACGGGAGTCTAGAAAAGGGCTTAAAAGAGAACTAATGTCATCAAGTAAAAAGTCTGTAGCACAAAGACAGGTTTAAAACCACATTACTTACATTTCCTGTGTATTTAAGAGTTACTTTTTTCCTATTTTTTATTATTCTTAGTTAGCCTTAAGAGTGGCAGTATTCAACATATTTAGTCATGTTGAATTTACAGGAAAAATGAGAATTTCATCATAACTGTGAGAGGCTTCAAGGTCATTCGCACTGCAGTAACTGCAAGTATTTTGCCCAAGTGAAACAAGAAAAAAATTCTAATTGTTCTATTTTTTGATTTGTCAGCTGTGTTTACCAATGCATACTAATGGCATTGATAGCTGCAAATTCAAACAAGGGATGACATTAAATAAGGGAAAAATAATCAAAATATAATGATGAAATCATCCTAAATAATCAAAATATAATGATGAAATCATCTTTTCCATCATCAGTTTATGAGATGTGCTTTTTGAGATCTATCAAGTGATTTCAATTTCATTTTTTCTTATTGGAGCAACAGATAGCCATTACATCTTGATAAGCTGAGATGAAAACACTTCATCCTATATATTAAGATACATCAATGTGCATTATTTTTTCCTTGTCTTTGGTTAACATCCCAAAGTGTCAGCATTAATTTAATCAAGTATCTGCTACTTTACAAAAAAACCCACCAAAAATATTTGGTAGGAATTCATCTGAGCTATCTCAAGTGAATAAGACATCTCATTGATAAACCATCTAGTGAATAAAACATATTAGCAGAAAATTTTGAAACTAAAGAAAAACCCCATCATGGATGAAAAGCCATGTGTATTTCCTCCAGCTCTCTCTGTCTGTCATGCTGCTTACTGTTTATTGTTGCCCAGACCTGACTGTACTGGGACAAGAACTACAATACCTAAAGAGTACAGATGAAACCTATTCAAAAACAGAATGTGCAGAAGTCTCATAATAAAATTCTTACTGGTCTCGTGAGGTTCTCAGGCAAGACCTGCAGAAAAGGAACAAGAAAAATTGTGAAATGTTCATATTTCAAGACAATAAAAACCAATGAAGTTGCTACCAAGCATCCCTAAGTCATCCCTCACCCATATTTATGCTGCAGTTCTGCTGCTCTGAAACTTATTTCAGCCAAGATTCAGGGGAACTTTCTCAGATATATATGCAAGGCATATAACTCCACCTGTTCCTGAGGTGCAAAACCCACATATTTCCTAAATGCCTAAGTAGTTAGAAGACTAAATTTCCTATTAGACATATTGCTACTAATAAATGAGTAGGAGGTATATTTTACCAAATTCTTTTAAGTATTGGGCTTCTCTACCATTCTCACAGGGGCTTCAAAATTAACCACTTCAATTCTTAGTATTAGAAGCCAAAAATTGCCTGGGGTGTGTTTCAGAAAAGAAAGAAAGAAACAAACAGTGAACATTTTCATAGAATATCCCCCTCCCTCCCCTCACACAGTCAACTCTCCTCAACAGCAGCAGCTGGGTTGCCTATTTATATCCAGCAATCATGAAGGTGTGCACTAATCCTAGAGCATCCCAGGAAAGAAACTGCTCCTCAGAGAGTTACCCTGGGCAAGGTACAATCACAGGCTCCCTAACAAACACGTCAGAACTCATTAAGAAGGAGGCTCATAAATACCAACAGATTATTCCAGCCATAAATCACAATACTAAAAACAAAGTATTTCTATGGGCTTTGAATCAGGTATTAATGGTGTGTATCCAGATCCCTAGGAGGTGTAAACCAGTGTAGCTCCATTGACTTCAGCACAGAAAGACACTGATCTGCTTGAAGGAATCTCCCTTTGGGGAGCCGTTTTTGAGTTGTGAGATTTGTATCCAGCTCTTTGTTTTTATTCTTCCCCATTCCTCTGTACATTTATCAATTTTTACACAGATCCAAATTAAATCCTTTGAGAATGAGTTCCGTGCAGAAATAATTTAGCAGCCCAGGAATGTCAATTAAAATAAGGTAAAGCATTCATAAATTGAAAACAAAACTACCATTATAGGCCAATAAATTAGACTATGTAGAATTAAACCACCAAGGATTTGAGATTAAAAAAAACCAAAAAGCACACAAGTAGTTCAATGAAACTGTAGAACTGAAACTAATGAAGCCTGTCCTCTGATTTGTGCCTTGCGGTAAAATGTTTTCTGAGTCAAGAAATGTGTGAGCTCAAATTGAAACTATTCCTGTAGTAGACTTACATATAAGATCTATCTTCTCTAAGGATTTGCTGAAATATCTAATAACAGGTGATTTTTAGCTTTTTGTTCACCTGAGACATTTTTATCATCTATATTCCAAGTACCTGTTTTCATTACTGTGTGAGTCTTAGCTTTCCCTAGAAACTCTCTACTTCTATCAATCAACAGGGCTCCTCAGACATGAATAACAACAGGACAGTTCTCAGTGTTTTTTTCAAAGGAAATTATCCACTTGATTCCAAATATATGTGAATTTGAGTTAGCAAAAAGACAAAGAACTAGTAACTTTATACTCTTAGAGAAGTTATGCCTTATTTACTTTTATCTTTGCACATCTGATTAGCAAAATGAGTTTTATCCACATCATGATCATAGAATGATTTGATGCCAGGGACCTCTTCCACCAGATCAGTTTGCACAAAGCCCCATCTAACCTGGCCTTGAACACTTCCAGGGATGGGACACCCACCACTTCTGTGGGCAACCTGTTCCAGTGTCTCACCATCCCCACAGTAAAGGCTTTCTTCTATATATCTAACACTTCCCTGTTTCTGTTTGAACCCATTATTCCTTGTCCTATCACCACAGTTCCTGATGAATAATATTTTACTAGTCATAGGCAAAGCCTCCACAGTTCTTTAGAGCATGTAGTCTGATGTAGACAGCAGGATTTTGATCAAGAAGTATAAAAATAGCATTCAACTATTATATACTTGTATCACTTTGGCTGTTAAATTTCTAAAATTCTCATGCATTTATAGTGCATGACAGCTGGATGAACTTGTAAGTATATGGAAGACATTAATTATTCATTTCTAATTAATTATGCTGAATATTTTGCTTCTTGCACTGTTGCTCATTATATAAACTAACTATCATCCTGCAGTTACTCAAGTGGTGCAAAATCCCAAAAGATGGTTAATGCATGTCACTAATAAAAGAGGTGCACCTCAGTTGAAAGGAAGAGCACTTTGATAGCTGTGCTGGGTTGGCTGGTAATAAGTCTCTGATGAATCTGCACTATTGATTTCTTTTGGGAAAGTACCTACGTGATATATAAATGCTTAAATGGAATTCATGATCCTGTGATATTTAAATGTTTAAATGGTATTCATGATCCTCATTGACAAATAAATATAACAATTTCAAAAATAGCTTCCCTCTTCTTTAGTAGAGTGAGTACAGAAAGCATTAGACCAGCTTGGTCATTTCTGGGGACATGTATTTATTCATGTAGTCCAGCAACTCTTTAAATCCATTACTAAGCTAGAAATTATTGACAATCCTACCATCGTTATTAACAAATATTCATTACTCCTGTGAGTAAGGAGTATGTTCAAAAAAATATTTCTATCATAAAATAAAATAATATATTCCCAAGTTAATATGACTCTTTTTCAAAGTGAGAAAATGGAGATACTAGGTAGAATGTGGATGTGCTACATAATTTAAACTACTAAACTCCTCTGTACAGTACCTGAAAGATTTAAGCACACTTCAAGCTACTCCCAAGACCTAGTTCAAGATTCTTCAGCAAGTTAAAAGAGGATTATCTCAGTGCAGAACAGTGATTTGCCAGCGTAGCAGCACACCAGTCCTTCAGTAAAGACCACACGAGGAATGGCAAAAAGTCCTGCTATCCAGGGTCCATGAAAACAGTACCACTGACAAAATACTGTTCTTACATTTCTTTTATGCAGTTATTAAGCAAGAGGACATCCGCCTGACACATTTTTTCACAATAGAAAAGAAAAGCGAACAGGTTGTGGTTGATTGCTTCCCCCATTTTATGAATTGTCCTTAGAAGGTTGTTCTGCAGTCCCTGAGAGCCCCATCAAACAAACATCACAGACTGTGATCTGCCTAGATGCAAAGCAGCTGGGATTCTTAGGATATTCAGACCCAAGAAAAGCAGGGGTTTTTTTCACATTTAGTTTGTTTTGGTTTGTTTTTTTTTTTTTCCATTTATCCTTCCATGCTAGTTCCCAATAGTACAGTATGAACAGAAAGCCAGGAAGAAAAATGTAAATCAAGAGTGGCAGAATTTAAGTAAGACTAAAATAAGCCTCTCTCTACCCTCCTCTTCAATTCCCCTGAAAATAAAATAAACCAAGAAAAAAACTCTTTGATTTTGATAGTGTTTGAAAATATTTTGTATGCTTTTTACAACTCAGTGAATTTTGGCTTCTCAAGTGCTTTATCATCTCAGTAAATCATGAATTTACTTAGCATGGTTTTGCTAACTCATGCTTGGATATTGCCTTTTTCTCTGTATTTCTTCTGAAATTTCTTCTATCTTGCAATCAACCCTTCAATTAAACAATGATTGTAGAGCATTGTTCTATAATATGAGTCTTTACCTCCAAGAAAAAGAACTTCTTGTTCTCTCCCAAAAATGTAGATTTTTTTTAGATGCTCATTTATTTCATAGGGATCTAAATACCCTGTTTTATTAACCTCTCAAGATATTGTCACAGTCTCGTTCTGTGTTGACCTTCTCAAAACTGAGTATTAAAATGGCTATGTTGCAATTCAGAGTGACATTCCCCACCCAACTCCTCCAAATATTCCCTTGGGGTCTCCAAGGCACATTTCATCAGGAATACCCATCCCAAATACCCCCACAATACCTCAGACAAATTTCCCTGACCTCCAATCATCTAACTAAACATTTTTCTTCAAGATACAAATCCATTTTTTAAAAAAATAATGCTTCATTCTTCCCTTTTATAACTACGACAATGATAAGGGGTTTTAAAAAGAAATTAAATAAAGCATGACATTTTTGGTTGTATTTCTGGGAAAATATTTCTATTTGGTCAATTACAAAGGCAAGAACTATCAAGAATTTGTACTTTGTTAAAAGAAGCAACTTAATCTTGCAGTCTTTAGCTGCTGCCAGGGAAAGCTATATCTCAGGTCTAAATCAGTACAGGACTGTTAACATGGTTAGTTTACATAATGAGCTGCTATAGAAGATGCAAAAATCATCAGCATAATTACTTACAAATGAATAATTAATATCTTGTATGCAAGTTAAGAGGTTCATCAGAGTGACACCAATTCATGAACATTTATGAGCAATTAATAACCAGAAAGCCATTGATAGATGAGCCACACAGTGTGTACAGTACCTCCAAATGGGAAAAAATCACTTTTCCAAGCCATGAGGTTGCCAACGGTCTGAATCAGAGTGGTAGAAGGCAAAGCTTCAGGGATGAGGTGCCTGCTGTGTGGGAATGGAGGATCCTGGTGCTTGCACATTAATAGTTCATTTTCAGCAGTGATGTAAACCTTCAAAGAGAAAAATTGGTGTTAATGATTGACATACTTTAGAGAATGAAGCAAAAATGGAGGAGAGGAAAGAAGCAGACAGAGAGAAAAGAGAAAAACAGATTTCTTAGAATCCACACTTGTTCTGAACTAAGTTCTAAACCACAGCACAGTAAATATCCTCTCTAATAAGTAATACAGGATTTTATGGGGTTTTCTTACCTACCCAAAGGTGACTCATCACAGCAAGAGCAAAGTAGAACTCCTGCAGTGCTGTGTAAGGTTTGCTGCAAATGTTCTGGTTTCCTACATCTTCTTAATGTCCTACTGAATGAAGTCCTGCTGACTGTAATAAAAGTCTGCAAAATTATTAAATACTTAATAGCAATATATTTTATAAGGCAATGTCAGCAGATTGGCATCAACGGTAATGTAGATTCTACCTACAAAACTCTACTCTAGCAGCTTTTGGATAATATTCATGCTAAGCTGAATCTAATATTATTAGACTTAGTAATGAGGTGAGCCTTTATTGTGTTTTAAGTGCAACCTTCTAGGGATTCAAAATTCACATTATTTTTTAATCATTTTTAATAACAAAACCACCAACCAGTCACTGGGTAGGAAAGCTGTTTTAGCAAAATTTAATGACTTGTATTTTCTCAGGGCTGCTGAACCATAAAAGTAGAACACACAAACTGCTGGGGTGGGTGTGTGTCTGTGCATAATGGCTGTAAAGCAGCAAGGAATCAACTGCTTCTGGAAAAGAGGAGACTAAGGAATGCCCTGATTTGAATTTTACTGTGCTGAAGGTTAACCATGAGCAGTAAAGGAAGTGAGGATAGAGATGGAATATTCCCAAGTTTAAAGGATAAAATACCCTCTGTTTAAGCACGATGTCCATGGCTGAATGCTTTCTAAGTAGCTCGAGTTTCATCTTACATACTGAAATAAAACAGTTATCAATCAGAAGAGGCATTAGGTCTTTAATAGAAATACATGTTTCCTCTCTTAAATCTCTCTTCAACTATTCTCCTCATGAACACCTTCCAGTTTTTCTTTTTTCAAATCCCACCAGGTATTTTCCATTGAAATGCCTCAGAAGGGATTTTCTAACTTTGTGAATGCTAGCAAAAGAGGAGAGCTTTTAGAAAAAAGGGGAGGGAGAGATTAGAGGCCAATAAAGAAGTTTTCACAGGCTGTGACCATCTCATGAGGACACACACTTAAATTATCAGACACAGGTTCCTCCCTAGTCTAAAGAAAATTAATCAGGATAAAAAAGTCATCCTCTATGTCAGAGTCACAGTGCCAGATGAATTGCTTAAGAAATTCTTTTTCAGCCCTGAACAGAGAAGCAACTGGTTATTTTTGTTCACCAGATACAGGAATATTGTTATTCGGTTTTTTTTAAACCAGGACAACAGGAAAAAAGTGGTTAATATCTTAATTGCTAAGCTTTAAATTTAGCAATTAGTGCAGTGTATAAACCTCCTTCCTAATTTGCTCTTCTGTTGTGATTTTCAGCAGCGAGACTCCCATCTTCTGGTTAAAGAAATACCTTCTATAAAGATAGGATGAAACTAAAGGTAAGGTCTCTGTGTTCTAGCAGACTTTTTGCAAGATCTAATTTAAGGGTTGTGAGAAAAATTGAATGTCTGAGATAAGGTCAAAGCTAACAGAATTCCCAAGCAAGGCCAAAACACTGATTTAAATTACACCAGAAACTATTTTGTTCCCTAAACATATCCTTACCCTTCCTCTTTACTGTGAACTCTGGTGTCATGTGCATTAAAAAATGTGGCAAGAAAAATAAACACTGTGTCTCAATAACTCATATTTTTTGCAGGTAATTTCTTTTTCAGGTAAAGATTTCACTCAACAAAATGTTCCTGCTTTTGGAGTTGCATTTAAGAATATGATGAACCTGGAAATAAAAAGGATTACAGCCTTAGGTTTTGCTTCCCCCACTGAAGTCCCATAAAGTGTATGTGGAACAACTATTATTTGGGTCCAAGAAAAAGTACATAAAGTTTATAAAGCTTTCATAGTCTTATGCTACGCCAAGTTTTAACTTAGCTATGCATTTAAGCAAAACATTGTGACATTTCTTCACGACTCCATTTACAAGGATAATATGAAAAATACTCTCGTTCTGGTTTTTGACTGTTCTATTAAGGTTTTCTGGTTGCAATTTATCAAATTAAAATTCATGAAGATCTTAGTAAAAATTCAGACAATCAAAATCAAAGGTCATAACTAAAAGGTGCATATTACAATGCATACCATTCATCAAATTTTTGTATACAACTTGTTCATGAAATATTTTCTTTTATTCATTCTTTCTTATTAAAATATACATTGTTTTCATTTTCAGCATGGTGAGCATTGCAATAGGTTTTATTACAGTGAGAAAATTTCTAATCTTGGAAAACCACCAAAGCAACAACTGCCACTAAGTTCCAGTAATATTTATAGGTCTAACATAATCAGTTTTCCCAAGCTGAACTGAAAGAAACTTGAGCTAATAAAATAATAATTATTCACTTCAATATAAGCATTGCCAGAATGCAAGATCTAATGAGAAGTCTTTTTATAAAATTATCAATTTTGTTAAATAAATAGAAAAGGTTTTATTATTCATGCATGTATATAACTCCACAAGCTGAATAGACTTCATTGTGATATATTCTAGTGAAAAGGAAGAATCAAATATAAAACTGCAGATGTAGGAAACTGAAAAAATGTTGAGATTTAAGGATCCTTTAAAAAGATTGCAATAAGTTTATGATAATTTTTAAAGATATTATCTTTTTAAGATATTAAAAATTATAACTAAATACAAATACTCTTCAGAGAAAAGCAAATACCTTTTGTATTTTAATTGATAGGTGGGAAAGAAGGTAAAATGTTTCAGTGGTTTTCCACAGAGCAGAGTAGAATGCTGGTTAGCAAAAGAGTAGACACATGTGATTTTAAGACTATTTTCAAACGGCTTCTTTATTAACACAAAATATCTCATAGTTTCTGCCTAGGCTACCAAAAGGTAACCCGAGCAGCTGACCTGATCTCTGCCAAGACAAGGGGCACCTTTCCTCAGTAGACCACATCTCCATAAACCAGCCAGATCATTCAAAGGCAGTGTAGGCTGCACTGGTTATTCCGTAGCACGGTTGGTAGGTCATCAATACCCTCCACCTGAGAACTGATTGTGTTTGGGGGCAATGCCTGCACAGCTGTATGTCAGGGAAACCAAACATTCTTGATTTTGGTTTCTAGCACTTATTACATTAGATTTATGTGTCCTTCAGAACCCACTATCTTTTTTTCCTAGAAAGTACTTGTGCAGAATAATCAAATTGCCTCTAAATCTTTTCAGACTGAGTTCTCTAAAGCTCTCACATTAAGACATGTCTACTACTCACTGAATAATGCATAGATCTTTCCTGAAACCTACTCCAACTTTTTAACAGCCTTTTAAAATTTATCTGGCAGGAGCAAGTCCAGTGTATTTGACTCATTAACACTGTTAGTAACGCCACAAGCAGCATGTAATTACAACTAATGTAATTAGTGACGAGCAAAGATACTGAAGAAAAACCATATTCACTCACTACTACACTGATGAAACACCTTAGGATGGCTCCTACATTTTCTGCAAGGTGTCACTCCCAGAGCCCAGGATAAGGCACATAGACAGCCAGATTTTTAAATCATCCTCCTTTTACCTGCTTAAGTGGCAGTATAATAGTTTCCCCAAGTTACTTTAGCCAGATTTAGAAATTCAAAAAATGCAGTAAATTCATTTTATTGTGACTCAATTTCTATTTAATGAAATATATTTCTGAAAGTAATGATACAATTTCATTTAACTGTTTGTAATCAGTATTTTATCTGAATGCTTACCATTATTTTGCCTTGGTAGACAGCAATATGATAACTCAATAAAACTATAGGCATTTGATCCAATTTTACTTTCATGTCTTCTGCTAAAGAACTACTTCTTTCTACTCACAATTTTCTGTCTTCCTCTCTTCAACTGTGCTTATAAATTTGTGTAGAATTTTCACCTCAAGTTAACAGATAAAGGCATAAGTATATATAGATACACATATATAGAGATTATATAGACATAGATATGGCTGATACATAGATATAAATGATATAGATATAAATGGAATGTAACATCATAGATAGAAACCCTTTTTTTCTATAATGCTGTTATCAGCTGCTGATTTTTATTCTCCAGTCCCTGCTAAGTTTACCCTCATGTGCCATATTATGCTCCAAATCTAAACTTCTGATGTTAGAAAGTTTTGTACTGCCTTTAGAAGCGCTAGCTATTTTTTGTTGATGCCTTCATGCATTATTCATTATCCAAAACAGAGCTTTCATTAAAACACAATTGTGCCTAATGCATTTCAGAAGTTTTTAAAAGAGAGCTCAGGTACTCCTCTTGCTTGACTCAGTGCTCATTAACAAACCTACACCTGTACTCTCTCTGAGTTCTCCATCCTCCTGCAGGTAACGAGATTATGTAAGTCCTATCCAAATTTCCCATCCATTAATTGTGGTAACTGTTCTCTTTTAGCCCAATAGTTGATGCAGTAACCATCAGAAAATGAAAGATAATTTCTTCAGTTAAGTTACATCTGAGCCTTTGATTTCTGACAAACAGATGACATTTTTCTTTGGAGGCAATATAGTACAATAGTAAATTATTTTACATTTAGAAAGTGATTTAGGATATACTGGAATTAAAATGTACTGTGATGGAAAAAAAGATCTAGCATAGAAAATTAAGGTGGATGACAAATACTGTGACATTCTAGTGCTAAAAAATACAATAGAACATTTAAATTTGCAGCTTTTTCTTCCTCTTTTTTTTATTTTTTTATTTGAATATCACTTTGTTAAAATTACACTTCCCAAAACTCAATTTTAATCAACTTTCATAGAAATATAATAAAACCTAAAACTTTAGAACTGTGACAGCAGAATGCTAAATAATGAAAGAGATGGAGAAAGATATCTTATTTTCCTAAAGCTATTGAAAATAGTAATGTTATACTATCACTTAAGGAGTAACTACACATCTTTTAAAATGCTACTTAAAATACTTGGAAAAAACAACTTTTCTGCTGAATTTTTATAGTTTTGCCCAACTGTGCACTAGTAACATGAGCTGTGATTGGCAATTCTGCTGTGACTGAAGTTCATAGCTTACAGTTATAAACCAGTTAAGCTTCATCCCATGTAGTCATGCCATCAGCTATTTCCTTAAAATGCCATGTTTCCTTCTCTTCTGGGTATATATTCATCCACTTCAGAGCTGCATCCAAACACCTGCCTCTGAAAAAACCCAATTTAAATACTAGTAGTAGAATTTTGGTTAGAATTTAGATATTTACCTATATCTGAATTCTCTTAAAGGCACACCTTTAGGCATTTTCACAGGGAAAAGTGACATGAGAGTCTCAGTTTTGAGAAGCATCAAGATAATATTGATCTTTGAAACCTTCCTCTTTACCCACTTGTTAGGCATATCTCAGGGAGGAAAGAGGAACAGAAGGTCAGGGAGTGGATGACAGGTTGGGTTTGGCTCTGTGCTGTTCTTGAGACTGCAGATAAAGCAGTGCTAAGAGTTGTGCAGTTTTCCTCTGGAAAAATCCAGTTGAGCTGTTCAGAAGCATGGAGATGCAGCAAAATCCTCTTCCTGTTTTTCTTTGGACAATTGGCACTGTGCTTTGGAGAAAAAGCTAGGGGAGTCTTGTATGCCCTGAAAGACTCGAAAACCCTTCAGAATAACCACTCTGGTGTGCAGAGCTTCAGGTACAACCCTCTGTCTCTCCAGCTGCCTCAAGCTATTTGATATGACAACAGAACAGGTTAAGGTGAAGCATTTAATCCTCCTTATAGGTCAGAAGATCTAAACATAAAGAACTGTTTGTTTGTAACAAACATATTAAATGAAACACTGTAGAACTGAATGCGTAGAGTCAAGCTTTGCTCTAGAGCCAACCTGGTAACACAAAACATTGATTTACCTGTTTCAGGATATTTTGGTTACCCTATGTAATTCCTATGAAGAATTATAATTTTTCTGATGAGCTAAAGTAGTTTGTATGCAAAAAAAATGCTCACTTATGAAGCAGATGTGAAATCTCCTTTCAGCATAGGTGTCAGAATCAGTACTGCACAGGATGGATGCCTATAGATAGTATACATTGCCCCTTTCCAGTCTCTGGACTGCTTTCTTTCAAACACAACTGAAAAGGATGGTGGAAACAGTTTTTCTGCCAAGCTATTTGATAAAGTAGTTGTACATGTGAACAAAAGTACATTTAGAGACATGAAAATAAATGGTAGCAATTATTTTCAGAACATTTTATTTTGCTGTGAAATCTTTGATATCTTCCAATAGAGGGTACAAGAGAAATTTTTCTGTCAAAGGTACCAGATTAAAGTTGAAAACATTTTAATTTCTTCCTATAATTAAAAATTTAATATGCAGCTTGTTGTATTTCATTCAGAAAAAAAAATATACTATTTCACTGATGCTCTGGCTTCTCAATATTTAAGCTTTCTTGTTACTAGAGGAGCCCTTTTCTCATAGTCACATTAAACTTACATTGTTGAATGCATTAATCTAATCTTATTTCCAACAAGTTCTCTTTTTCATTTTCAGTTTTTTAAAATAAAGGACAAATAGAAGGAGAAAAGGAAGGACAGAGCATAAGTAAACTAGAAAATCCTCTCATAAAATAAAGGATCCTTAAAAGCAAAACTGGGTGACTAATTGCATTTTCTATTCTTTTGATCATATTTCTCTGACTGAATATCTAATTTTAATGTACTCACCAACCACTGCTGGCTTGACAACATCCTTCCTTTGTAATCTGAAGAAAATGTTGTGTGGCTTTCACTGTCTCCAAATCTTTTTCTTCCTTTTGTGATATATAAGTACTCATCACCCTGCCATTTGCTTGTTACTCATAAACCTTGACAAGCTGTGAAAGATAGAGGAATTACCAGAAATAATATGCTTTCATTTGTATTAATTTTAACATACCTGGACTAGGCAGCTTTCTTCCAGGAGTTTACTGCTATGAAATTAGTGTCTGTGTCTACAGTGGACAGCAGGAGAGAGTTCTCCTTGGCTTTTACTTAGTTAGTTTTTAGCTAGCTGAGGCAGAGAAGTTCCCTGGACTGTGGCTTTTTTTTTCTTGGCACTGATCAGCCCTTCTCTGGGCTGAAAACACAGAAAACACCAGGACCTCACACATGTGTCCCACCGGGGCCAGAATGTGGCATTTTCCAGCAGGAGAGACTGAGAGAGACCGAGCCAGCTGAGCTACACCCCATGACAAGGACTTTCTGAATTTGCCATCTCTTCAGAGCAGTGAGAGGTTTTATTGTTTAATATTATTCATTTTTTTCAAGGCTGTGAGTACTCTTCTTGTTAAATAAATAGGTTTTTTTCCACTTTTCTCTAAGGAGGTTTGTCTCCTGAAAAGGTGGGAAGAAGGGCTGCTGAATTTTATCCTTTAGGGAATCATCCCTTTTGGAAGTTCCTTTCCAAATGTGTCCCAAACCAGGACACCTGCTGTCTTTCTTTGTCTTCTTCCTATTTCTTTATATTTTATACTTATTGGGAATTTGAGCTCTTTTTGACACCATGGTTGTTCAAACAGTGACATAAATATTAATTAACATTATTCATTCCAATTCTTGGTGTTTTGGGGGATAATCCATTAAAGAAGGAGTCAAGTTATATTTCTTTACTAGAACAGGTAACTAGGTGATAGTGTCCTGTCTATTTCCATTTTACTATCAGGTTTTAATGCTATCATATTTTTAGCCTAAATTCTGCAAAGAAAGGTATAATTTCATTAGTGTTAGTTCTCCAGTACCCTTTCATATTTTGGCAAGAGAGAAAATGGCAGCAATAGATCATATTTTTTCTGTGCATTATATTATAAGCATGGGTAAATTAATGGTTTCAATAGTCTTAAAAAAAAAAAAAGTAAATATATTTTTTCTCTAATTGAGAAAACAATATTTCATGTATATCAGTCAGCATGTGTGGAAACTGGTTTTAATTAAGACACAGAGCAAAGTCTTGAAGAAGTGTAGCAGCCAAGCCTGGGAAGCAGCTGCAACAGAGATATCTATATCTTTTAAAGGATTTAGATCTGCTGCACAGTTTGGTTGGCATGTGGCAAATTAAATTTAATGTTAATTCATGTAAATTTATTAGCCTCTTTCTTTAGAGTCCCCCATGTTTTCATTGTACATTGTGTTTCAGTACAGATGATAATAAACTCATACAGATGCCACCAGCCATCAGTGCAACATTAATTACTGACTTGCTCAGAAAGTATTTACAGCCAGAGCTGGGACTGGCTGTGCAGAGCTGGCAGTGCTGTTACCATCACCTGGAAAAACAGAGAGTTGTTCAGCAAATGCTACTTCAAATGTCTGAGAGAGGGACAGAGGGGAAGGAAAAGGAGCAAGTAGGGAAGGTGAGAAGGTCATTTTGGAGGCATTCTCTGGAATTTGAATTACCAACTCCAAACTGCAAAGTTGACAAATGTTATCTCTGGACTCAAAACTTGCATTCCAAATGCAAATAGGGCCCAGAAAAGGTCTGAGATTTTAAAAATCTATTTTGTGATGTCAGCTCAGAGTCATTCGTATTAACACACCAGATCAGATCCCAGTGGGAAGAGCAAATATAAATATTTATGGTTAGGATGCAGGTGAGAAAAGCAGAAGGTAGGAAGGATAAAAGCATCTAACATATGACAAAGCTGCCCCTGGCTTAGGACTGTGGAACAAATGACTAATGGCTTGTGTTTTCAGAGGACATTAGCAGAGACACAGCGTATTTTATAAAGCTGTTGATGAGATCACCATTTTATGGGTACTCCAGCAATGCAACAGGCAAATCTGCCCAAATGGAAACTTGAGTTCCAGGCTGTGCACAGCCTGAGGGTATTCAATATAAAAGAGCTTTTAAAGCAGCCAGAAGTCTGTACAATGTGTTAGATGAGGCCCTTTTACATCCTCCTCATTAAGTTGGAGTGAGGTAATTAAGAATTATTATTTTAAAAAATTATTTTTCTATACATTAT
>JAOTQP010001652.1:8354383-8376628 GCA_026413545.1 Cichladusa arquata
TCCTCTCTCATTGGAGAGTAACAGGATTCCCAACTGGTCCTCCAGCCTGGTGTCCTAACCAGAGAGCTACTGGCTTTTTCAGCTATATTATATTTTTTCTCTTTAGAACCTTCACCTTTGACATGATCCAGTTTTAAAGTTAATAGAAATGCTTCTGCTCAAAGTACCATACAGCAATGTCAATAGTATGGGTTTTATTTCATAGTAAATATGAGAGAGAGAGAGAGAGAGAAGAAAAAAGAGAAAGAAATAGAAAACAATTTCTGTAATTTATCAAACTTTTGGTTTTCCATGTTACTTCCGGGTAGGGACGTTACTTTCGGTTTTCCGTGTTTTACACCTAGAGCTCTTTCTGTAATTGAGATTTCTCTCTGCTACATTCATTTCAGCTGATACATCAATTAATGCTAGGATTAATTTTCAGCTGTGTAGTCTGAAAGCAAAGTACTGAGGGTTTATGTTCTGATTTATACTGGCAGAGTTCAGCATTCTACTTTTACCCTTCATATTCTGAAAAAAATTAGGACAACCCTCCTGGCATGGAGCTGCATCTGCAGGAGTTGCAGGAGCTACAGCCTGATTGCTACCTTAGGTGTAATCTTAGATGTAGTTTGGGTGTCTGGGGAGAGGGAGTGAATTAAGACTAAACATCCAGCTCATAAAACTTTTGAGGCAGTACTTAAGCTACAATTCTTATTTGTCACATCTCATTGATTTTATATAACTATGTCAAACACAGCTGATTTGTAAGGGAAGACTTGAGTGATGTTTCTCCTAATATTTTCAACCAAGTTACAATTACTTTAATGAAACAGACATTTACCTTATATCTGGACAAATTTAAATTATAAATATTTCTATTCCTCATTTCTAATTAGAACATTTAGCTGATTTCAGGTGCTTTTAATAATCATTCCACGGAACATGACAAATCTCTAAATTTTCTTTGAATTTAATATTTGAAGGGTTGTTGAGAGTGATATGAGTTTGCCTCCTTAAGGCAGCAGGATTAGAACAATAACTAAAGGTTCTTAGGGTTTTTGTTAGGTGTTTTTTTGGGTTTTCTTCTGTTAGTTGTTCTTTAGCGGAATCTCTTGCAGCATGGAACGCAATGATACCTCTATCTTTCATACATTATAAAAAGTAGAATAAAAAAAATGGGATGTAGAATAGGCCAAAACATTAAAGATAATTTCAAATTTTATACTTTTATAATTAGTAGCAAAAACGGTCTTGAACATAAACTCAAGTTTCCTACATATAGCTCTGAGGCAAATCTGGAATTTTCAGTTGCATCCATCTCATTAAGAAATGAATCTAGTCAGCCTCATTTTCAGGAGGGATGTTATCAGCTCCACTCTTTATGCACTTTGATATCTCCTTCTCCCAAGCAGATCAGGTTTCAACAGAATTTGGAGCAATTGTGCAGCCTGACCTTATCTCGCTCTTCAGACACCCTGTGCATTTGAATAGGGATTTCTGGCATGCACAAATAGGTAGAGCAGCAGGAGATTTGCAGAGAACTTCAGATTCATTTAACAGCCACTGCAGCAGATATCTAAGATCACTTCACATGCCTGAGCAATAGTATTGACTCACTATTGCCTTATATTCCCTCTCCCCTCACTTTACACTGTTACAGTCCAGTTTTTAAAGTTAGTGAAATTGCATTCTGAAAACTTCCTTAAACAGATGTTCAACGATATATCAATAGCTAATGTTGCGATAACTCTCAAAATAAATAATATTGCAGTCTTGATTCAAATTCAATTTACCTACATGTGAACTCTTGGACTGATTACCTATATAGAAAAAATGACCCACACTTATTCAAATTCGTTTTTATAGATGCAACATCAAGGAATAGATGTACTTTTGCTATTAGAAAAACACCCAGTTATTGATTTTTTTACTGCTCTTATTTATTTTGACTTCACAGTCCTCAGGTACAAGATGCAGGATATACAACTCTTCTGTGCTAGTACTCTATTCAGAATGCAAAAATGACCTGGTAGCTGTTCTTTCTAGTGAAAGCTTCCAAATTCAGTATAAGGGTATGAGGTACTGATATAAAAGTGAAAATTTCAAGCCTTTACTTTCTCAAAGGAGCCTTAATGTTAAATTTTGTCTGAAACAAGATAGCATAAGAAACCAAATCTGATAACCACAGCTGTACCTTGCCATTTGTATGCAGTAATGGAACTTGAAGAACAATGGGAAGAAAAGCAAAATGACAAGATCTGGAGTTAGGAAACTGTGTGCAAAAGACCAGTCTTAAATTTATAGCATATAAACATTCCACTCAAACTAACTTCAAATGTATGCATTAAGATTACTGTGAGCTGAGTTCACATTTTTAATTACTACTTGAAATACAGCTCCAAATATTTTACCCACTCCTCCCAAAAAGAAAAAAAAAAAAAGAAAAATCCTATATCTGGCTCTTACTTCAAATCAGAAGAGCTAGAGTGAAAAGCATTAGCTGTGGTTTTTTAAATTGTTAGTTGAAGTCTTTCCTCCTCTAAATTGCAGGACATAGCAGTAAAAATGGAAAGAGCTAGGGAAGGGAAAGAATATTACAACTGCATGCATTGGTGCAGGTGCACCCTGCTTCACCCACCATCTGTACTGCAATATTCTAATAGTCACAGGCTCTTAGCTCTCCTAAGGTAAGCATCTTATTCCATTACACTACTCTTCTGGGAATACTCTTCTCTAATCTGTAAAAAAAAATATTTCTAATCTCATTAGCTATACGCAAGCTAATGCCTCCTCAGTTCAGGTAGGTAAATGTTTTCAGTCTTTGGAAAATCCTGCTAGATGAAACAACATTGAGATAATTTAATTTTTTTTTTCTTTTTAAAAGATGGGTGAAAATTTCAGGTAACTTAATAAGTAGACTACACAATAGACCAACAGGATGATCTTCCTGGTGCCATAAAATCATCAGGCCATGTCAAGACTCAGCCATTATACTAATATAAGAAAAGGTCTCACTAACACCCCAAATATCAGCCACCCTAGGCACAATCAAATCAGAACTCAGAAGGCAGCTGTCAGTCTAAAAGCTTAACAGAACAAGATGGGGAAAAGGTCTCAGTGGTTTTCATCTCTCCCAGAGAATATTCTTCCTACTTTCCATAATAAGCCAAATGATGACCCTTGGAGCTGTGATCAGGAGTTGGGAAGATTCATTTGTACAAAAGCATTTCTGGCTTTAAATCTCCTTTCAGCTGTAACACTCAGTGAATCTGTCATACTGTACAAATTCAAAGTAACACAGAAACCAAACACTAAAGATTCTTGCTTTAAAACTCCTTATGTATTTACTACCAAACATTTTAAGCGGGGACTCTGCAAGGAAACATACAAAGCCTAATAGTATCAAATAATTTTTGTACTGTGTTTAGAAAATGTATGAAAAAAGCCTCAGTTACTGGAATGCTACAAATTGTAAGAATAGGTCAATAGTATATTTAATAAGCTGCTCTTATCTAAACATGGCAATGGAAATTGAAGGTCACACATACAACATGACAGTGTTTTGGAACGTAATGACTTGAGAAAAAGGCTGAAATGTTACAAGGAAAAAAATAATATTAGTTCCACATACAGTGCAGTTCTCACAAGCAGTAAGGTAGTCCATGTATTTCCAACTCAAATTACAATGCTATTGTTTCAGACTTCAGACTAAAACATTCACAGCCTGGATAGATGAATCCCCAGCCTTGGATAAATGCATGGTGGTTTATTTTTGAGCTCTCTTGCTTTATGCACACTGCCTAAAGTCATTTATACCTGGACTTAAATTTAGCTTCAACATTAATATATCTTGTGCTATTTTGTCCTGTCTTGTCTAATGTAATCAACAGCGTGGGTCTTTTATCATTGTCACTTTGTCTTCAGCATGCAGGAGCTGCTCAGCAAACAGGCTTCTGGAAACTTGCTTATTGTGTATCACCTCTGACTCTAGTTTCTCATAAAGCAGAGAGACAGTATAAATTTGCAAAGTTTTTTTACTTATATATTTATAACCAAAAAAGTCAAAATCCCCATTGTATTCATACTAAAATTTCCACACCTTCTGTGATTTATAGGTTGAGATAAGCTCAATGAATGACTCTTAAGAGAGGTAACTAACACAAACATTTCTGTTCCTGTTGGATAATGATTCTATTGCTATATCAATCATCTATTGAAAGTTTATACTCAAATATTATGGCACACTGTCATCACCATAGAATATAGAATAGAATCAGTTCCTTAGAACATGGACAAAAAAATACACTAACAATGCATATCACATTTCAAAGTCACCACTTAAATATTTTGTGTGAAACCCTGAACCCACTTAAAGTCAACGGCAAAATCCCCACTGACAAGAAGTCAGATCCTGTCCTTTATTGCTGCCTATATCCATTTTTGTTAGCCATATGACAAATTATTAATAAAAGCACAGGATATTACTTAGTCTCAGCAGAGATGGTAAGAACCAGAAAAGAAGCTTTTCAAATACATTATACATGAATCAAGCTGTTATCTTTCGAACAATTTGTTCAATGAGTTGGCATTCATCCAGATAGAGAGATGGTCAAATACTGCAAAAGGCTATTCTTGAATAATTTATTTAATGAATAACAGCTACTTCGGGAGGATAATGTATTCTGTGAGTATATTTAGCAGTTTACAGCCAAAAGTGTTTTATCCAACATTAATTACTGTTGTTTTGTTTTGGGGAAGCATAGAAGCACTGTAAGGTTTTGTTTGTTTTGCTTTGATCTGCTATCACTATGCAGTTGCCAGCACTCGTGCTAGAGTACACAAATAACAGCCACCTGACTTTTGTTAAATTTGGTTTCACGTTGCTTCAGCATGTAGGATTTGTTAACTTTCATCTAGTGAATTGAAGTGACATTTTAACAGTCTGTGTATCACCTGTTCAAGCAGTACCTTTTATGAGACTTAAAGAAAAAAACAAAACAAAACAAAACTAGGAAAAGGCCTCCAGCTTCCAAACAGCTTGAATTTATAAAATATTGCCATGTTCATGCTTTCTTCAACAGCTGTCTATTAAGTCCATATTATGATTTTCTAGAAACATTGATTTTTTTCTTGAACTGCATTAGCTAATTTACATAAACAGCTGTTTTGCTCTATTTCCAAACCTAGGATAATTTTATTCTTCACACAAAGGCATGGAAATAAGCTGTGTGCAGTTTTAAGCACTGTTTGCTCCCTTAGAGAAAGTTTAAACAAATATTCACATCTCTGAGTCAGTCTGTGCTGTTGGTAGCTCCTTACTTACTATTATGGTATCCATGCCCTTGAGATCTCTTCTCCACTGGACAGAGGCAAGAATGTTGTGATTCCCATAACTGAGATGTACCCCAAGATATTCATTCCAGCCTTCTTCTTGCTCCTCATTAAGTTAGCCTTAATGCACTTAGCTGCTTGCACAATTTGCACATATTGTGCAAATACTACTCTCAAAACACAAAGACTTCATCAAAACCATGAGGAAACTGCAGGGAAATGTGAAAAAGAAAAATAAAAGAGGAGTCTATATGGTTGGTAGTTCTGGTGTTCTTAGAGTAATTTGTGTATAGCAGCAGGATAACCATGTGTAATGAGGTAGTGGCATAACTTCTGTCACATTTTATATATGCAATACTTTCCAGGCTGGGGGAATGCATCATATCCACTGGGCTCAGGCTGGGAATATAATAATATAGTATGTGCCTAGTGAGGATCCTTATGGGTACATCAGCACTGGTCACAAAGAATACTACGTTTTAATAAGAGATAACTTGTGATTTGGAAACAGGACCTCCCACTGTATCAGTAGGAAGTTTAGTCTACTGTGGAGAGTCTCCACATCAGCAAGCCCATATGGAGGACCAGTGTCAATCTCACAGGTGCTGTCCCTGTCCCACCTGGGTGTGCAGCCACTTACTCTGTGCTGGGGGGAGGGAAATACAGGAGCTGCTGCCTTTCCTCACTAGAAGGTTTCCTCATCCAGCTGTTCTCTAAATGAACCACAGAATCACAGCCCATCACTGCATCCCTACACCCTCCCTGCTGTGGAAGATGATCCATCTTCCCTCTGCTCCTGGCAGGCAAGTTGTGGTTTCAGCTGTGACGTTCGGCACCACTGAGCATCTGCAGCATGAACCTGGGAGGGAGCAGAGGAAGAAAACCATCAGCAAGGCACGAGCTGAGACGGTGTCTCACTTCCCCTGCACTGCTCAGGTCAAATGAAGCTTGTGGCACAGCAAATAGACTCCTAGCTGCCGAGCTGGGCTGGATCTGGCAGTGCTACTCTGCAGCTGAAATTCTTTTTTGGGGTAAAGGTACCAGCTATTTTTTCACAGCATTGGTTCACCCTTTACTTATTTGTTTTTTAAACAACTATTTGTCTTGTTGTAATGAATTTGGGGAAAAAAAATCAAATTTGTATTCCTTGTACAAATACATCTAATGCATTATGATATTATTCAATATCTGTAAGCTTTAAAGCTTTTCAGTAACCTAGAAGCAGGCATCAATTATTATCTTTAGTAACACTATTTTTGGTTTTTTAGAAACTTCTTGCAACACACAACTTACAGTAAGTAATTTTTTCACTTTAAATACATTTTCAAATTTATTGGCTCAATACCTTCTCTTCAAATGGAACCTAAACATTTCAAGTACAAAATATTATTCAGAGGCTTTTTAGATATTCTAGAGTAACATTATTTTAAATGAGCTCTTGGGAAATATTCATTATGATGCAGCCTTCAATAATAGCAATTTATGGTCTTTTTTTTTTCCCTCACAGGCTCCTATCTCTTTCAATGTACTGATTAAATATAGAAGGTACGAAGTAGTTTGCAAAGTATTGTATTTTTAATGAAAATAATCTGGAATAGTCAAGTAGAAATAGTTTTGAAGAGTTGAATTTTTCATTTAGAAAAAATAAAGGATGACAAGCTAAATACCATTTTAAATAGTATTTTTGAGTTTTAACTCCCTTTGTCTTAGTCACTGGTGTCCCACTCTTGTTTCCAAGGCATACATTAAACTAGGATATTCTGTTTTTTATCATTAAAAGGAACATAAAACATTAAATGTAACATATTTCCATCACAATCTCCAGACTAAAAGTTTCTTTTTGAAAGAAATTAGAAAAATTGATCTTAGAAAGATTATTTCTTGATATAGCACATTTCATTTGATAATACAGATCAATATATATTGATATAAAATAAGCTCTCTTTTGGTGAATAAATCAACTGAAGTTACCCATGAAAGAATAATTTAGAACAAAGATGGAAAAGTGATTAACTTTTTGTATTTTCACAGATAACTTGTTTATGAGCAAATCTAACCAAATAAAGAGCAAAGCCTCAGAAAGGGGGAAATTACAGAGAAATTGACTAGAGAGAGGCAAAATAATTGAAATCACCTTAAATGTAACTATTTTATTTAGTCCTTTGAGTTATATGTGCATCTCATGTTCACAAATATTCAGCCTAAATGATTTTGATATTTGACACAAGAAACCATTACAATCTTATTTCACAAAAGAATTTGAAATAAATAACCTCAAAGCAATGCCTGTCAAATTTCCTTTCTCCCCCAAGCCTGAAGTGCCAATAATGTCATTACAAGTTGTAGAAGCAGTGATCTGCCCTATGGACAGAAAGGATGGAAGAATTTGAAAAATTCTTCTTCTCTTGGTGCTAAATTATTGCTTCTTGTTTCCTTACAGAAGTTTATGGGATGAGAAAACATCTTGAGATAAAATGCAAGTTCTGAATTCAGATTTTTGATGAAAAAAGAGAGAGATTGGAGTAGTGCATTTCATAATGTAGAAATGACAGAACTCTTTAAAATTCTTTATTATTGACAGTGTTTATATTAGCAATAATTAGGATACTTAAATTATTATTCCTTAATAATCATATAGGATTATTTATATTATTTATAAATATTCCTTTGGATACTTAATGTGTTCTGCAGTCCATGAAACAAATGAGGGTTATATGGAATGCATGCAATAAGTGTCTTGTTTATCATGTTCCTAAAATTAGCATGAAGTTTAGGGTCATATATTTTTTCTTATGTGACCCTGTGTTTCACGTACTACATAGCAAGCATATGGAGTTTCACAACAGAGTTCTCCTCTTAGGATTTATCAAGAGTATGACCTGAATCATAAGTCACAAATATATAAAATTAATTTTGCAATTTTCAGGGACAAAAAGAGATTTTCATTTTAATAATGGAAATAGATGGAAGAAGACAAATTTAACAGAATCTGGTCACCAGAGTTTCCGATTAAACTTGCCTTCTCTCTTGAGGTGGAACCCAACACCTCTCTTATTCTGGTTTTGTTAGTGACTGTTGTGATCTGTACAGGAATAAGAAAATTGCAGAATTAAGGAATTCATACTTTTCAATGCACTATTTTATAAAAGTTTTAAATCTAAGTACTAAAAAGTGCTGACTATTCAAACCTGGTTTTTGTTCTGCTAATCCAATATCAAATTCCTAGTTTACTTAAAGGCACCCTGATTTTAATCTTCATTACATGTTCAAAAGTATGAATGCAAACAGCTTCATCTTACTAGTTAGTCTAACAGACATGTTTTGTTAACGATCAATAAATTTTTTAGCTTGGAATCAACAATAGAAGAAAGTATTTATTTATCAGCCTGCTACAGAAAGTAGTTTTCAAGGTTTTTTTTCTGTGAATATTGAAAAATAACACAAGTTTAAAAATAAAATGGGAAAAGGAAGAAGAAAAACACAACACTCTATGGGATAGAGTGATATCCCAATAATAACAGTAAGAGAACATTCTCTCTATTATAAGCTGAACTAATGATGTGCATTCCAGTTTATAAAAGTATCTTCAAGTGGTGCTTGCATGTTTCTTTTATCAAAGATGCTGGTCAATACTTTATAGCTTCTCTGAGCTTATTTGTTCTGATCAAAGTATGGAATATAAAAGATTAAAGTCTTCTACTAATTACATGCCTGAAGGCACATTAACAACGTAAGTGTCAAAGCTCTGCCGAAAATTCATTTCACATTTTTAATAAAAACTGATAGCAAGGTTTTGAATGCATCTAACTGGAAAAAAGTAATTTTTGTTTCAGCAGCTTCTTTATGAGGAGAGTGTAGAAGCCCTGAAACCTCACAAACACAAGGGTATAAGCAATTTGTGCTCTGAAAACCGAGTCCTAGAAATCTTCCTGTCAAACAACTCACAGTGAGTTTCTCCTTAATAGTTCTTGATGGTACAAAAAAGAACTCAGCACTGAAAATCAACACTAAATTTTTGATCAAAACCATCAATTTCAGAACTTCAAACAATCAAATATTCAAAATGCTGTATGGAACAAAACACAACCATTACCAATTTGAAATTTGTAGATTTTTTTTCTCCCTTAAATCTCTCTCTTGGGTTTCTACAATGTTCTTATTGATATATATATTCTCTCCTTCTGTAGGAGCCAGTAATTTCCTTAACTGCACCAAGTGAAAACATAAAATAAAAGCATTTTATAAAGATCCTGAAAACACATCTGAAGGTTAGCATACTGCAAAGATGTTTTGCCTTTTGCCATAGCTCTTCTTTATTGTGATTGCCTATCAACTTGTGCTGTGTTTTTAGGGAATTGGGATTGCTGGACTTTGCCATCAATGGAAAGCAAGACTTGTGTCTCAAACTCAGCCTTGCCAGGGATACCAGCTGCAATTTCCCTCTGAGCATGGATCAAAGAAGCAGCCAAGGTGTAAGTCATGATTCAGCCTGTGATATTGCTTGTTGATCCAAGTGTACCACAGAAGGGGTCTATCTGCCAAAGATAATCCTGAGAAATTAAGCCATATTAGAGAAGAGGTCACATAAAACCTACTAAAATTTCCACTTAGCTCTCTCTGAACTACATTTGTAAATAGTTAAATGGCTGGAGTAAATCTGACATTTTGAATCAGAAGTACAGTTCTTTTGGATACAAGGCAAGCCTTGATTTTCCTTGGTTATGAATATTTTAGCAAGCTTTTTCATCAGTATTTGTTATCTGCATGTGAATGTATTACTCCCAAGTGACTTGAGATAACTTGCTTCTTTGACTTTAACGAGACTCTATTCTAAACATATTAATGTTAGTTTCAGAGGTAATTGTGTGACCTCTAAGATGACAATTTATGAGAGACCTATGAAAATCATCGAGAACAATAATTTATAAGAAGTTATGTTTTGTGTGTTTGTAACGGATGTCCAGGCAAGACCTTGGAATTTCTCCTATCACACAGAAGTATAAACAGCTTAATTAATTTGCTTTGTGAACATTCCTGACAAAAGCAAGAAAATTAAAAAAAAAAATTAAAGACAGAAATAAAAAGCTAGCAAGTTGTGCAATTATGTTAACTACTTTCAATTCTGTGATGATTTTCTGACCCATCTGCCTCTGTAATGAATCTCAACAACAGTTTAACAGTTTTTTAAAAGGATTTACTCTTTTGTTCTAGAGGGAAAATAAAACTATTTTCAATTGTCTCTGCATCTTTAATTTTGAGAGGTAGAATAAGGGAATGCAGAAAAGCAGTATGAGAAACAGCAGATGTTTTCTTATTTAAGAGTTATGTACTAAAAATGTCCCTTAAGGGAATTGCCAGCTCTACCAGTTTTGTCAAGCACTGTCACAGAGCCAAAGTGCACCTCAACATGTCTAATCAGCCTGCAGCCTAGGAAACTGAGAAAATCACTTTACATTTTCCTTCCACAAATCTCCTCAGATGTGACAAAACAAAGGGGTGGGGGTACAGAGTGGTGGGGGGTGGTGAAGCCACAAGAAAAAAACCAAGATTATGACTTTCAGTCATCACACACACATGGCTTCTGCTTCAGATAGCTTAAGAAAATTTCTAAATAAATGCATTTCATATTGTAGAAAACCTTGAAAATGTCAAGCCTGATAAAACTTTTGAAACATAAAATTTTATAGAAGAAACCATTTTGTAGCTTGCATGAAGAAAATTGCACATGTAACATTGCTTCCCATGCAACAACCAGACGAGGAACAGAGGGTTTAAAGACAGCACATTTTCCCCTTTGACTACAAAAGAAAACAAAATCTAGATTCTGCTATATAGCTAAAATGATAAATACCTGTCATGATGACCCAAGATGTCCCTGTGGTGGATATTTTGCCAGGAGTGTGTATCTAAATCACAGGTTAAAAAAAATACATAAATAACAGTTCAGCTTTCTTGAGCATTGCCAGGAGGTTTATCATCAACCTTCTTCTTTTCCTGTTAGGTCAAACTGTGATATCAACACATATCATTCTATTTACTTCAAATGACAGAGACTAAGAAAAGCAGTAAATACATGTTGAAGTATTCAGGATCTAGAATACGTGTTTTCCTTCATCTGATTATGTGACTTTTTGACATTAAGGATGAGAATATTAAGGAAAAATTCTCTGTCTAACAAAATGCAGTTGAGGCATTCTTCCATGCTTCCCACACCACTGGCAGTGTGTTTACTCAAGTGACTCAAGGTGGCAGTGAGCAAGAGGCAGTCAGATCATCTGCCTTGCAGTGTGACATGGCCAGCATGGCATACAGTGCCATTGGCTGGCCAAGACTCATCTCACATGAAAAATTGCTGGAAAATTACTAGGAAAATGCTAACTCTTGTATTTCTGGCAAAATATTTGTGAAGGGAGTGTTAATGAAGGAAGACACCATGAGGAAACAACAAGTAGACAGACTCATGGCACGAAACAAAGTTGGTTTTAATGAGGGGCTATAACTGAGGATCCCTGGTCAGGACAAGAAATAACATTGTCCTATGCAACTCTACATGATTTCTCAGGCAGGATAACTCCCCAACAGTACACTCTGCTCATGTCCCCGTGCTGTGGTGTGATGTTCTGCAGCTCACTTTCTCAAGTTACCACAAAACATTTCACACTCACCAAGTTCTAAATGCATATTTCCATAGGAGTTACACATTGCAGTGATACATGACTTCAGTAAGACACAATTTCAGGTGAGTAAGTCACATTTGTCTAAAAGCTGTTGCAAATTCTTTGTGTTTGTACAATAAACAACACACCATGAAAGTCAACATATCTGGTAATACAGTACAAAAGAGTTATTTGATCAACTGATTAAGCAGTTGGAGTTTCTAATGCAGTTGTAGCCGAGAATATAATTATTGATTTATACAGCAAAACATATTTCACAAAATATTCTAGCCAGGATTAAATTTTATATGTAAAACAAACAGGGATAGAAAATAGCAAGAGAATTTACAGTACTGTTGTATAAGACAACTGGATTTTAAATTCCACCCTGAGAAAAGAGTTATCTGGTTTACCCATATATATTTTGAGCTATTCTACTTAAAGAATTATTAATTTGCACTTTGCAGAAAAACAGAGCATTTGCATAAGGCAACTAAGGGAGGGAAACTTGAGATAAAATTCAAGTATTTGGAAAATCTTTAATTATGTAATAGTTTGACTAAAATTCTTGTCTTGGTGTGGGCCAAGATTTTAAATGCTTTTGATTTAGACATGGGTTCAGGAAGGAGATAATTCAGTGAAAGAAATATTGTCAAATTTTATGTCTTTCTAGTTCTAAATTCCTGGTTTCTTTAGAATGCAGGAAATACCAATTAAAAATATATATTCTAGTAAATTTTAAGGGGACAAAGTTTAAATAATTTAGGGTTAGCCTTCAAGTTTCCAATCTTCATTTCTATTTTAACTCAGTATTGTGAAGTCTTAATGAACCTCATAAAGTCTCTATCTTGCAACTGTAAAATGAAAAAATAATTAAATCATTGTCTCTTTTTTGTGGAGGTATCATGCTTGGGATAAAAAAATGTGCTGACAATAACAACTCCATTAGGGTTTATTTGGGATAATAATTTTGCAACTAAAATGAGAAAATAAAGACAGCATCTTAGCACTAATAACTCAGAAGTTCAAGCCGCAGATTTCTCTGGCTATCCAAGCAAGTTTGGGGCAAAATATTATGAGGCAAGCTTTAAATTATGCTCCACACCTGTGTGAACTGCTGCACTGATATTTCTGCTAATTTACATACTGCTAATGCTTTAGTTTCAGAACAAGAAGAGGGTTTTTTTATGAGTTATAACTATTATGTGCAGACTGCAAAAATAAAGAGGACTCTGACTGAATAGATCCATTTACACATCCTAATTCTCCTGTTCTTCTTTTATTTAAAAACTGTTCATATAATTGCAGTTGGTTTTGGAATTAGTGAAGTGAAATTACCACAGCAGCAGTTTGCAAAGGCCCTGAAACCAACAAAAAGGTTTTTCTGCACATATTAAAGCTCAAGGCGAGAAGTAGCAATAACAATCATATCTGCAAATTATCTGCTCAATCATCCTGTCTATCTGGTTTGGAAATAGCATCTCCATACAGAAGCTTCCCTGGAGGTTCTGCCTGCCCTGTATAATTTTAGACAAAATTAGACAAATCTTGAGTATTATTTTGAACATGGGTCAGTAGGACAATGACTCATCCCATTGAGCTGGCACTAGTTCATTAAGGCACATCAGCTGGGAAGGTATACAAGAAGTATCTGTGTTTTAAACATTAGTAGCAGCACTACATTATTCAAATAAGAGAAAAGTGCTTAAAACCTGCCAGCTAAGTGGTTCACTGCAGCTATAAAATGCTCTGCAAGGACTCTCAGTGTACTCTCAAACTGTTTATTTTAATTCAATTCCCCAGAAGATCCCTGGTGTCTGAATTTAAAGATTGCTCATGTTCTATTGCATAGTTTGCCCTTTTCTTTAAAAAATGGTGCTGTAGAAACTGTAAACTCCTGAATGTCCAGGCTGTTACTGACTGCTGGCTATGCTGGCACCTTCTTCAAGATAAAATGATGCTACACAAGCCAGGCTAAACTTCAAACTGAGTATATATAGGAAAAAAAAAAAGTACTTTTTAGGGCTAAATAGAGCAAAATGTGGATGACATGGTCCATCTGCCTTTCCCAAGCTGCTGCATCCTGAGCCTGGTACACCCTCTGGTAGCAGGGAAAATTCAACCCTTTCCTATAGGTAGATACAGGCTGGGTCTGAAAATCTCACCAGCTCTTAATACCAAGGTTTGCCCATGTCTGAAAAGAGAATTTTTGGTGACAACTCTTTCAGATATTTTAATGGCTCATTACATCTCATCTGATTGAAGGTTCCTTAAAAATTAATTGCTACACAATAACCCATTCCTTGCTTTTCAAGGTAAATTTGGAACTAGTTTGGAAATAGTGGACAATGTAAAAGATGTTTCAGAAGAAGATTATTATCATTTTTGGCAATTTATCATTTCTTGCTGTTAATATCTAATCAGTGAAAATATGGGAGACACTCTTATTTCTGGAATTTATTGAAAGATAAGACTACATATATCTTCTAATAGTTAATTGCCTTCTCACATATCACTGAGCAAAATTTAATATAAAAAATTCAGAATTCGAGGGGTTTTGTGTGTATAAAAGGAAACTATTTAAAATCAATTTTCCTACTCTATCAAAGGAGCTGCAGAACTAGCAGAACAAAGAGTGGAGTGGAGGTATGTCAGTCACCACAACACCACAGTAATTTTGTTGAAAGCTCTTAAAATCTTCAGCTGCTGGAACTTATAGATGATTGATGCAGATTGCTCTGGGTGCAGGCTGATGTTCCTTAGTGATTATGAAGATGAGGACAGTGGAAACAAAACTCAATTCCTGATTATTCCTTTGCTTTTATCTCTCTGAAAAATAATACTCTACGATGTTATTTTAAAGAGATCTCTGCAAAAAAAAAAATATGGGGAAGGGTTGTTGTGGGGAGTTGCAAGTTAATTCTCAAAGGTCTTGCATCACTATAAGAGCAAATAACCTTACCTTGTAATCTTCATGAAAAATAGTTGGTTTTTAATAAAGCACAAACATTACTGTCATCTAGAAAACTTCTCTACACATATTTGTGTTATATAATTCTATATAATCAAGGGTCACCGGAGGAATCTTCATAGCATTTTCCCTCTAAATTTCCTGTACTCTGAGCATTTTCAATTAATTATGACAGATATTATGTCAGATCTTATAGTCCAAAGAAAAATGGCATTTTCATTCAGTAAATACTTTTGAAGCTTTCTATTACTTTAATTTTTTTATTCATTTAATTTTTAATATGACATACCAAAATTAACTTAGTATGTAAATCTTTATGAGTATTTAAAAAATAAAACACTTAACTGGAAAGCTTTTCTAACAGAATGGAAACTGAGGATGTCTGACTTGTACAAGTGCACAAGTCAGTAGCAACATATACTTCAGGAAAACCACAGTGTTTTCCTTTCAAATCTTTAAATCATTGCCACTCATGAAAAAAGGACAAGACCTTGTCCCACAGCAATGAGATCAGGAAACATTAAAAGGATCATTTCTGCTTCCAAAATACATAGAACTATTAAAATATATCATTTTGATATTTCAAATATTTCAGTAGCAATTGTCTAATAGCATTCATATCTTTAAAAGCCACAACTCCTGGTACATTTTTGTGTCACTCAGCTAGCTCTATTCTTAGTGACTAAATTTTAGCAGAAAAAAAACCCCTAGCATAATTTAGCTATTAACAGGTTTTACTGTGTTTTTTCTCATAATGATAATGATAATAATTTACAATCAAAAACATCCACTATATTTGCAGAAGCCATTAACAGTGTTGTATGTTTTCTAGTAACACAGCCACACTACTGCTACCTTAATAAACATCTGTAGAAAGCAAATAAATGGTTGAAATTCTTGAAAAATATTTCCACTTTTTCATACTGTCATTTTTGAAGGATGTGGAACATTTCTTCTTTTTTCTTTCCTTTCTGTGTTTTACAAAAGTGACATACCAAACTGACAGGTTTGGGAATGGGCTTCTTCCCTGTCTTGAATGTTCCCATAGGTATTCCCTGCCTTGGAAACCTTCAGAAAGATCTTTGATAGCATCTTTTTGCCAGACTGTTTTAAAGTATCCTGTCCTGATTTAAAGAAAAAAAGAAGCAAAAAACCCTCAAGAGTTAAATGAAATTCTTTAGCTTGTTTCAGGAGAGGTTATGGCACTGCTTTGCATTACCGCTACGAGAGGTTTTCACTCAGCTTGCAATTCCAGTGACATTTTTCCCCAAGAAAGGAGTCCACCTTTACAATCTCCATAAAAAGTTGGAGGAAACCAGACCCTTGAAAAGACAGCAGCAAACTCTGCTCAGTTCCTTTGAAGAATGAAGCTGCCCTGTGCTGGAATAGGTAACTCTGGATGGGGGATCCTGTGGAGCCTGGTTCTTATCTTGCCGTCTAAGCCACAGATGGAGCTGTTGCTTGGTCCTTGACCCCCAGTGCACCCTTTTGCTGCTCCCTGTCTCCAGGCAGTGAAACTTTGTGACTTGAGAGTTTTCTCAACCATTTTTCCATTAAGCATTTAGATGGTGGTGGAAGAGCTAAAACACACACTTGACTTACCCTTTTATTTTTTTTCTTTTTTTTCTTTTTGGATCTAAATTAAAGCCTAAAAAAATTGGGACTAACTGTTCTATCATAGAACTATTGTCCACCCTCCTATGAGTCAGAATACTTACCATTTTGAATTACAAGAATATTTGTGCATGCCATAAGGCTCACACCAAGCAATACTCCTGAATCCTGCAATCTTTGTTCTTTCACACTTGGATTATTGCAGCTCTTTGGTTCTCTGCTGCAGGATCATGACATGACATTTTAACACACATAGTCTGCTTCCGGCATTTTAATTGGTTTAAAACTGTTGGTAGCATCTTTTACTGTATTAATTTATTGCTTCAGCGTTAGTCAACTGAAACCTTTGCCAGATGGCAACACAGCCCCTGAATACTGACAAGGAGAAGGAAAATATTTATATGATGCAAATGTTTGCTCATTCATTAAGTATTCATGAATTGTTTTTTAGAGCTTGTTTTTGGGGTTTTTTTCCTCCCTTTTTTCTTTCAGTCGCAATGCAAAAGGAGCCTAAAGGTTCAAATTTGCATCTCATGGTGGCATAATTATTAATAATCTAGCTCTCTATTATCTGCCTAAAAAATAGGGAAAAACTTTTGAAAATTTAGTACAATTTTTTTTACCTATGTTGGCTAGCAAAACAAGTGAAATATTCTGAAACTTCTAGAAATGTCGTTCTCTTCCTTCCCTTCCTCAGTGCCAAAAGAGCAACAGGGAAGAATAAATAGAGATGGCCTTCTTAGTTCACTTCTAAGTACAGCCTTGTCCACACAACTCTTTAATATCACTCCGCAAAAACACAGGGAGCACTAAAATTTGATGCTGAAGTATGTTATTTCAGGAAATTTGCTCCCTCCACTACTGACAGGTCCTTCTGGAAGTCACCTGCATCTAGCTCTGTTTCTAATCACAACACCGTCTTTAATGTGCAGAAATCACTTGAGCTATCTGCCAAACCCATGCATTTCTCTCTGTTCTAGTAAAAGTCACAAGAGAATTATATACACAGACAGGAAAGGAATTTGGGAGATGCTATGATTTACACTGATCACAGCTGAAAGTATCTTTGTTGGTCCGATGATTTCTTGCTTTGATCATTAATTTTCTGGCTGTCTTAATAAAAAAATCTATTCCTTACTGTGTGATATATGACTTGAAAAAAAAGTCTGAATTCAGACATCCTCTTGGCTCTGAACATTTGAAATCCATGACATTTTGCTACAGCTATTTGCTAATGACAACGTGTCAGAGCTACAATAGTTGGCAAAATGTACCTTTAATTTTCTGATCCTTGGTCTTGACTAAGCTTCCTCAGAAAGCCCAACCCTATGAACTAAACTAATAACCTCCTGACTAGGAATCTCCCATCCTCTCTGGAGCATGGCCTTTGGGTTCCAAGCCTTTCAGTATATTAAGAGTGGGATTGCACAGATCTGCCTCTAAATCTTGCTTGTCTCACCTGTCACTTATTGCACAATATAGATTGCTGTGCAATGCTCTCAGTTGACTGTTCTTGCCAGGACATTTCAAGAACATGGTTATTTTATGGAGTCAGTCCTTAAATCCATCTACTCAAGTAATTTTTAAACAAGCTAGATATAAAATAAATTAATTAAATACTGATAAATTTAAGTCATTAATTTGATACATGAATTTTGCACAGTCTTCGTGGTGCAATAAGTCTAACCTCCTGTGCCACTGGGTTCTGGCCACTCTCTGGACATTCCTAGGCAGAGCTTGATTTTCACATCACAGGCTGGAATCTAAATAAAGCACACTGTGATCAGGAGGATGCAGTCATCAGTGGCTGCTTCATGGTATCAATACCTTGGATCCAGGCTCTAACATTCAGTTTGTGCCAAAAGATGTGCCAATCAATGCTCACTTCCAGAATCCCACTGCCAGCAGCTCATTCTCTGTAAGTGCCACTCCTGCCTGTGCAGGTGCTCCACTGGAAAGCACTGTGAGGTGCCGGGTTTTGCTCCTGTGCTCTCCTGCTGTGGCCTTTGCTTCATGGAACACCAAAATTCTTTAATTCAGGCTCATTTATGGTTTCTAATTATTTGTTTGAGAGTGTCTGGCCAAACCGATCCTGGAAACTCCTGTTTTTCAAAAGAACCAAGAGTTGACCATCTTTTTACATCGCCAGCTTTCTTTTGAATTACTTGCTCTAGGAATATTCTTGAAGGCTCTCAGGCTCCAAATCCAAATCAGAGATCAAAGCTAGATGATTTTTTTGGTTTTAACAGGTCCAATAAATATATCATTATTTGTTGAAGTAGAAGTTGTCATAATTTGCTGGACTGCATCTTGGCACATAAAGGTGTCACCAGAGACACTCAGAGGTTCATCTTATCTGGTACATCAGCAAGTATTTGGGGTGGATATATTTCTGCTTCATCACAATGCCACTTTTCTATCTAGCTAGATATCCTATCTATCTTCTCTATCTAGATCAATGCATTCTGCTTTCTGAAGACGACACTGTAGAGACATGAAAATCAAGCCTAACTTTGAGATTCACGAAGACCAGATCTCTCAACTTGTATCACCAAAAGAAAACCTTGGATTTGATGGCACTTGAATCAGAAGAACTATAAAATTCCTACTATAGATATAAACTATAAACATTTCACACATTTGAAAATACTATGGAGCCAATCACATTCTGCTGAATTTCTTGAGATATGTTCTGCTCACCTGAATCTAAGCCAAAAAAAATATTGGCAAGACAATTTTAGCAGAATTTAATTAAAAATATTAGCATGGTAGATCTGTATAAATTTTTTTTTTTCAGTAGTCAACTATTTATTTAGTAGGGAATCAGCATTTAACATTTGCTTTAGGAATTCATGGATAAAATATTTGGAGATTATTCTGAAATTTCCCTACTCACTACACTTGGTCTGTGCCTTGGAATGAGCATATTCTTGAGGCTAGAATTCTTATGAAATGATTATCAACTGATTTCATCTTGTCATGATATTTTTGGCTATATTAATTTTATAATGTCTTGTTGCTAGGTGTTATACTTGTAGTTAATCGACTGACTAAGTTTGATTTGGTAATTGTATTGTCTGATATAATTCAGTTCAACAAAAACTGGATAGGGCTGTTTGTTTTCATGTTTATTTGCTCTTCTTTGTGTTCTTCTTCCCACGAGGTGGGAACCTATCATTTGGGTGTGGGAGGTTCTTTCAAAACAGCAATACAAATCCAGAGAATTAAAATAAAGCAGTTACAATTCTTAGGAAGTCTAAGCTCTGTCCCTTGTTAAAACTAAAAGTCAGGTTTGCTTAAATTTTTAATTTTGTGGTATCTTAGTCTTAATATTTGTGAATTGCTTGCAAAAGCTGATCAATTAAAAACAAACAAACAAACAAACAAACAAAAACCTAACCCAGGAAAAATGGCACTCTGGCTCTTTTATAATTATGCTGTATACAATGACAATATTAATTTTAAAAAATTATCAGCTTTTTAGCATATCAGACTTTATTCCTGGCACAGTTAACTCCATTTTTCCTCATCCTCCACTTTCTCCCTCCTCATGAGATTGCTTAGAAAAATAACTCACACATTTAATAGCAAAAAAAGTTACCTTCTTTTTCTTACCTTTAATTTCCAGAGTAAGTTCTTGCATCCACAGTTCCCGTGATGCCTTTCTGTATCCAGAAAGTTTTAGTTTTTGTCCTCGAAAATTTTGTATTCCCAATGATCTGAGTTCTAACACCATCCTAAAGTTCTGTTAATTCAGTCTGCTTTTGTTAAACACTGCCTTGCTCAGTAAGGATCTCCTACACCAGCAGTCATCTCTTCCTGTACTGCACTCTGGGTAACAAAACATGCTCGTAAAGATGGTCTTGTAAAACTAACTTAAAAAAAACAAGACACTCTCACACTTGTAACCTAAAGCACCTCTTTGTAAAGGAAATTATTTCCTAAGATGCCTCATTCAGCCACCATCATGTGCTTTTCAGGCAGGGTTTCCATATTCCCTCTGCACTCCCCTCTGGGTTCTGAGGGGATTCATGGAAGATGTGAGTGCTTACACAGAAATAAGATGAGAGACTAAAAAGCTGATTCTTCCTCTCTAACGTTAACCTAAAAAAAACAAAAAAAAACACCAAAAAACAAAACCACTACTTTAAGAGAATAAATGGCATGTGTTAAGTACATTCAAAATTTGCCACTTTTTGTGCTTTTCTTAACTTCCACCCTTGTGAAAACATAATAAAAATAAAAAGTATAATAAATAGATTGCTGCAGCAATAATGAATTGAGTTTATTCATTTAGAAAATACTCCAAAATTATTATTCAGAAAACACTTGCCAGTTGAAAAAGTTTCATCAATGTTGTTTTTTCCCAGCATGGAGGAGGACACAAAGTTTTGTGTGTTACGACAAGATGAAAGTATAAACATACATAAGATCACAGTAGAAAACTATGGAAGTACAAATACTTTTACAGTTTTTCTGATAACTGGAAACAATTTGGGTTTTTTTTTTTTAACTTCTAATAGAATAATAAAAAAAATTAGCATTTAATTGCCACAGTAATGAATAAAACTGCATTTATTATTAGTCAAGTATTTGGAACATTTTGAAGTGCTGATTAAAAAGTCTAATTTGAATTTTAATTTTAATCACAATTTTTGAACTTTTCAAATTTCCCTGTCAAATGTTTGCATCCGGATAAATTAAAGTTAAACAAAAAACATACTGCTCTGATTTGCATAGTTAATGAAAATTGCATAGCTTATTTTCAGTTATCTTCCTTCAAAATGCAAATAATAAAAAAAAAATCTATTAATGTTTTTGGGGGAACACATAGCACAACAGTGTAAATTGCTGTAAGTCTATGAACTAAGTTTAATCATATGAAGTAGGAATATGGCAGGAAGTATCCTCCTATCTCTTATTTGCAGTAACTTATAGTACAAATATTACAGATATATCTCATTATATTATCTTATCAGGCTAAGTTCATGTCATACTGAACAATATACCAGCTAGTTTTCTAAATATCATGAAAGCTCTTTGGAATGTATGGTTTGTTTTTTTTCTCACTATTATGAATATCTGATTGAAATATAAAGGGATTTTTTCCATTTTATGAATAAGATACCAGATTATCTTAAAGTACTTTGAGAAATAATTTCTATTTTAAATTAGCATCATTCACATATTTTTGCTGCTGGCTGCAATAATTGCCATGCTGTACATTAGTGTTGGGACATCCAGGTAGGCTTCTGATCAGTGTACCTTTTACCCATTTGCCTAGGTGTGATGTGTTAGAATCTTAAATATGACTGCAATATAACAAGAGTTACATTCTTGCACAGCCAAAAGTTTTGTTGCACCTCATTGGAGACAAACAGAAAAATTTGCTTGACATAAAGACCAGGAAATGTTGCAAATCACACATAAAGCACCTATAGAATCTGCAACATGAGAACCACACCTCCACCAAATTATAATCAGTCAGAATGTAAAAACAGGAGGATCAGGAAAATATACAAAATATACAAAATATAATAATATACATAATTATAATAAAAATACCACAATGTACAGGTTGGCAAGAATTAAAGAGAGTAGTACTAAACCACTACCACATTCCATGATATCTCCACTATATATTATATATATATATATATATAAAAAAATATTATATATATATATATGTAC
>JAOTQP010001652.1:8376728-8391372 GCA_026413545.1 Cichladusa arquata
AAAAAGCTTCTTGTGGCAAACAATTCTTGTAGTCACTTTTCCTGAAAACACATGAAGAGGAGATATGTGTTTTTTCTTGTGGTTATTTTGTCGTGTTTTTGATTGATTGATTGATTGATTGATTGATTTTAAGGAAAATTCCTCATACTGTAGTGGAGGTTTAGACTCTTCTCATAGTGATAAAAAACCTACCAGCTAGTACCCTTCCTGGTTTTTGTTTATATCCTCTTAGCACATGCCCTGATCTTTACCTTTCCATGCATCAGATTAAATTATTTTGCTTCAGTTCATCTGCTTTGATTTACTTTCAACTTTAAGATTTTGTAAATTGAATGATGCTAGTCAAGGTATATTCCATAGATTTTGGTAGTGTTTAACAAAGAGTTTATTTTTCTTATCTTTTCTATTATTATTAATGCATTTTAAAATGTGTGATTTAGATAAGCTAGTTTAGAGGTCTTTAGAAATATCTAGATGTGCTGGAGCTAGAAATCTTCAATGGTCACATGTTCAGACAGTTCTGATAGAGATGCATCTCTTTATCCACTAAAATTCTATAGCTCTGCCAATTTTATTTAATGTCCAGCTCCAGAATGCCAAAGTAATATAGATGTTGCTAATGCCTGCAAACACTTTCCTGTACTTTTCTGACAAATTGCTGGAAAAATATGTCAGTGTCCCTTCAGAGTAGCAGCCACCAATGGCGCTCACTCTTTCTCCATCCAAAGGTTCATTTGGCTGATTTTTTCAAACCAAGCATCATAAACTTTATGAGATGATTTTTCTTTAAAGCTTACTGCTCTCTGATTTGGTAAATTTAACAAATCATCTGTGTAAGCATTTGTCTTGTGTTACCATAGAGAGAAAAGTGATTCCACACTAACAGAGAGAATTGTCATTCTTTTCTATTCCAGGCTTTTTATTTATTGCTGAAGATAGAATTATGTTGTTAAGGAAAAAATGTGTTATTTATGTTATAGTTACAATTCTTTCACACACATCAACTTTGCTAGCTGAGCTAAGCTGAAGAATTTCTGTTCATCCATATCCCTTAGAAGAACGCATTGCATGACACCTAAGAAGAAAAATGTTACTAAATGAGGGTTTTTAGTTAGCTAGGTAATTTGTGCTTCTGTACCAAAATTTTGTCATCCCCTCCACATGCTCACTTACTCCATGCTACCACATGAAGTCTACAACCAGCAATCCCATGTTATATTATGAAGAAAAGCAGGGATATGCCTCCAAAAATATATCCATGGGTAGTCTTCAAAACAGCAGATGAAATGTTAATTAAAGCTTTTCCTATCACATTTCTATCAGATTCTCTTTACATTCTACATTTATCTTTTACATTTCTGGAGACTTTACTTCCAAAGGTAATTATATACAAACAAAACTGTAAAAGGGCTGCCATTTACAAAATTAGTTTTATCCACCTTAAATTTTCCAACCCTTACAACACTCACCATTACACATGCATTTGGCTTTCACAACTGTATAGACCCTCATAGCAGGGGTTTTTTTTTCAGAAATTGACATTCTTTTAACTCTTAGTTCTTTAAGGCAAAAAGCTTGTTTACTTCTCTACCATAATAATTCAAAGGGGTTTTTTTTGCTAAATTAACAAAAAACATTATTTTTTGGTTCTGTGAATTGATAAGCAATTCATCAACACAGCAACATCTATTTTCTTAAGAGAATAATTTCTTCTGCAAGTACGATCCAAATGAATTTTGGGGAAAACTTTTTCAGTTTGTTATTCTAAGAATTAAAAAATGTATACAGCCTTTTTATACAACATTCTTGATGTCTACATCAGTTAATCTATTGAAGTAGATCTAAATCTAACATCAGTGGGAAAATTCTACAATTAATCTGATGAAATTTTCAAAAGTTTTTCCTCCTTGTACTAATTGTAAATATATTTCCTCCAGAAAAGGGAACAAAAGATCCAGACCTGTTCAGGTGCCACTAAGTGTATTCATTTCCTTGAGATGACCATATTAAAAATTTATCTTAATCCTAGTGACACTGCCTGCTAAAGTAAAGCCTTTCTTTTGTGGTTTTGGAGGGTATTAGTGCAATTTAGTTTATTTTAGCTGTTTTCAGAGATTCTAGTGAAACTGATGATTCCACTTTTGAAAACCTTAGGATATATTAGATTTGCACACAACAAAAACTACACAATCCTTATGTGTTCTTGCAAGCAGAGTCTTAAAAATGCTGTGAGACAGATTTCAGGGTTGCAAAGCTAAAAGTATTTTTCTGAAAAAAATATGAAATTAAATAAAAAAATAATAGCTATGTAAAGGAAGATTTGATGTGTATAATCCATTACAGAAAAAGCAGTCACATGGTCAGATAACCCCACAACTCATAAAATAGGTCCCTAAGGATGAATATTTAACAATGATGTTGTACTTTGAAATAGGTAATTCCTACTTACATTTTTTGACACTCATACTTCTTCCATGTAAGGTGGATTAACACAAATTAATTTTCACGCTAATCCATCTACCACACTAGAATGTCTCATTAAGCTTTTCCAGCTTCAGACAATTTACACAACTTGTAAAAGCATTGCCATAGTAATTATTATTACTACTAAAATCCATTACTGGATTTTACAGTATAAGGTGCTAATATGGCAATTTCTCCTGCAGAAATTTATGACAAGCATTTAACCAAGAATAAAAATACTCACTAAAGAAATTAGGATGAATTAAAATATTTTACCAGTGAAAATTTAATTTGAGTGGAATACCCTGAACATAATTTCAAATGCGTTTGTAAGGACCAACTTTGTAGTGAGTGTTCACACAAAAACGTGAAGACAGGATAACTGTTTTGCACAAAACTGCAGCTTTTTGAACATCTTCATTGTAATCATCTAACTGCAAATCTTTTGCACTAAACAGAGCAATTTCTGATGTATGAAATTCACTAAATTTAAATTATCAGAATTTTTAGAAATTAAATATCACTGTTGTATTGGAATTAAAATGAAAATTATGTACAACTGTCATTTGAAGTCAATGAAAATTATATTCTTGACTCTAGCTTTTCTACTGCTTCTCACTTCTCTTTCAAAATTCTGACACAAATTTAGAACAGAAACAGGAGACATCAGAACTTCTCATTGACATTAATTTGCTACATATGTCAATTAACCAATTGGAGTTAAAATAACAATCTGAACCAAAAGAATAGAAAAGACTGTTAGGACACAGGGAGATGATTAAGTCATTAACCCTCTTGGAAAGAAAGAAAAAGCTAAATATTGATTTTAAAACATTGACAGCTTAGTTGGATGTTAGGTGTGAGGAAATTTGTCATATGTCAGAAAACTAATATATCTGCTGAATCTGTGATTTGTAATTTGTTAATCTTTTTTAGATTTATGACTTCAGAGTCAACTTCTGAAGGCAGTTTGTTGGTTTCCCTTAGGAGACGGGACTAAGGGAATGGAGGGGGAGTGGTTTGGTAAGTAAAGTTACTGATTACAAAATGCTTTTTTTTCCCTTTACTTATCTTGAGTAAGTGTTTTCTGCTACCTCATGGTGGAGTGATTTTGGCCACAGAATTTCTGGTACAACCTTAGTTTCCTTGGGTAAAATTAATTTCATTCTTTCTGGATGTAGGCTCTCTGTTCAAGATGTTTGCCATTTATTGCACTATTATTGGAGATTAATTGATAATACTAAATTTGTTATTTTGGCAAGAACTCTTGCCATGTCAGAAAGCACAGATGACAGAAGACTAGAGAGTGAGAACAAATGTCTTAAGGTTAGGTCTTCTAGCAGTGATTAAAAGAGCCTTATTATTTTCCATACAGATTTCAATAAACAAGGATTATGACAAAGACACATATTTAATCAGTTTATATCGCAAATATAATTTAATAACTTCATGTACCTTACTACTTAACAGTTTGTGGCTCATTATTTAGTTTGTAAAAAGCCAAGCATTGAGATTTTTAAAAAAATTTCTTTAACAATTCAGATCTAAATTATAAGCAGTTAAAAATCCCTTCCCCTTGGCTATCATGCTTACCACAAGCACAAAGATTTTATTTGCTTTAGCATGTTTAAAATGTAGATAGTTATGGTAAGCATATGCTAAGTGTTTACCTTACTTGAGATTAAACCAACTTCTTATCCCTCTCTTGATTTGTGACCCCAGTTACCTTTGTGATCTTCATTACTCTTTATTAATTCTTTGAACCTGTGTCTTCAATGACTGAGCATACAGTACAGTCTAAAATCAGCTCAGGGTTTTGGTGACACAATCAGGGAATAAAACAGAAAATAAGAAAAGACCACTTAAGAGAATTAGAGAGTTAAAGACTTACCCTGTGTTTCAAGTCCACATTAATAGTTCAGCCAGGAATGTAAATGAAGGACATGAAAAATTAATGCAACACTGGAACAGGACAACACTATGGGGCAACAGAGAAATAGCTCAACTATGTATGAAAAAAAATAATATAGATGGAGTTTTGCTATGAGCTGAAGAAAACCAGAAGTCCATTCATATTCATACCAGAAGTCCATTCTTTACACTCTGAGTGATTAAAATAATTTTTTAAAAAGTCTAAGATCTAAATATTCCTTAAAGATCTGGAATGGATAATACCCCTACAATTCAGAAAGTCAGGTTCCACTGCCAAAGGGGCTTTACATTTTCCACATACATCCCTTACCAGTTCTAAACTCTTCTTTCCAAATTGTCATGAAAAGCAAAGGTGGCACAGGTGACATTTAGACACATGTTGCATATATGAAGACACATATGGTGACCATCTGTCATCCAGCAGTCGTCTAAAGAATGTCTTGGAAACAAGAAAAAAGGTGATGTGGGGTTTTTTGAAAAATAACATGGTAATACCTTCCAAGAAGCTGAAAAATTACCAAAATAACAAAATGGAAAATCAAGGAACAGCAATACTGCTGTTTACTTTAAGAATTACTTTGAATTTATACAGTATAAGTTAATGAATTTCTGGGATAGAATAGTAAATTAAAGGTTTAGCAGATAGGTATCTGGGGCAGCACTCTTTTCAGCTCCAGCCAGTCTCTTCATCCTTCATATAAACTCCAGTCTTCAAAATTGTGTGTTGCTTTGTGTTGATACCCATTACATTTGTTTCTCACACCATTAAACACATATATAAGACAATAAGCACATCATATAAGAATAGCAACCTGTTATCATCTACACGAAAATAACTTTTTGATGGTTTTGGTACATTTTCAGATTGCTGTCAACTTGAACAATATTATATAACAGCATGTGATTGCATTGCACATGTAAGATATCTGAGAACAGAGTACAAGATATTTTCAATTAAAAGAGGAAGAGAAATAAGCTTGGGGTAGCGAGGCACTTGTGATTGCCATCAATAAAAGATATTGCTAAATTTAACACCTTTGGAAAAGGGAGAGCAAAACCTGATATATCAAGTCCTTCTTCATTAAAGACTGTTACAATCCTTAAAAGTATCTCAGAAAGAAAATAAGAAAAGAGCATATTCAGAAAAGTTTTCCAGGGGACAGTTATTTTCCCTCATCCTTCTCCCCCCTTCCTTTTCCTTCTTAGAAATCAAATATTATGCTGGGCAAGTTTACTCAATTAAAGAAGATATACAAGAGTTTGCAAATATATATTTGCTGGTAATATTGTAATGAGATGGGGTAAAAAAACGTCATCCAACTTTTTCTTGCTGTTGTTTTTTAAAGACCTAACCCGAAGTGAAAAGAATGTCATGTTAAAGTAAAGAAATGAAATATACCTCAGACTTTTTCTGTCTTGTATTGCTTTCAACATTGAAACAGGGAAAAATAGACAACTTTCTTCAGACTAGAATTGTTCTATAAAAAACAAGCTGAGAGAAATAAAGTAATACATTCCCAAAAAATTTCAATAGCAAAAAGCATTTGAAATGAGGTAATTTCACTGTACTGTATTTAAACTGGATAGAAGCATGTTTAGAATCCCCAGCTATGCTGCCTCTTGAGGCTGCAGCACACATCTCACTTCATCCCTTATACTGACCATGTACAGACTGACATTTTGCAGCAGAAGCTGATTGCAGAACTTTGTAGGACTCTTAGGAATGCTACAGCATCCTCACATAATTCCTTGGGCCAAAGAACTGCTTAGAAGTTAGTATGCTTAATTCTTTTCCTTTCTTTATCCAGTTGGGAAATTATTCTTGTAGTTGGTCACTGTTTAGAGTGCTGTGTAAACTTTACTCTCTCTCTAATCTGGTGCTGAGAGCCCATAGGGAGTATTTGTTTTATGGCTGTATTTGTATTTGCTGAAAAACAATACCTGGGAAAATACTCTTATATGATAAATATGGCACCTTCATCCATCATTTCTATGAGACAAGAGATATAACTAAATCCTTTAGAGATGGCATCCACAGACACTGCTTATCCATGTAAAAATGTGCACAGCCACTATCAGAATTTCTTCCACTGCACCACATTTAATACAAATGCTCATTTCAACCATCACAAGGGTTTTTCTTCAAAACAGCGTAAAATCCAATGTGCTAAGAAACAAGTAGTGTAGTGAAAGCAAATGAACTGTTAAAATGCACAGACAATTATTGCTTCAGGCTAAAAGGGAGATCATTGGCCAGATACTTGAAGGGAAGCACACTTTGTGATTATTCACTGCACACTTTGACTATTCAGATGTCTAAAGCTAACAATCTCTCAACAATATTTAAATGGGGATCCAAGGTCTGCCTTTGCACAGGAAAGCAAGCTGACAAAAAGCTGAACACCATCACCACACTTGTAATTTCTGCTGGTAATAAACAAATAAACCAACCAGCAAACACCTAATTTCACACTTTCACCTAATATCACTTTCTTCTGTGTTTAATGTACAGTTGTGTTTAAGAATTCTTATCCCCCACCCAAATATGCTTCTCAAACAACTGACAGATATAAATTTCTAATGCTAGACATCATTCTAAACAAAAAACTTGTTTCCAAATGCTTCTTCTAAGTTTGTTCCATATGCACAGGAAACTGTTTTGCATCCAGTTCTAGGGTTATTCCTAAATACAAACTATATATAAAATTTAAATACTTCATTTAGAAATACTTCATTCAGAAGAGCCACAAAATGCACAGAATGGAAAATATATCATGACTACAGTTAATTTCTGTAATAATTCACATTTGTGGGGGGTAAGTGATTAACAAAAAACGTATATAAATGGATGGCATCTTTTAAAATTATCTCTGTGTATGTTATGTGTGAGTTAAAATTTCCTAAATACAAACACAGTTATTTCAAATGTTTACATCATTTGTTTATCAAAAGTATTTTGTATTAAGAAAGAAGGGTATGGGAAGGAAAATTTACCATGGATCTGCCTAAAAATGGGTTCAATTTTACTATCTACCTGATTCAGATGATATGTGAGTTTTTACTAAAGCCTTCAAGAGCATATAAATTTTCTGAGACCTAGAATTCCAGGTTCTGAAATTCAAGGGTGTTTTGAAATTAATTAGATCAGCTGGAAATGAAAGGAGATGACTGGTAGCAATTAGCAGATATTTCTGGTAGCCCAAGACACAACAAGAATTATACTTTCTAATTAACATTTTTCTTGGATTATTTCCCACCAGCACAGCTTTCTCATAAATCTGAAACCAATTTAAAAATGTCACTAATTTAAAAACATACTTTTATTACAATGACATCTTTACTATGAAAAATTACGATGAAAAATACTCATGTTCCTAGAGTTTCATTCACTATCTGTACAGAACACTAGGCCTCTAAAACAAATTTATTTCTTCTGCTTCTCAAGTGGCCTTTGATTTTTGTTTTAGAAAGTTTGTCTAGAACTGTGTTATCGTGAAGAAACAAATCTAAATCTTATTATAGAGATACAGATTATACAAATTAGGTTTTGAAATATATTGTAACAACACCCTATTGCATTCTGTGGAAAGTGATTTTCTGTAATTCTTTGATCCTATTAGATGAAATTATTTTAGAAACTTACTTAGAGATATTCACACAGAGTTTTTCACTGATAAATAGTTGGAATTTTGGGGGAGAAAAAGCCCCACCACTATACAGAATCATAGCAGGGTTTCAGGACAGAAGTTTCACCAGTTTAAACACATCTATTGTCATAGCACACAGCATTATTTTGAAAGAGCAGAAACGAGACACAGGAACATCCCAAAGAATCCCTGTCTCTGAGAGCACTGTCCAAAACTTCTGGAACTCTGTCAGGCTTGGTGCTGTGACACTTCCCTGGGGAGCCTGTTCCATGCCAAGCTGTCCTCTTGGTAAAGAACCCTTTCCTGATATCCAACCTAAACACCCCCTGACTCAGCTTTATACCTTTTTCTTGAGTTGTCACTCAAGACAAGGAGATGGAGAGACTTGTACCTGACTCTCTGCTCCCCCTCATGAGGATGCTGAAGACCTCACTCAGGTCTCTCAGCAGTCTGCTCCAGGCTGAACCAAGTGACCTCCCCGTGACACTTCCTCACTTTACCATCCTCATGGCCTCCTTTGGACCCTCTCTAGCAGCTTAATGTCTTTTTTCTATTGTGGTGCCCAAACTGCACACAGGCCTCAAAGAGACAATTGCATCTTATTAACTAAGTTTATTTTCATAAGATATACCATTTTGGTGAGGCCTATTGTAAATGCTTTCTGCATTATGACTGTTTCACCAATGTTTGTCACTTTATTAAGCCACAAGAAGAGGTCAGGTGGCTTTTGGTTGTCACTATTGACAATAATAAGCATTCACTTTATCGAAGAATGAAAATAATGTAAACAATGAGTTTCTGCTAAAAATACAATTCTTACTTGCTGTTTCTCTGTTATTACTTTCCCAAACAGCAAACAACATCAGTCATTGAAGACAAACTGCTGTGCTATGACAGAAAATATATGCTTGCCTTACAGTCATGTTTTTCGTCTTTTATAATGGACATTATTCATAATGGAAATAATAAATCTTAATGACTGGTTTCAAGAAATTTGGCGTCAGACAAGTTCATATTTTATTCAATGTTTTAAGAAATGTTTTTCAGAAAAAAAATGGTATAGTAAATCAGACCCCAAGAAAATTATTCATCCTTATAAGTTCCCAAGCTCTTCAGAGATGATCATTGAGACCATGAGGTTTGGTCTCATGCATGCCACAGGCTGCTGAATTTTTCAACTACCAAATTACAAAGTGGAAGTATTAAATATCTAGAACTACATCACTTTATCAGGCCAATGGTAGAACAATCTATTTTCTTTTGGGTTTTTTTTCTGATATAATCTTGTTTGGGGTTTTATAAATGTTGAACCAAGAACTAATTCAATCATGGCACTATTATTATACAGTCATGGACTGTGATACCCCTATTCTCCTTTCCCCTTTTTTTAATAATTATAACCGTAATGTCAAAATAGAACCTGGTATCTGTTAAAAAAAGTAATAATAGAAAGAATAGAAAGAATAGAAAGAATAGAAAGAATAGAAAGAATATAGGACTATTCTGTAGCAGTGTTGCAGGTGTGTTGACAGGATTTACTTGCTGTTAGGGCTGTGTAATAAGTCAATAAATATATAAAATTAGAGATCATATAAAGAGTGTTTAGACTTTTCCCCAAAGGGCTTTTTAACCCAATGTGTTAATCCTTCTATTCTACTCCTTGTGCTCATCATTGAGCTGAACAGAGTACAAATGCCAGACTGAAAATTATGTTTTCCTCATGAAAATAACACTATTGATATCTAGGGAAAAATTATTATATTTCTTGTCATATTAAATCACTGAAAGAAAACAAAAATATGAAGCATATACTAATCTAGTAGGCCAGTTTTATGCCCTCACACAAGAAGAGGAAAATATAAGATGGCTGGAGTCTGGAGACAAGATTTTCTTAAAATTAGGGTAGTGTTAATAATCAAAGAGAGAGGAGAGACAGAACCACCAAAACAACATCACTTATGTGAGCCTGACCCCTGTTAAATATTCACATCCTTAAATTATCCTTAGGTTTCTTATTTATTAGGAGTGTTGGTCACCTCAAAAGAGTATTAGCCAGAATGAACAGAGTTGCTGAACCCAATACACCCGGATAGTTTAACTGAGTACCTCTTTAGCATGGTTATATAGAGAAACCATCTTAAACTTGTGTTTCAGAGCTGGAATTTGCTGCACCTGGCAGAGGCACAAGTGATTTTTATTCCAAAGATGATCAGTTACACATATTAACATTTCCTTTTTAATCAAGTGTTTTTACAGTCAGAGCATTTAGAAGTTATTTGGAAATCACAGTTCAGTTCTTTTCTCTAAGAGGATTTAAAACCCTTTGCCTTCTACAAACAAGCTGGGTACGGGGGTGGAGATGACCTGGCTCATCTTCCTGAAACTCTTCCATGTTCCATTAAAGGTCTGCTCATGCAGGAGCAGTGCTGCCAAGTCCAACAGCAAGGTGCTCATCAGAGAATGCAGACTGCTGATCCTTCCAACAACACACAGGATATCTGTGAATAAGGATCACAGAAATAACAAAGCAATAAAATATGAAAGGCGAGCAACATTTAAAAGAAAATATTTATTTTTACTGTTTTACTGAATGGTTTGGTTTGGGTTCTTTCATGATATAGGATAAATTGGTAAATAAAATTCCAATGTGTTTAACTATTTGTCCCAGTTTGAGACAAAATTTGGAAGGAAACTTCCCAAAGGGGAGCACTTTTGTCTGTGAACACTATTGTCTGTGCATGAAGTTATTTTCATAAATTATGCTAAATATTTGATTTCATTAAAATGGTTTTAAAAAAAATATTTAGCTTCTGAGTAAATACCAAACCACACAAACATTAAAATAAAGAGAAATTGATAGAATACTTATTTACTTCTTTGACCAAAACAAGGAGTGATGCTGATGTTGAGAAAGCTAAGCAATGATTAAAACAACACAGAAATGGAATGTGAGGAAAAGGAAAATGATAACATTGAATTTTATTTTCTGTCCTGTAGATTACTTTATCTTTTTAGGTATCCATGCTTCTACAACCAATGTCTGGAAGTATTCCAATTGCCTAAATGAGGATCAAGGCTCCAAAAAGAATTAAAATGCTTGAGAAAACAATTGGAACACAGCTTGCTACTTAGAAATTATAAAATCATTCACAATTCCTTTCTCATTTTTTGCCAGCTAATAAAGCAGGCTAATAATTTTAAAACTAGTTACCACATGTTTCCTCTGAACACATTTATTAATCATGAAAATTATTTGCCTAAAAAAGATGATTAATAATACAATTTACTTTTCTGTGAAAATGAAATTTGCTCTGGGTTGGAAACTCAACAGGCACCTTTGTACATAAACCTGACAATTCAAGGCCCCTTATGTGTACATTTCTGTAAAAAGTGACTCACCAAATCCTCTCTTGCCACACTTCAGTGATCTCTCACTTGGTGGAAATTCTTCTGCTGAAACTAGAAGAAAATATTTGCCTGCAGCTTGTTGTGTGAGTGGGTCTTCTACCTAATTAAAATACTTTGATAAGCCATGGAAATGTACAATGCCTCTTGTATTGAGGACAAATGCATAAGCATTGATAATCAGTTTTTAGTCCAAAATGGTCATGACCAATGATCATGATAACTCTAAGAAAAACCTTAATTTCAATTTCAAACAATTGAAACGTCCTTTACAAAGACCACCATAACATTGGTACTTTTCAGAAATATAACCTTGTGACAATTAAGGGAAAAAAATCTTTCTTTTTGTCACATAATGAACACAATTCACACAAATGTGCTGCTTGTTCTTTTTAGCAAGTTGTTAATACTAAACTTAAAAACTTATGACAAGACAAAAACAATCATCACTTAATTGGCATCATCTTCAGATTCATTTTCTGCAGTATTTAAGTATTTCCTGAATATAAGACCTGTGTAGAAGATTTGAAATATTCCTATGTTAAACAAAAGTTCTGCAATGTTTGACAATATTGAAAGTTTTCAGGACTGCAGAGACTATTCATAGAAAAGGCTTTTTCCCATCAAGAACTATGGAAAGCAACAATTACTTTTGAAAACAGGGAGCATACAACCCCTTGAATCAGCAAATAAAACAACAAAATAGTCAGCAGGCAGCCAAATCACTCCTGGTTTTTATCACCAGAAGAGCAGAGGGAGCCTGAGGGACTGCTGGTGAACACATTGGGTTTCACAGAGCAGCAGGGAATTTCACCTAGTTTATGTTTAGCAGGAAAACATTTTGTAGTTTGAAAATTCCTTGCTTAATTCAGCATTAACTTTTCCATATCAAAATGACTGTAAGGGCTGGAGATGAAAGAGCAGAAACAGTTCCTGGCAAGGGCACACACACAAAAATCATGTGGTTTGGCATTTTGGTTCTTTTGGTTTTGTTTCTTTTTATAAGCACCAGCTATGGATACAAATCTGCTGGGCTTTGAGTCATGGAATAGCATTTTAGAAAACATTTGTGCAACCTCCATTATTGAGTGGTTTTGCATGAAAATGGCATCAAATACAATCTGCTCACATGCTCAGCCTGCCCTTTGAAACAGACAAGCTCATCTTAAGTCTCCCCAGCTGAAGAGACAAATCTTCCATTGCTTTTCCAGGAGACAGAGGTTAAAAAAAATAAAAATCCTGCCTTCATAAGTCCTGTTTAAGCCCCACTTTGGTAAGTTTTTTCGTTATCACTTTGTGATCACGAAAAATAGCTTTGAAGTAATGACGCCTAAATTTCGGTTGAGTAGAGAATATAAATGATAGAATGAAGCAAAAGTTGTTAGCTTTACTCTTTTAATTAAATCCCCAAGACTTAAGTTTTCTGAGGTGACCTGTACTAAGAGTAAAATAATGTTAATAGTTTATCATCTAGTGGGTCCATATTCAGGAAGGAATCTTTAGTTCTAACCCTTATATAACTTAAGATTAAATTTTTCTTTTTTTTTTTTCTTATTGTAGGTGTAAAAGAAATCATTATCAGAATATTCTTTAGCACTTAGAGCTCTGTTCATTATGGAAATACTTATGATTGATTTTTAACAGAAAAAGAGAGGAAAGGAGCAGAAAACTACTTTGAAGTCCTGTTAACAGGTGTGTAAAAATTCAAGAGACAGGACAAATAAAGAGCTGTCTTTCAAAATTTGCTTTGAGACATTCTGAATTTGCACTGCGTGCATCAGATTTGTTTCTATTCTGAAAAAACTTCATACACCAATTGTGAATAATCCATGCTTAAAGTAGTAAATTCTTGGAAGAATAAGATTTTTTAAGTACTGTTTCAAATGGGCAAAATAAGAATCACATAAAACAAACAAATAAGAAACATCAGAAATTGCTTTGAGGAGTCATTACAGTCCTGACATATGTAGGCTGAAGTTTATAATCTTCCATAGACTATGGTTCGTTTGTTTAAAATGGAAATGGAAGAGTTAAATATAGAAATATAAAAATCACTACCTCATGACAAAATTAGATAAATTAGAAACACAGAAATCAATACTGACTTTCTGTCTTTAATGCATTCCAGCTCATCTTCTTATTTCGTGATGCACTCTAGGTAAAATATTAGCTTAATTTAGAATTTACCAGTTTAAAAGGTTTTCATTGGGGTCTTTTCATGAGTTAAACAGAATTTCTTGTTTAATTATCACTGCTGTATCTGAAACACCTTTCTTTTTAGCAAGCTCCAAGACAATAAGCAAATTACAGAAATTTATGTGTGTCTAACCACAGCAGAGCCATAGGCTGTGCTGTCTCCGTAGGAGACTCTGTTCCACCATGCCGTGCATTGTAGAGTGAAGCCAAAGCACATCAACTTAATGGGGAGGAAAGATGATCACGTGCTAATCCTTCCCCCTTTCTCACTGTGTAACCATCAGCAGTCCCCTTGTAAAAGAAGAAGGAGCTGAAGTCAGCCCTGTAAGATGAGCTTACCCGTACCTCTATGTGACATGGTTCCGTGAATAATTTATGTACCAGACACAGATCTTGGAGCTGTTAATCTTTCATAGAGCAGCAGTCAGAGCCCACATGGGGACTGCAATCACCATCTCGAGAGCCACATGGCGCAGCTGCCCCACTGACACCACGGAGAACAAGGCGAGGAGGCGTTCTTGCTGCCAGGGTTTTCCTGGCATGGGCAGATGAAGAGGGCTCAGAGCTGTATTCAGACTAATGGATTCCCCAGTTCTGGCTCAAGCCCTGCACAAGCTGCCTCCTCTGCTCGTGGCACAGCTGAGATGCCATGTTACCTTTCCTCTCCATCACAATGAGCCAATTGCTTATGGTAAGTCGCATACAGACAGCTAAAAATCAATTGTCAGCTTCACTCTAAGAATATTGCTGAATCAATGATGCTACACATTGCAGTAACGCTGTGTCTGGCCACAGATCTCTCTGGGGAAACTTTCCAGGTTTCATGTATTTTCATCTGGAAATGGAACTACATCTAGAGCATTTCACTGCAATAAATAACATCCCAAATAATATTCCCCCAAAATATCCCTTCACTTTATAATTTTGTTTGGGGATGGTTTTTCTGGTTTTTTTTTTTTTTGTTTTTTTTTTTTTTTTTTTTTTTTTTTTTTTTTTTTTTT
>JAOTQP010001652.1:8401305-8414833 GCA_026413545.1 Cichladusa arquata
GAAGGGAGGGGGAGGAGGAAACAATCTAGGAATCTTATTCTGAATTCTTTTTGTGTTATTAATAAATTTCTTCTTATGCCCTTTTAAGTTTTAAGCCTGCTTTGCCTCTGCTCCTGAATCCTATCTCTAAAGCAAACTAAATATATTAAAATTGGCAAACCCAAGTCACACCATGACACAATAATTAAAGATTCATCTCAATCTGAGTCTTGTGAGTACAGATAAATACTGAAGTTCTTCAAGGAGGCAAGACAGTCCTTTCCTCTCTGCTTCCTTTCTAAGCTCTTTCTTGTAGCCCCTAAAAACAGTGAAGAGTACCATGAGGTCTCTTCAGAAAACTACGTCCATAATACATCCTAATAAATTAATCATGCATTTTAACAGTCAAATGATACCACAAAAAAATTTGTTTTTGCTGAAAGTCAGAGGTAAAATGGGTCTGAAGGAGATAAAATTTATTTCCTCTTTCAAGTTGTAGAAGCCAGTGGAAACTTGTTTTTAAGGTTACTAAATAATTCTGAAAAATGTGGCTTACAAATTTATCCACACAGATAAAAGCCAAAGGAAATGGTCAGAAGTGAGACTATATCCAGGCAAACCTGAATGTAGCAGAGAAATCTATATATTTCCCTAGGTCTTTCTTTCATTGCATTAACAAATGCACGTAAGTAGTTTGAGCTTCATGATAGGAGTTGTGCTCAGCTGACAAATTATTTTCACTATGGCAATTATGAATCGAAGACCTTCTGTTTCACCCATCATATTATGATTTACTTGAGAGAACATGAAAATAGCTTCTGTGCTCCAGTACACAGACCACTCCTACTTGATGAAAAAGGGAAAAAGCCTTTATTTCTCTGAAGACCTTCACATTTCAGAGCAGATCTTCATATTTCAAACATTCTTGAAAGACAGAATAACAACTAAATATATATTCTAATATGGCATTTCAACTAAAAATTATAGTACAGTTATTTTATTTAATATGTTATGCATACATTTAATAGGGTATCTGACCCCTAAACAATTTTCTACAGATATTTCAGACTGGATTCTGATTCTTAATTAGCCAGATAAGCCTGATGAAGCAGCCCATAAAACTCCTATATTTAGGACTATGGTATTTGACTAATTATGTACTGCTATTATTCTGAGTTTTTCTCCTCGACCAATTTTGGTTTGCACGGTAAATTCTTTTGTTTTTCACAAATACTTCTGCTGGTTTAGATATCAATTCCCTCCAGGGAAAGGACTACTCTCAGGAGACTGTTGTTTATTCTGTGAGATGCTCTTGATGTGATGTCCTTGAAAGTAGAATCAAGAACATAAATTGATTGGTGTTTACTAACATGCATATTGTTGTCTGCCATCTGTTTTGTTATCATAACTACTCTAAAGAGCTCCTTTTATATGATTTTCTTTTGGTTTAATATTTATTATTTAGGTTTTTTCTCTAGCTCAGAAATGTTATAGTATACAGCTTTATATCTTACTAATATGATTCTACTGCTTATGAAATTAGTTGTGCTTTTTCTGCTGATAAATGTGAGCCATTATCAATTAACTTTTTTAGATTCTATCTATTGCCTAATACCTCTTATTTAGTAGTACAGGCTAAATGTATGGGGAACTTTTCCTTTCTTTTCCGTTGTTTTAAAAATCTTTTTTTCCCCACATAGCTGAAATTAATACTGAATAAAACTGTGATTCAATAAGCAAGTAGTACCTTTTCTTTTTCTAGTGACATAAAACAGTTATTGAATATGCTTCCAACTGTATTGATATGATTCATTAAATGATGTTATTATCTCAACAGAGATTAACTTCATAGCTGATAGTCCCATCTCCTGGTATTCTTAGAAAAGTCTAACCGGGATAAACAATCTGCAGTACAAATAAATATACACAGAGCTGGTGTGTCCCTCTTTGCTAGAAAAGGAAATCCTACATTATTTTATAACCTGAGATTATAAAGTTAAAATTTTATTTTATTCTTTCAGAAAATGTCTCGTTCCTACTACAAAAAAACCTCACATCACCTTATTTAATCCAAAGACTTGCATAAATGTGTTGTAGTTTATAATCAGTGAAGTGTTCATTTTAAAGCTATTAAAAAGATTAAAAACACCCATAAAATTACAGCTGCAGAGGTGTAATTCAGAGGCCTTAGAAGCTAAGATTTTATTAGAACATTTTTAGATTTAAATGACATTAACGTGTTAGGTTATGTTAAAATGTATTGCTCAATGCAGTTGTGCATATGCACTCTAATTCCCACTTATATGTAAAGTAAACATGATTCTAAATATTTTCCAGCTCCCCCCTCTTCTCTTACAAAAGAGTGGGCTGCCAAAACACTGAGCTCATTCCCAAAGCAAGATTCAGTTGCAAGGAGAAGACTCAGGAACTGGGAGATTGATTTGGGATATCACAAATTCGAGGAAAGAATGGAAATTATAGGAGAGCCATCATAGTCCAGGGAATGTGTATTAAATCTACTCTGGATGGTATGTGGAAAACCACTTACTTTCTGTGTATGTTATCTAACCGGAAAAGTAAACATCTAGGTATAGTTAGGGATTTTACTAACAGTATTAATCTGAATTTATTATCTTCATTCTTCACCTAGACACTCTACATGTCCTACTAGCCCATTTCTGATTTCCTGAAAATGTCTGTTAATAGTAGCTGAAGCAGTAATTAGGGAAAGTAAATTCTTTAGAGGTAGAAAATAATTATGAGTGGTAATCATCTTATTTAGCTATTTATATTTGAATATCCTTTTCAGGATAAGATTCCTAAAAATGATAAACTGACTTTGGAAAAATATGCATTACAAATTGGTGAGTGAGGTGGAGGAGAATTTGTTCTAAAAATAATTTTTAAAATACTGAGAAGGAATTTTTCAAGAACAAAGCACAATCTGTTAAGACATTAAGTAAAAAGCAGGAATTCTTTCTCAATGAGAACAGAATTAATATACTAGAGAAAATAAACCACATGTAAACTTTTGTTGCTTCCTGTAGGGGTTACACATAAATACATTTTAATTTCCATGGCATTAGCCTGTGGGCAATAGCCTTATCGCCCTCATTGCTTCCCAAATTTTCATGGTTTACAGATGGATCTTCTTTTAACCTTGCTATAGCTTTTTCATTCTGTACAAACTTAAAATTTCCATTCACTTCAGGAGGAAATCTTGCCTAACAAGAGTGAAAAAGCAGAGCTTCCAAATCCCTCTTTCAGGGGACACCTCCTTTCTTCCAGGTGTCTCTAGAAGGGATATTTTCTAGATGGGCCTCAAGCACAAAAAACAGCTCAAGTGCTCTTTTGTTCTCTTAGGGTAGCAAGAAATTTCAAGTCTCCCACAAGTTGTTCCGTAAAAGACTATTCGAATATTTAACCTTATTTCTTCAAACCCCAACGATTTGGAGTGCCTCCCAACAGAACAAGCCTCCCAGATGTTCTTAGGCTGAAAAATATATTTGTGGCACCTTGAAGTTTGTATTTATCTAGAGATTAAAATAAAGAAATAAATTAATGAATGTGTAAAAATAATACACATTTTCTGTGTTCAAACATTACATATATAAATAAAACAGTTCTATTCAGCAAGCATTCCTTTTCAGCCTCCTCCTTTTTAAAATCATTGTAGAATGTGATTTCAGTGTGCCATATCATCAAGGTTCAGAGCAAAGTGTTGCACCATATAACTCAGATATAAAGTTCAAAGTAAAGATGGCATTTTGAAAACTAGAGATGCATTAGTTTTATAAAAAAACTAATGACTTAATCATTAAAACAGAAATATTCTCTAGGACCTAAAGACCTGATTCAGATTCATGATGTAAATGCAGGGATGGAAATAGGAAAGGTCTAATGATGTCAGCAGAATAACAGCACGGTAAATTTTAGCGTTAGATAAATGTTACTCAGCAACATTATTGTGCTTCTTCTCATACCTCCTATGAAGCTTTTAGCATTGCACCCATGAGCCTGTTCTCTAGTTCCTCATATTAATGGAGTAGAGGAGAATGGAAGGCATTATAGAAATGCAATTAAGAGCAAGAAATGCTCAGGCAGAGGAAAGAAGAGAAAAAAGAAAAAAGCTGAAGATTTGATCGCATTGAAATCTGTTTTTTCTTACATGGCTTCTTACTGATTTCTGCCTCTAAAATAGTCTGTGTTTTTCTACTGGTTTTATAATATGATATTACTCTAATGGAGATGAATAGAGTATCAAGAGGTTAATGAAAATGATGTGAACTATTAAGAGTACATTTTAGTGAGTTATCTAGCGTAACACAGAAATACAATCCATGAATTATTTTCTTCAACACTATATACATGAAAGACAATATTAAACTGTTAAAGATGGCAGTTATGAATTCTATTTAATGTTATTCATATGAGCAATTGTTTATTAGGGCAGAAAAAAACAGAAAAGAAAAGTGATTTCTCTCAGGAACGGCTTTTACTTGGACCAGTATCTCAATCCATCCAATATAGCTGTATCCTAAATTGTATCAACCATGGAGCTTTATCATAACTTGTTAGTAAAAAAACACAAAAGCACCATTCTGGAAACTAGAAAATATATATGTTCCTATTATTTCCAATGTAGACAATTGTTACATACCTAGAATAATTTTGGAACATTATAAAATTATATTTCAAGCCTAAATGTCTGTTTCTAAAGATTAACTGAATGATATTTCAGATATTGTTTAGTTAATAAAGGACTTTGTATAAGTAAGCTATTCTTCTCAGTCCTGCCAAAGTCATCACCATTAAAAAAAAATGCTTAAAACTAGCAGAAAATGGGGATATTCATATTGATCATCATGCAACTACACCACTAATTTTGGATATTCTTAAAAGTGATTGCATTTAATTTGTAGAGATATCATGAGTGAACTAAGCCATCAAAGGAAGAAAACCATTGTCAGGAGTAATTTCAAAAATTAAGCCTATCCTGGAAAAAAAATAGATGCACATGCCTATGTGAACTACAGAAATAAATATCACTAGCTACCAGGAAAGCTTTTCCCCTCCTCCCCTCATTAGATTCTCTTTGCACAATTGTCTTTCCTATTACTTAAAATGCTAATGAGGTGAGATAAGCAACACCACCCACGTTCCATGTATAGGGTGATAAAAGACTCTCATCTTAGTCTCTAACAAGACTTTTTATGTTAAAATTGCTGAATCTTTGGAAGCAGATTGAATCATTATTCTCTTAAACTCCAGATGGCTACCTTCCCATTTAGGTATTTTTCTTTATCACTATTATGCCTCCACACGTACTGGCAGGTAATGACTATTTACCTTTCTCCCTTTTTGTTTTTTTCAACTTACATTTATAGGATTTCCACTGGTTCTGCTGATAAAAATCTAAGTCAATGTCACCTCCATTAATAGTTACTCTAATGTTTATTATGTTTAATCCAGTGAAGATGGAAACTAATCATGAAGACTTTTTTTAAAAAGATAACATCCTCTCAAAGTCATGATAGTATTCTCCATGCAAACAATAGGATAGTTATCCTTCCTGGTGTCTTTTTCCTCTTCCTAACATAATTTTTGATGTACTTTCAAGTTTTATTTTGTTTTTCTTCTGGCTCAAGGGGCCAAAAATATGTTGCATGTCCTATAAGTTATGTATTATTTCAGATCAGGAATGAAGTCCACCACAGCCAGAGTGCAAACTGTACTGTTTTAGAGTAAAACAACCTTAGCCATCCATTCCCACCTCACATAAAGTCCTTCTACTCCCAAAATAAAAGTCATAGGTCAATGTGCCCTTATAGCCTCTTTCAACTGTAAGGCAAAGGGGTTATTCAACATTTTCTGGAAAAAAAAAATAAATTTCAGAAGAAAGTCTTGCAATACTATCTATGTAATAGCACCACCTGGTGACTTCAACCTTGATGATTGGAAAAAACCTGTATTTTCAACTGCATAGATACAAATGCTTCTTTTTCAACTGCTAATCTCAGCAATCTTTATTTTAAATAAAAGAGCTAATCTTCATTTGTGTAAATTGAATCCAGGTAAAAACAAGATTGGAATATTACAAAAATCAAAGAAAAAGACTCTGTAATATGTGTGCTCTTCTCCAAGAACCTTCTATGTGCATGTACCTAGGGACAGCAAGACCTTTAGGAAAAAAAAATGGATACTTATCCTTAATGCTATGACATTTTACTCACTTGATCTTTGAAAAGAATTCAAGTGATTTATCTGACATAAATTAAGTGCACTAAACAGAAGATCAGTAAATAAAAATACATCAATTCAAGTATCAATCTTCCACTTATTTCCTTGCTCTGCTTCAAATGACTAAAACTCTGGGATATGTCCTTGTAATGACTTAGCTGGCAACCTGCATGGGGAATTTTAAGAAGGTTCAAGTGAGAGGAAGAACTGATTTAGTTCAGAGGAGCTTGGCCTTGTTGCTGAAGAAATGGGATGTTCCACGTTAAGTTCAGCAGGATAAGTATATTTTATTATCACACATTTGTATTACAGCAGCACCTTCATAACCAAGCCAAAGACCAGGACACATTGTGTTAGGCTGGCTCAAGCCATTAGCAAGAAACAAACCTTGTCCAAATTACCTTATTAAGTAGGCATTCAGAGATTTAAAATCCAGTCACACATTCAGCTCCCATCTTATGCAGATATACTACATCAAAATATATTTCTAATGCTTAGTTTCTCTCTTACAAATAAATTTTAACCAGGCTTTACAAGACAGAAATGTTGAAAATAAATGAGTGTAATTAGTAGGAGGAAACTATACACTACATAAATTTCGTGCTATGCAGAACAGAAAAGCAGAATTTCAGAATGACCCTGAACCTTTACCTGCCAAACTGCACAAAATATGTTTGAAGGTGCAAATAATATTGGAAAGTACAAAGTGATAGATGAAAGTACAAAATGATGTATGAAAATATCATCAAAACAATGCCTAGTTCAGCCTATTCCTGGTTCATTCATTTTTCTTTATATTAAGTAAAAAATATATAGGACAGCATATATTTTCTGATTTGGAGAATTCAGAACTTATTTTTTAACAAGATTTGAAAGTTTACAGAAGGAAAACTTTTGGTACAAGACAAGTTCTCTTTAAAATACTGGCTTAAAGAAAAAGAACAAAAAAAAACAAAGGGAAAAAAAAACAGGATTAAAAAATGTGTTAAAATCAACTCTGAGCAGCTTTTATAGTATCACCTGCTAGGTTTTTCCAAGACCATGATGCTCATAGAAGAAAGACCTGACCATAGTAATGGGAACCCTGCACAAAGAAATAATATTCAGTTTCTTTTTAAAAGAGCAAAATATTGGCAGCCATCTGTTGACTTGTAAAAATCTAGAGACTCATAATAGCTAAAACTTCAGACCTGTGATAGATCTTTCTAATATTTTATTATTTATTCTCTTAAGAAAGCAAAATTTTACCAGAAATAATGGCATCTCTCAACTTGTATGATTGCACATTCAAAAAATGGGAGACACTTTTAGGCACGATCTGACAGTAGACTGTGCTGAGTTTAATAAGCACAGGAGAATCTCTCAGCATGAAAAAAACAGTTGGGAGTATAAAATTAACACTATCAACAGGAAAAGTTAATATTTAAGGTATATACAAAATGTAAAGATATATTAATCTAGAATGATTTATGTCAGAGTAAGGAAAATCAGAAATACGGTATGGAAATCCTAAAAACAGAGCTAACCTGTAAAGTTTCATATCATTAACTTTTTTTCACAGACAAGTATGAGAAGCAGCAGCTACTGTGATGAGATCCATGGTGCACCCATATAATCAGCACTCAGTGAATTTTATATCCTCTGATGTGAGAGTACAAGGGATGACCCCCTGAGAAAATTTTAGTGTTGGGATCCTCCATGAAGTTCCTTGTTCAGAAAGCACCATGAAACACTGCTGAGAACCCTCAGCTGCTGAAGGCAGGGGCTGTTATCTTTGTCATGGAGCTGGAGGAAGTTTGGGTCACAGAGATCTTCTTGTAGGTCTTCACTCTGACCACTGGGCTCGTTTGGGAGTCATTGACATCTGTGAAGCTCCTGATTCTGCAGATAAATTAAACTATTTCAAAATAAAACATAAAGGAAATAGAAATATGAACAATAGGAGCAACAGTGAGGCCAGTGGGAATAGACCAAAGCAAAGGCACTGACTGCTGCCCTTTTCTTCCATGAAATGATGAAAAACTGTGAAAGACTGCTTAAATACAATGGAGTAAGTGGCACTCGAACAGTCAACAACCGAGTGGCAAAGCTCCATGAGAAAAATCTCACCTGCATTTTATGTAGACTTCGTCCAGTACAGTTAATGCAAGTACAATATCTTTTGTAGAATATATATTTTTGGTTTTTTAATTTTTTTTTTTTTTTTTTAATTTTAAGTAAGATGATTGTGTTGAATTAGTTGAATGCTATTGATGAAGTCAGGGAGACTTAACCCTGCTTGATTTCTTGTCAGTTCAAATCACTTCATGAGTGTCTCAGAGAAAGGTATGGGGGCTCTGGTCTGCTGCTGTACAATTGGCAGCCTAGGCTTGCACCCCCTCTCTGTGCTGTGGGACTTTAAACTTCACCTCTGAGGGGCTCCAGACAGGATCTCATCCTTTACTCTTTAAGATTGCCAAGGACAAGCAGCGATGGAAAGAATGTAAAAGTCTGTGAATTGATTTTTTATATTACTTGTCTCAAGAAATTTTTCATTTAAAAAACTTTAGTTCTTGTTTATTTCTGTCAAATCAAAATATCACGATACGTAAGTACCAAAGACTTTTAGTATAAGGTCTTCAAGGAAACAAATATGCATTTAAAGTTCATAAACACTTTCCCATTGCAGAATATAATTTACTACTAACATGGAGTGTTTCATTCTTACTTCCTTTCCAGACTTCTGGATTTGTGAGGTTTTTTGGGCTCAGTACAATTTTGATTCTGAACTGCAGTTGTACTTTCCCTTTGTGCTTCTTTCATTGTTTTTTAAAGTTCATGAGGAAAACAGAAGCCTCTTATATTTTGTTTAACTTCTGAATATATTTCTACTTTCTTATATAATGTTTTCACAAAATTGTATAATGGGGTTTTTTGGTGGTTTTATTTTACCATCTCAGAATAAACATCAATCAGGACCTGAAAATCTTAACATCACCCAGGTGCATCACACAACATTTTCCGTATATCTGACAAATTCTACTTGACCTTGAGATTATATTTTAGAAATAAGCTAGGTCTTGAAGGGTTCAAAATGTTCCAACAAATTTCTGGTTTATTCTGGACTGGTCTTTCTCACTGTGGATAAACAATTGTTGATTTCTTGTTTTGAGTTAGCTAATGTCCCAAATCTCCCAAAATCTGGATCATCCATAGACCTTGTTAAGTCTTTCATTACTGTGTTCTCCAACCTCTGACTTCCAAAAACTTCTTCAAGAAGTTTCCACCCATAAGGATGTCAACATTTTTGTTTGCTGATCAAGGGTAAACATAATCCTTTGCAATAATAAACAGATTTAAACACAGACACCAATGTTTTTTTCTTTTTCTCTCCAGGCTTTAAAGGTTTTTCCTAAAATTCACTTTTTAATTTTGCAATCTCATTTCAAGATTGTGGATGTTGGACCTTCATGAAGCCTTTAGTAATTTTCTTATCTGTCACATACAATAAAATACCTTTGTCTGTTGTCCACCTGACAAGCCCCTGTCTGTTCTCCTAAAGATTGTCAGAGATAGCTACATTTCATTAAATATATATATATGATTACTCACATACACATATATACACAAATACATAATATCCTAACTCACTTATTTTTATAACTGTCCCTTTACACAAAAATGGCTACTTACAACTTTTTAAGATACATGGGTTTTGATCATATTGTTTAATTGTATCTATATTATCAAAGAGTATAATTCAGCTGGTATATCCTTATTTTTATTCATTGTCCTATCAATTTTAGTGTGATGAATAAACATTACTTGTAATTAATTTTATTTATTTTTTTAAATCAGTGTGGAAGGTGCATATAATGGGGCTAAGAATGGACTGTTGAAGGATCTAACTGGAAACACAATCTTGGAGGAAGATTTCCTGACAAAATCACTGTGGAAAATGCACTTAAGATAGGTTTATAATTATTTTATGGTAGTAATTTTTTTATCAAAATCTGATGGAAGAGTACCACAAATCTCCAATGGTTTGCAGAAGTTACCATCGACATTTGTGTAAACACAAAATCACTCAAAAAGTACTAACAAATGTGCTAAACAGAATTCACCTCTCCAAGCCGTGACAGATATTAATCACATTCATTTCCTTTACTTATTGTATCTCCTGCTATCCAACAATTCAAGCTATCTGTTCAATCTTTATCAAGTTGATCATGTTCAAGCTTTTCTAGTGTATGTTAGCACAACAATGTTTTGCTTTCTCCTCTGGCATTTTCCTCTGTGTTTCAAGTTTTGATAACTATCTAAATGATGTTCAATGGTTTTAATCCACTTGGGAACAGTGTGCCTATGCACAAAGATTTAAAATGATAAGATTAAATTGTTTAAACCTCTTTCAAGTTATTAATGGAGTACAATGAACACTTGAAAATGACAGCTGTAAATTTGCAATCCAACTTAAGTGTGAAGAAAAGATTAATTATCTTAATGAGTTTCAGACAACATATGAACCAGCCTGTGATATGCATATGGCATATAACCTGTATCAGATTTTTTCCTTTCTGCTTTACTTTTATTTTCCTGTTATGCTAATACTTTTTGTTTGTTTGTTTGTTTTTTTATTTGGGAAATACTGAAGTTCACATTATGAAAGTTCAATGCACATATTTATTAAAATTCTACAAGGTTTTTACCCAGTATAAGGAATAAATTATTTGCTGTGTTTATATTGTTGCATATTTTCTTATAATATCCCATTCCACATTTTATTTTTATTCATACATCTACAGGAAAACTGCAATAAAATTTTCATGCAATAAAAATAAACACAAATCCTAGCCCATAACTTGAAACAAATCCAAACCCTAAAAACTTGAAAGAAAACAAGCAAATGAAAAGATCTTTCTGTCAGCCTATTTCCATTTTGCACATATTTATACTCCCTGATCCAAGCTGAGATTGGGAGGAAAAGTGTGGAAATATCATAGTGAGTAGCCATCTAACCCAACCCAATTCTAACAGCAAACAAGTAACCAACAAAAGGAAGAAGGGGGGAAAGATTAAGAAAATAAAATCTTCAGCCATTACCGAATGAAAAATCTCCATCTATCATATTAAATATTTTGTGAATATTTCCAATTACACTGTTCATCTTTTCTTCATATCCACAATTACTAAAGCAGCAAATCCATAAGAGATGAGATGCACAAGCAGATGCTCTTGCAGTAACCTGTACTGCTTGTCTGAACTCACCTGGACTGGAAGTTGCCCCAAATTGCATAATATAGTTAAATATTTTTGCACCGTGATTTTGCCTTTTCACACTCTCTGAATCAGCCTAAATTAACTCAGGGGAGAAAAATTACATTCTCAAGACCATTCAGGCCAAGACTATGCCCACTTGGGACTCCCAGCTCACCAAAAATTTTAATGACATGGAATCTTGTTGACATCTATCCCAGTTAATACTTGAAAGCAGGAAGAGTAGATGGTAAAATTCTCTGGAGTGCAGCATGCTCAAAGCAACCTAAAGAGCACAACTTAGACAGGACAACTCTTAAAGGACACAGAGGTCAGGAAAAAAGATTTATGTATTGGATTTGCATGGCCAGGCTTTGGTAGCAGTGGGGCTACAGGGGTTGCAGAGGGAGTAAGAGATTGGATTTGATGGGTGCCTGAAATCCAGCCAGGGTCTGTCCACCACAGCTAGAAAAAATGGGTAGAGACAGTGCAAATGTCTTTCAGGTCAATTCATGTTTTTTCAGAATAGCTGAGAGCTACATGTCCTCCCAGTTTCATTGATAATCCATTTTTCATGCAATTGAAGTAGGCATAACCAGAAGATGGGGCAAGAGAAGAGGTCATCTTTCAGATTACTTTCTTTGAGATAGCCAAGACCTTTTCTAAATGGAGAAGTTAGTGGAATATAGGGTAAAGTTCTGATATTGAATTGCACTAAGTATCCCTCACAACCTTCCTATCTAAATGCTCTTAACTTGCATATGGGTAGAATCAGAGTATTTCATGGTGCATTCCCAGATTTGGAAAAGTGGCTGAAGCCCTTCTGAGGAGAAAGGGAGAAGGATCACATTTGACCTTGGGGGAGACAGAACATCACTGTGTCCTAAACCCATCTGCTGCCTCCTGGCACAATCCCATCTGGTAGCATAATGCCAAAAACTTTCAAATTATGTAAGAATATTAAAATTATTTATTTGCTTGTATTTTTTTAAATTATCAAATGAATCATTAAATCTTTTATATTATTTATTTATTTATTTTTAAAAAACAACCTTATTTGTATTAGTCACACACAAAATCCAGAAATACTATTCATGTGAAGGAACTGCACACCAAAAAATGTTAGTAAAGAATTGTTATTTCAGGCATATTTACTCACTAGAACAAAATCTGCAAAGTTGTGGCAAGTAATTAAAAAATAAAATATATAAATTGGCAAGCTCTCAGACTATGAATAAACCTCACATTAATTTAGTTATAAAACTGATTATAAACACAGAAAAAAAGAATACACAACGTAACAACGTCCAGTTTCTGAAAGCACAGTCCGTCTTTTGAAAGCAAAAAGAAAACATTTTTAAGTGAGTTACCTATTTCTGTTGGAGACTATTAGAAATAAAAAATGTCCTGGAAACAGATTCTATTTGTTTAGTTAGCTTTTGCATTTTTTAAAGGTTACAGAGATCTTAGATATTCGGTGAAACACTGCTGAGGTGTTTTAGCCATGGTGTCTCTCTGAAGGTACAGATTCCAGCCATTTTCCAGATGGAGAATACTTCATGTTGGAATCATTGATCGCCCAGTCATCCCATCCAATTTTATGAAAGGAAAGCAACTGACTGTCACAGGACGGGCATTACATTCTCCATCTGGAATTTAAGCTCTGGTTCTTAGTGTGTCTCTCTATGGTGACCAGTCCACTGACAATCTCGGGTGCTGATTATATTAGCCGTTTTATGTTGTTGCTATGATCACATAGACTGTGTTGCAAAACAGATTTTGCTTTTCCTTGCATTTTCACATGTTCTATATTTTGGTTTTAAAAGAAAAGAAAATCTCTGAACTGATCATCCATTTAGTTTGAAAAAATTCAAGGAATAATTGCGGCTAAAAAGTAGGTTTTTAAAATTTCCCCTTAATATATATAAAGAAACAGAATTCTGATATGTTAACCTTAGAATAGTCTTTTCCAAATTAGGACTTTAACATGGCTTTAAAATATCCTGAAAAGCATGATCAACAAACGAAAATTCCTGATTTAGCAGAGCAAGAGAGATAAATGTCACAAGGAGAT
>JAOTQP010001652.1:8414933-8483803 GCA_026413545.1 Cichladusa arquata
CATAATGGACAAACTTTTTCTGAAACACATAAAATAGGCAACTAATATGTAAATATACCACACAGAAAGAAATATACACTTTCACAAGCTGAATGCACTTATCAAGACATGTCCGTGAGTTTGGAAGACACAGGAAAGATTAGGGTAGTTATTGAGTGTTCAGAGCACTACCTGCCAGATAAAGAACATGCTTAGGGATCATTTCTAAATTAATGAAGTGAGTTTTGTAGTTTATTTAAATTAAAAAAAAAAAAAAAAATTAAAAAAATATAGTTTCTTCCCTAAACCCATCTGCAATATAATTAAATTCTGCGGTCATCACACACAGATTCTGTAAAATCAAAGTACAGATGGTGTTTTATTACAAAATAACATAGGAGGCTTAGAATAGATGATACATTTGGTCATTTTTGCACATAAACTCCCTGATTAAGTATGAAAAATGTGAACATTTGTTTGTCTTGGAAAAACTGCTATTACTTGTCAAGCATGACCAATTAGGTATTACTAAACTGTTATCCATATAATTAAGAAAAACAGCCATCTGTAAAGTCAGAAGTTTGCATCTCTGGTTTTCGTATGTTTGGTTTGTTTCCCCACTACCACCACCCCCCAGCTTATAAATGTAATTTTTCTGGTCTGTTTTACTTATAAAATAGTAACAGAAAAAACACGGAGACTGCTGATTGTAGCAGGTCTTTGAAAATGTCCTTAATTGTTCCTTTCTTGTGTCTTTTTCTTTTTTTTTGTCTTCTCTCCTTTTAGTGACAGATGTAAGCTGGAAATAAGGACAGAAAATGAAGCAGATTCTAAGAAATACTCATATTTTTCATCTTCTGCTGAATTTAATGGATGTCCAAGATGTAGATAACAAGGGGAAAAAAAAAAAAAGAAAGCTTTTAATTTTTCTCTCTGTTGTTTAATTTTTTGTGGCTTTAAATTTGGAAAGAAAAAAATGCCATTTGCTTCTAGATTCTGTATGGTTAAAGCAAAATTTTGCTGCAGAAGTATAGCAAGCAAGACTAATTGCAAAAAGGTTGATATGATAGAGCTTGTAGAAATCAAGGCATTTAGACTTTTTCAACATGACATTAACAAGAAATGGACTAAGGATGCTCTCCTGGTGTGCAGTTTTACCAACTCACAGTTTCTCTCTGAACCAGTTATTTTTAGTGTTAGATGGCTTTGATGCCTTGTTTACTTTTGCTTATGCTCAGAGAAGAGCTGAGAGATGTAGAGAAGGTCTTCTGTTGAAAACAAATACCAGAGGCTATGCCTTGCATGCAAAAAAAACCCACATATATTCAATATAGAATTCCTGAGTTTTGAATGTTTTTGCTGAAATCCATGCACTGTTTTCAATTCCTTTACTCATTTGTCACACAAGACTGCTGCATACATCGGTGTGCCCAATGTGAGATGTATTTTGATTTTGCCATCAGTATTGTGCAGTTTACAGTGAAGAATACAAGCAGCAGGTTTGCATGGCATGCCTAAAATATCTCCTTTAGAGAAAAAAATTACAGTCACTGTACAGCATCCGAACACGGGAATTTTGTCATGCACTGTCAAAAACAATTTAGGTAGCTCTAGTCTCTCCAGGATTCTTATAAATAGTGTAAGAAAGAGTCTCAAATTCCTGTGCTTCATTAGCACAGAAAGTTCCTACAATGCCATGAAATTTTGGAGAGAGATGTCTTTAAATATCCCTCCCTTCTTGCTCAATAAATTGAGATACATAGGTTAGCATTTACTATGTATTAAAAGCAGTTCATTAAACAATCCAGAGTAACAGCTTGGAATTTAGTTGGTAGCTATTAGCAATATTGTCTGTGAAACAGCTGCTTGATTTAATTGGCAAACACAAGTTCCTTTCATTTACTGGCAAAATTGGAACCTCTCTGCTTTCCAACAAGCTAAAGACTGTACCCATTCTAAAACAGATACTATTTAACCTGCCTCATAATTAATGCAGAAAAATCCCACCTTACAGTCAGCTCAACATCTTTGCATTAAAAAAATTATCAGCTGACAATCTTGGCTAACAGAAATGACTTTGAAAGTGATTTTTTTCCCATGCCTTAAATTTCTGCAGTAAAAAACCACAAAATGTTGAGTCAAATGTTGAAGATGGTAGGCTAGATGGGATTAATCAATCATTAATTATTAGGTAACAGGGATGTACTTGGTGACTGGTGCAATTCTTCTGAATGGTGAGACACACAGCCCAAATTTCTTTGTGAGTTTACAAATGGTCTCTCTTCCATCTTGCCCTTCGCTGTTCTTTCAACTCATTCGTTTCCTCACTAGCAAAGTGCTTTCTTTCTGCTCTTGCAGACAATGCTGTCATCATGGCCTTTCTGAAGGAAAGAAATTTTGTATAAAACTTGAGCTAAAACACATAAACTTCTAAACTATATTGGTGACTTTAGCATATTTGATAAAAAAATACCCATCTACAATACTGTTAGGAATATTAACTCAGTATTGTCATTAATAAATAATGATGTAGAAAATTGCAAAGAAACATTCCTTTAAACGATGAAAGATAGAAACACTTAACTATATAATTGGATTTCCATTCTTTTAACTATATGAGTAAGTACATATTATTCTATGTACATCTCTGCTGTGACCTTGAGAAGCAAATATAAATCAGTAAGTGCACACCCAAATAGCAGGAGCTGCTTGGAGTAAGAGCACGAGAACAGAGTGAGGTTTTAGTGATACTTTCCCATGTGGAGCTATACAGACCACAGTGGTGAGCAGCTTAGGGACTTTCTGAGATGGGTTTTTCATTCATTCATCTTTAGTCTTAAAACAGACATATAAAAACACCAATCAGCTTTCATCTACTTTGTTCACAACTGAACAGCAGAAATGAAAATTCCTCAGCCAATTAACACACAGCTAATATGCAACATACAAAAAGGAAATGCAGATGGTACTTCTGTTATTACAACACCTGGGAAAAGCAGCATCACCACTTCAGCCTGCAGAAATAAAAATTTTGTGCTGTCTTCATACTCCTGTGCAAAGAGGCAAATGTCCTGGATCTTCACTAGGGCAAGAAACAGTACAGAATAATTCTCACTATTATGAAAACTTCCTCACATGCACTTACTGAAAGTTTAACCCCAAGTTTAGCTTCTGGGGCTCATTGCATTTTAAATATCCTTCTTGAGTTACATTTACTTTCACGTACTTAGGGTCCCAAGCTTTTGACCATTTCTGGGCTCAGTGTTTTTCACCTGCCCTCACTAATAGCAGCCTCCAGCTGGGAGGTTGCCAGAACGACCTGGCATGATGGGAACAGAATGGAAATTTTATTTTAAAAGTGAAAATGGGATGCAATATTTTATTTTGAACAGAACTTATTGTGTAATTGTAGAAGCAAATTTCATCTGTGGCTTCTGTTAACTTCCTTATAGTTTCCAGTCTTCCATGTGACAGGAGAGACAGCTAAATCTCCCTGCAGAGCTGACTACAATCAGAATATGCCAAAAAGACAACCAGGGATCGTTTAAACATTGCATTTTCTTTTAAACAGCATTACAGTCAAATGTAAAAAGAGGCATCTGTCTTTCACTCTTTTCAAGATCTCTACAGGCTTCATGCTTACACTTTTCAAGAATAGCACTGTCCCCCCTGAGGGCTATTACATACTTCAAAATCTACAAAGCAAGACATAGGTCAGGAAAACAATAATTATTTTAACAAAAAATGTTGTCTTTTCTCCCTCCATTTTGGACTATTTCAGCAAAAGGCTAGATCTAAAAATATTTTGTTGACATCATAATTATTGCAATTAGATTCAATTTTCTTTTAATGTTATCCTGTCAAGCCATGTCTCTTCCTTTAGGAGTTTCAGGCTATTGCCTATTCATGCAGACATGTATTATACTCCTGAGCAAGTTACAGACTATTTTCAGAGAAAATTCTGATATTGATTACAAACATTGATTCAATAGGTTCTAAATTAAGTGTAACAATTTGTTTAAAATAGGACTTAAAATAAAACCAGCTCCCAATATCACTGTACTGATGGACTACACAGCACTTGCATCCTGCAATGAGCACATTCAGTTCTAGCTGAAAACCCACAGGGATCCATGAAAAATTACCAAGGCTTTCATTTACACTATAATTTTACTGGACAGCCAGGTCAGACAATGTGCTTCAAAGGCAGAATTAAAAAGTAGGGGGGGAAAGTGGGAAAAGGATAAAAAATATTCCACTTTATGCCCAAATCTCTCTGATATGTCCTGTGCTGACGCTTCCAACAGTGCCACCACAGTGCATGTAGGTGTGGTTTTCTTGGATTATAAACTCTTCTGAAATCTCAGCCATCCATCTACAGTCTCCAACAATGTTTATTACAGATTCCATAATGATAGATGTTAATAAAATTCCACTTCACTATCATACTTCTGTAGTTAAACAGGAATCATCTTCCTGCCTTTGTCTATATATTAATATAATGTCACATATACCATTCATTTTGAGCCTGATCTTATCCTTGTCAGAGCTTTTTGAAGTCAGAGTCAGACAGCACACCTGGCATGCATTGTCATGGTCAGATTAAAATATTAGAGGGCAGAGGAAAGTCATATTAAAATTAATAGCCTTACAATTAATTCTAATAAATGAATAGTCTTATATGTTAGGGAGCAAAAGAGGAATTTAGGACTTGAGAAGACTCACAGAGCTTAGACTAGCCAGAGCTGGAACAAAAAGGAAGAAATGACTGAATATGCAAAAAATTTGGAATATATACTTCAGTTATTAGAGAATGCAACTTCCTATCAGCAAATGATATACAGAAACCCTTAGGAAAATACCTGCTATATCTTCCTTTTGTGATTGATTTTCATGAAAGGTCACAATTTGCAAATTCCACTGCTTATAATTCTCATTAGCTGAATGGAAACGGTCTGAGTTGTTGACTTTACCACTCTAAATATCACTGCATGAGCTACTGTGCTGTCCTCCCCAACAGCCAGTCCGAGTTACTTTCAATCTACTTTTAAACAAACATACAAAGTTAAAAATTATCTTAAAACATCATTAATCTGCAAAATCAAGGACTGAAAAATGATGAAATGCAAGAATTAATACTGACTCTGCATTTTTAATTCCCTGTACCTCCCCTGCCTGTATGCATTTTGATACAGTTTTTAATTACTTAATTGCATTTTGTGTAGGATGGACAGTGCCCAAGGGATAAATTAGGGTTAGATAGTGAATGAAGCTCTCATCTGTGGGATTTCTGCCTTAGATGATACAAAAATTGTGAGGTGTAAACTGAATATACATTCAGTCATTTGTCAGGAGCACAGGTTTGATAAGTTATTTAACATTCATACAGGCATGTTGTTTGATATGGACAACATAGCAGCGAGTTAAAAATCACTAAAGTCTCTCACCTCCTTAATAAGAAAGAATTAAATGTGGAGAGATGTTAAGCAGTGAAAAAAACCTTGATCATACAACTATTATAATATTTCTTTCCATGCAGATTATAATGTTGGGTTTTTTTTCCTGTAAGAAAAGTGCAGTTTTCTAGCACTCTAGCACTATTTTTGTCAATATGTTCAATTTCAGCAGAAATTAAAAGCAGAAGGGTTTTTTAAGGAGTGGCTTTGGAGTAAAACAAGGCATTTTAAAAGCGTATTTTGACTTCTGAAAACAAGTCTATGCCTTCATGGAGGAGAACTGGAATGACCTGGAGGATAAATGCCATGGATTGTAATATATATTCTGAAATCAGAATCAACCTGTGCAGAGGTTCACAAGAGATTTTTACCTCTGAATTTAAGTAGATGCTATGGGGGTAGCAAAACAAGTTCAGAGTGTATGACTTTGAACCTCATTTTGCAAAACTGGCAGAAAATCTGGTGGTAAACAGGATTGCAATGCCTTCCCCTGTCAAAAGTTACCAGTGCATCACAAAGACAGAGGGAGAACTTCCAATATGTGGATAGAACACAGAATAAAAAGAACTAATAATAATTTCCCAGCCTGCCAAGAGAAACAATAATTGAAGAAAATAAATTGCGCCATCATAACTTTTTTTTTTTTTTTTTTAAATTAAGCAATGTAGGATCTCCCAGAGTACTCTGCTACTTTTACTCTATCACAAACTGCCCTGAGATATGTCAGGAACCATCCCAACCACCTAATACTCCTTACTCCACTGAGATGACGTGTGCAGTGTGGGGTGATAGAGCTGAAAGAGGCAAGGTTGGATTTCATGGGTAGCATCAAAATCAAATCCAAAGAACTCCTCCAAACCCACTTACAGCAAGACTAGGTGCCTTTCTTCTTCCCAACTTGTAGTACAGCCCAAACCAAAATTGAGCTATGTAAAAATGAGGATAAGGTGTTAATTTGGCACTAACATGACATTCAGATAACTGAGATGTATCTAGAATAGTACAAGATGCTCTGAAATGTCTTACTGGTCCCATTAGTAACATTCAGCAAATAATGAGTTGCCTTTTGGATATGTTCTTTTTCTTCACAATTTTGTCAAATTTCTCAATATAGCTCCTAATAATTTAAACCACTTCACTGTAAGAATAAAAGATTTGAATCACTAACAAATTTTTATTTTTTAAAAAGCATTAGAGTCCCTGCTTCTTTAAAGGTTAAAATATTCTGAAATTCAGGAAAAATTAGTCATCTGAGTATCGATCTTTTCAAAAAACCTGTGGTAGAAAGTTCTTAGGCAGATTACACTCAGAGCAAAGTTCTTTAGGGTCAATCATCTGAAATGGGGCCAAGCCTATAATATGCAAACTTCTATGGCAGCACTATTATTGGGCAGAGGTTGTGAGAAGAATAAAAATTATTTTGATTTTCTAGCAAGTGACAAAGGTTAATGGCATGTATTTTCTATAACATATAAGGTAGTGAACTCAGTTCAAACTGGCACTAAAAGTAAAAATGTTTTTGATAAATATTAACTACTTTGATCATATTTAGGAAAATACAAAAATAATTAATCTCCTTGATCAATCATCAAACAGTGGTTTTCTTTTCTCCTTAAATTACTTTTACAATGTTATTTTTTTAGTACACTTATTGTTGCACAGTATTTATTCTTCACTGATATCTCCTTCAAAAGTATCTTCTCCCTGATTATTAATTGAGGCTTTTATTATCTTCATATATAGATGGTGGTTTGGGTTTTCTCCCTCCCTACTCTCGAAGAAACAGCTTTAACTTGAAGGAGAGATTATAAACTTCAGACAAAGACCAGGGAGATGAATCTAATGTAGCTTTGAAGGATTCATTTTGTAGTCTCTTAACTAGTACAGTTTTGCTCCTTCAAAGCAGTTACTGAAATTCATGACGAAGTAGAGGAATGCAGTTATTATGTCAAAGACACTGATATTTTCTGTGCCAGACAGATACAGAAAACAGGATAAAGACACAGGTAGTGACAGCAAAAAAACCCACATCTGTACTGACCAGTAATGCTGGGATGGTGAATTACTGCTTAGAAACCAGCTGAAATTTGAAAGGCCTTGTTAAAGCTTAATCTGAGTATTTGCAGCATATCTGCATAATGATTCCAGTGGGATTTATCTATTCTGAAATAGAAACTCTGTTTTTTCTTTCTTTTTTACAATGGAGATATGGCATGTACTAGTATATGTTACAGTGATGAGTATAATGCAATTGTTATTATTGTAAAGAAAACTGAGAAGTGGGAAAGTGGAAGAAGCCCAGTTAATTTTTTGGTTTACTGAGAAGTTAAAGATTTCTACAGAATTATATTTTCTCTGTTTGCAATGTGAGAGAAACAATAATTTATTATAAAAAAATAATTTTTTTAATGAACTTTTTTTCACATAAATTTTATATTTTTTTATCTGCCTAACAGACGCAAAATACTTTTGGAAAAAGAGGCAATCTTCAAACACACAAAAAATTCAATTATGTTAATTTCAGAACCATGAACTTAACTAAAACAACTTATTTTTTCTTTTCTTAAGAAATCATACCTAACTGACACTGAGATGCAGCTTTTGCTTTTGTAGCATCTTCATATTTTCCTAGAAAATTATTTATATCTCTGCTTTAAGTATTAAGTTCTAAGCACATCTCCAATAACTTCTAAAGTTAATGCCGTTTGAAGTAGAAATTTTGTTTCTTGAATTTACATTCCTAAGCATTTCACTATCCGAATTTGTTCCCAGAGCCAAGTAAGAAGCCTGTAGAAAGTGAATGGCTAATTGAGGAAGAGACTAGTGTCTCCCCTGGAGAGTGTGGTCCCTTATCTGCTACACAGAGCACACGTACAGCGCTCTGACATTGCTGTCCCCACTCTGAAATCAATGGATATGTACCCACACCATCAAGGACAGGTGCTGGGACCTCATCCCTTCTCACATTAGCCCTCATCAAGCTGCTTATGTCTGCAGAGATGCCAATCAGTTTCTGAAAGGGAAATTCACTGTGTGGCCATAATAGCTCCACACTCCAAGCCTGCCAATCAATACCGACGTTGCGCCGAGTGTCTCATTTATTCTGATACATGGATGAAGATCACTGACTCTGAAAAGAAATTGGGTGGACCTGTTAAAATACTGCCTTTTAAGAGCCCTTTCCCCATAGTAAACATCATCTTTAATAATCCACTGACAAATAGATGATTTCATCAACTGATTTTCATCAGCTCCTTAAGATCAGTTTGAATTTTATCAAAAGTCTTGTTTACTAAAGCCTAGATGCCATCTTCATACTTCAAAATTTTGAAAAGTCCTACTTCTTCTATTGAAAATAGAAGCAAATAAAAGCCAAAATTTTGCATTCCTTAAACCATAGTTAAACAATTAACTGAGAAATAACTGAGAAATTGAGTCTTGGCAAACGTGACCCCAGGTCTGAGCACACTTAAATAACTGAACAGGCTTATTTAGCAAAGGCTTTATGAAGCAGCAAAACAGATGACAAACCTAATTTGTCACTGAAGGTCGTGCTGTCACTTGTGCAAAGTGGAAAGAAAACATTCCCAACACACAATATATCAGACACTTGCAAGGCTATTGCTTGGTGGTCATATCACGGGTCTAGAATAGGAAAACTGGGTTTCAGGTAATTTTGTATGTTCCTTTTTTTGCTGATTCAGAAATATTACCATCCTGTTTGCTACACAATAGCTAGCTTTTAATGCCACAGGCTATGAATAGCAATTGAGATTAAGGTTTTTAAAAGAAACTATTGTGGGTTTATATTAGTTCCATTTTTGAAGGCTGAAAAAGCAATGAAGCGTAGAAAATGTGAGCATACCCCAAAAAAAAATATATAAAGAGATCAGTTTTCAAACTATTTTGCCATCTGTCACCTGGTAATGATTAACTATGTGTGATTAGGAATAATCACAGTTTTAAAAACAACAGATAAAGAAAAAGCAATAACACAGCATTTCAACAGCATAGGTGTATGGTTTTCAGCAGTTTTTCTCAGGAACACTGAGTTATACTAAGAGAGCACATATCACCTACAGGCTCTTTTTCCTAGGAAATTTGTCTTTCTCCTTGTCTTCTAGAGACACACAATGTATTTTTACAATTGACTAAGGAACCAGCAGGATTCTATTGTTTGTCATAGAGCTTGTCTGCTGAGAGAAAAAAGCCCAAGTGAATCTATTTTTCTTTTTTAACGATTCAAAAGAACGTGTTACAAGACCATCTGTTAGCTGCATTGGCTATCCAGTCAGCATCCATTTTCAAAACTACTTGTCTGGCAGAAGATATCACAAATACTCTCCTTGTTCACGTTGCATGGCAAGAGCAAAGATGAAGGCAGCAGATAGCTCTGCTAAAAGATATAACTGAATATTAAAGAAATCAGTTCTGATTATTGGTGTTGGACTAGATGTAGAGCATTCAAAAGATGCCATCCACAACCATACTAGTCTAAATGAGAGTTTTAAATAGTGATGAATTCTATGGCAGGCTGTGGTACATCATGATGTGGGTTGCTCTGCTGCTGGCTGCTGAAGTCAGCTAAAGAGATTGCAGATAACATTCAGAGTATAGAAAATTATCTGAAAAAATGAACTGTTTCACCTAGTAGCAATTTCTAATAGAGTATCTAGAACAGAAAAAAAAACCTTTTTTTCTTTTGTAGGAATGAGGACCTTAATTATAGAAACTAATAGACCTTGTTTGGTTTTACAAGTCGTTTCTTTTTGCACTTTATTTGTAAGTTGTGGGACAAAAGGTTACCTAGCTGCTGTATTTTTGTCGAATCATTTTGAAGAATACCTAAAAATTGTTCCCCCACTCTAATAGTTGAAATTAAACCCTAAAATACAGTGTTAGATAATGCTTTTTACTGTATATATATATATAAAATGATGTTAGAGTATAATACAGGTAGATACACTCTATATCTACATATTTCACTAACAGTGTATCTTTTACACATTTATATTCTAAAACATTATTATTATCATTTGAACTACAGTTATAATCAATTACAAATATAAAAATCTTTCTGTCTGCTTTATTCTGCTTCATGTATTTTTTTGATTCTAAGTAAAAAAATTTGTGTTGCTTACCACAGCATCTTTCTAGAAATCTTTCATATTTTTCATAAGTTCACTATTTTGTACCCTTTAGACAAGCTGCACAAATATTCAGTGACAGCTATGCATGAAATATTGATGTTTTCTGTTTCTTATCTAAACTGTTTTCTGAGAAGCATACAATAAAAAATTATTCTGTTCAGTTGAACAGGTTGCTAAAGACCAAAAACTAAACCCCAAACAAATACATCCAGGAATTTCTGTGTCAAAATGAAATGCTGTGAGCATGTCTTTAGCTAAACATATTTTAAAAAATATGTATACTCTGTCTTGCTTCCACACTTTGAAGGATTGGCCCATTTTATTCATCTGTTCATCAGTTTCTGCCTATAGCCCCAAAAGCTTCAAGTGCCAGAGAAGCACACTGACTTCTGGTGGTCAAAAAACAGAATTTAACTCTGTGAGTCAGAACACACTTAAACTGCACATTACAGGTTGTAACCTCATGATATTGCATTCAACAAGAGAATTGGAATAACTGTAGTAAGAGAGGGGGGAAAAAAAGAAGATAATCAAATAAGTTCATTAAAGTACAAATTTTGAGACATGGACTGAATCCTACAAATGCTCCCCATAATATTAGAGCAAATGATAGTCAGCACTGGCTATTTCTAAATTGGGAAAACCCAATTATCAGACCTATGCCTTTTCACAGATCCTTGGCAGCTATCCACTTATTATGGGGCACATCAGATTAGAGTAGCTTTTCTATGGACTGTTCAGCCCAACATATATATTGAGCTTTATTGTGTTCTTGAATTTTCTGTGTATTCGGCTGTTCCCCCAAACAGAGAAATCCTTCAGGACTGATAGGCTCTGTTACTTTAGAGATATTTCCTGATCTTAGTATGCTTTATTCAAGGAGATCTCGAAAGGTGATGGGCTTAATCAAAAAGCATCTATGCTGCTGTGTTGATTTTGACTGGCATGAAGTTAAATTTCTCCATAGTAGCTGCTGTGTTTTGCATTTATGATCCCAAGAGTATTGCTAATACAGGGATGTTTTCATTATTGCTGATCAGGATTTATATGGAGTCAAGGACTTTCCTGCCTCTCACTCCACCCCAAAGAAGGCACAGGGAATTGGGAGGGGACACATCTGGGACAGCCAATTCCATGGGATCTCCCATTCCATATGGTGTGATGCTCAGCATATAAAACTGAAGAACAGGGAGGAAGAGGGGGATGTTTTGGAGTGATGTCCTTTTTTCTCTCTAAGTCACCACTACATGTGAAGCAGCTCTGCTTTTCTGGGCTGGCTGAACACCTGCCTGCCCATGGCAAGTGGTGAATTAATTCCCTGATTTGCTTTTCCTGCATGCTTTACCTGTTAAATTGTCGTCATCTCAACACACAGTTTATCTCACTTTTTCTTTTAAGGTTAAGGTTTCCACATTTGTCAATAGCTACTTTATAATAACTCCCAGGTGAATGAGGCTGAATTCCTGTAATCTGTATTCTGTAGTACAAGATATAATGATCTTGGTTCACAGCATTCTACTCTGCCTACAGGAAACTAGAAATGGAAATATATCTCCTGGTCATTATTAGCTAAAAGATGAGTACCCACATGCTAAAGAACAGCTTCTGACCTCCTCACAAGATACTCTTATTGTAAAATGTACATATCACTGTCTGTAATTCTGTAATTCTTTTTGCTTGCAAAACCACACATGAATCAAATAAAGTGCTTCTACGTTAACAGGTTTAAGAGATTTTGTTTAAAAACTATGCAGAAATTGCATCTGAATTTTTGTAGATGGACAGACATTCAAAATGCTTTTTTATAATTTTACCATTTCATACAGGATCAGTCAGGCTTGAGAGGGAGTTTCTTTAAACCTATTACTGGTACACATACCCAAAATTTCAAATATTGTTTCCATCACTGAAACATTTGTCCTGAAAATCGACACTCACATGATCCCTTTCTTGTTTTTCAGTAAAATGTATTATGAATACTCAGTTACAGTGCATCAGCTACGGTTAATACTTTGCAGCATATTTAGGATTCAGTACTTTGCCTAGCTATTCCCTCTTAGTCATCCATTTTCCTGCACATACATACATTTTAAATGTTGAGTGGTTTGCTTCTGGTTTTCTCACCCACTGAATATTGCTCCTTTCTGGTGCAGGTGTTACCTTGACCAGAGATATCTAGAAGGAAATGCATTTAAACAAGAAAGGAAGAAAATTACTCTGAGGTCTAACCTATAACTGGACTATCCCAGTAATGAGTAGAAAAATGAAAATACAGCTGTTTGAAAGGCAGTGCCTTCTGTTCCACCTCTTGATTTGACTTCTGAAGTACACAAATGCAAGAACCCACGTATTAAATATTTGTTGGCAAGCCCACCACTCTCTGCCCATACCTGGAGAAGCATGTAAATTTTGAGTAATTTTACAATTTTAGCTAAATAAACAACAAAAAAAGAACAAACAAAAAGGAGAAACTGGGAAAATTTTGAAAGGAAACAGAGAAAGCAGCGTGTCAGAGAAGAGCGATCCTACCTTCCTTCACAAAGTTTGTCCTAAGCGAAAACATTACAAATGACATTTCCTTGACCTAAAAGAGCACCAACTTTTCCTAGGCCCTAGATTGAAGCTGTGCAGAACAAACTTTGCTTTTTACAAATCTCTACACACAAGTTATTATCTATTTGACAACCCAAAATAGCCTTTATTTGCCACGTCTAGGTACAGGGTCTGTATCAACAAAGTGTTTTCTTGATACATTTACTGTCCTCTGAGAAACAGCTGTTTCAGCTTCCTGCACTGACACACGGTGATAGGTCAGGGGACACTACTGAGTTTCTCACTCTAAAAGCCAGTAATGCACAGGCTGTGCCTTCAGTGGATGGAAGAGCTGCTGCAGAAGGTGAATAATTGCCCCCTGCTCCCACAGCACTGGAGCTGTGAATGGGGAGAAAGGCAGAGGCAAGAAACCAGTAATCTGCAGCAAGCCTACGACCTGGAATGTTTAATCAGGGAGAGTATAAAGTGGAGAGAGCTCAAACAAATGGAGACAGATGGAGTCTCATGCCATTCAGCAAAATAAATGTATTTGGGGAGAGTGAAAAGAAGAAGCAGAGATGACATGCAGAGTTATTTGACTGGCTTTGAATTGTCTTATCCACAGAAATTGATGGGAAACAGCTTAGTAGCAAAAACAAAGAACTAAAGCAAGTTCAGGGGATTTGCTCACCAATGACACTATTGATCCATTCCAATTCTGGACAAGTCATTTTACTGTATTCTGGGAAACAGCTGCCAAGATCTGGTTTTTAAGGTTATTAGAAGTGCCTCTGCCCAAATTAAGGTGTAATTGAGACCACATGCCAGTGACAATAGTATGGGTTTTATTTGATAGAAAATATGAGAGGTTTTCTCTTTATTTAACCTCAGCAGTTTGACTCACAGTCCAAAGTTCTTCAAGGAAGTTTCTGTGGTTGTGGCTTCTTTATGCAGTTTTTGCTAAAATGAGTAAAACTTTATATCAATGTTTGAGGCATGAACGATTACAGTCTAACAGCAGTAAATAACAGGTTTAATGAATTTCTGTGAAATATTTTGGAAATATTTATTAATTGATATTGACTTTAAAACATTAATGAAAATGAAATCTTGAAGAAAATTTTCTCAGGATTAAGACACAGCAAATTATTTTCCAAATATTATCTTTTATATTTAATCTTTCACAAAGATACATTGTTTCTCCATACCACGTATCTGAGAAAAAGCCTTTCTTTAATTAATTTGATTAAATTTTATAAAAATTCTTTTTTTCTTCTTATTTAAGTCTGTATTTCTGCTTCTACTGCATTTGATGGCAGAAAACTAGCTTAATTCTAGCAAGAAAATAAAATTTGCACCTTATAATACCAGTTTTGTTCTGAGTACACCTGAAAAAGTTTAAATGCTTAGTTACAGCTCTTCTGAGCTAAATGACATTTGAAGCCCCTTCTGCGTGGTCTTGCAGCACAAGATTAATTTTTCCTTTCTCCTTGATTGATTGCTTTTGTTTTGCTCTAAACATAATGCTTCATCAAATTTTGCTAAGCATCTTGTGAGACACATCTCATCCAGTCCCTTATCCTCTAATGACAACAGAGGTAAACACATTGCTTGCTTGTTTAGCTAGCAACAGCTTCAGAATGACCCACAAACCTCATTTGGCCTATAGAGCTATGAAATAGTGCCCAGCATTGCTAAAATTTATGGTCCATCTCCTCCAAAATCCCTGTATAAAAATCACTCAGCCCTGTCAGGGAAACGATTTTGATGTAATAACTTTTAGGGATTACAGTGAAAGGTTTTTCATGAGCGGTCTCTGTGTGCAGAGAGGGAAAAGGGGCCATTCCTCCCCATTCCACAGATTTACTCACTGGGTTGTTTTATTCAGGTTTCCCACATCCACAGATCCTCCAGCAGACTGGATCCCAGCTGTCCTGTGCTTTTCTTTGCCACACTGCAAGAGGGAATACCATATTGTAATGTCAGCTCTTTAATTATTTTCTCCTTTTTCCATCTACCACAAGTGTAAAAGTTTTGTTCTTTTTATATAGCAGGATTTCTGTCGTTTGGTGGTAAGGAAACTGAGTTTTGTTAATTTAACATAAATAGTTCTAATACAGACTTAAGCTATGAGCAAGGCTGGTACCTCTCTTGTGTCTTCTGTATATTCTGTATTCTTTTTCTCTATTTCTGGAGAGATGGTAAACTAGCAGTTTTTAAAAACTATTATTCCCTGAATTCTATAATAATTACTCATACAGTCAGAACATTTTTCATTAATAAATCCTTAGCTTCCTAGAAATGCAGCTCCTTCTAATTATGTGTTTGTATTGCCCATGCAATTCTAAATTAATTAGATTGCAACTAGATTAATCTCTCTCATACTTGCTAAACGTAATAATTGCTCTTGCAACAATCAATACACATTTAATTAATAGGAAAATTATTTTCTTATTAAATTAAAGTTACTTTCCCGTGTTTGGCTGAGTATTTGCATTGAAATGCCATTTTTCATCTTCTGCAGTAAATTTAAATTTGGAGATAAGGAAGCTAAGTCCCATGGCTATATTCCAGATTTTAAAATCAGCAAGGCTTTTGCACATACATGAAAATAAACATTAGGCCAGGATATAAAGCATTCCATCACACTACTCTGATGTATATTACTCTTTTTGCACCTTTCTGTTTTGAAATCACTGTTGCAGTTAAATCTAGTTTGAGAGAAAATAGTTAGTTTTCAAAAGATCTCAATTTCTACAGATTTATTAAACATGCAAAAGTATTTTTTCTGGTTTGTTTTTTGAAGGAGTGGAGCTAACAAAGAAACTATAAATTTTGTACATAGGGAATTTTCAGTTGCAGTTTAAAGCGTGCTAACCTGTTTGTTTATGAATCAATAACATGCAGATGCAATCCAAGTTTAACACTGTTCATCATCCTCACATACATATTGTCATGGTTTAGGAATGGCACTCACCAATTAAGTATTCTCACCAAGATTCTCCAAGCTACTGCAAAAGTTGCTGCTAACCTGACCAGGACACTTATTTTCAGAGAGGAGGCAGAGTCTCCCTCAGTCTCTCAGCCACCAAAGTTTTGTGTCCATCTTTGGCTCTTCTGTTTCTCTACACAATTACCTAACATTTTGCCCTTTCTCAGATTAATATTCTTTTCTCTTACCTTGTATTCTGGAATTTTCAGTAATTAATTCATTTGAAGTTACTTTATAGTACAAGAATTCAGGCTCGTCTGCTCTATACAGAATAAGAACAAAATATATAGACTTTGAAAGGATATATTCATTAAAAACCTTACTTAAGAGATTATTTAGGTATTTCTTGCTACTGACAAGAATGTATTCAAAGAAAAATTGTAGTGTAAAGGCATTTAAAATTTTCAGTCAAGGTAGTGTAAATTACTTTTGACACTTAATTCACTGCTTTTCAGCAAAAGTTTTCCAGCTCTGCTGTCAAAAAGGAACAAAATTTGTTGTTTCAAAATGAATTATTTCTAGACATCCTACTCTTTATAAATTTTCATTCTGGTTCAGGATGAAGTGATAAACTAGTATGAATCATTTAAGGAATAAATAATCAGACAGCTCTATGAATTCAGGTATTTTAAAAACTAATATTCAAAGCTTCCTTGAATTTCAGTAAGAATGGAGCTGAAGTAGGCTTATGAGCAGCCAGTTTGAGGACCACAGGTGCTTCAAGTGATGGAGAAATATGTTGAATTAGAACTGGCTTTCTCTTACTCAGTAGCAGCAGCTGGTGTAAAAGCTAATCCTCTGATCAGCTCCACAGGCTACTAGCACATCCCACAGGCAACCATATCTTTAAAGAGAAATGAAACAGGCTGCATTCTTGTCTTGTCCATTATTTACATAAAAATAAAACCGGTCCTTGGCACTCTGTTTGTTCTGCTGCGTTTTAGAACGGCGCGGTTTTTAATTTCCAAGGGACGCGATAACGCGGATCAAGCGACTCTCTCAGAGGCACAGCACTGCACTGGGCCACATGATGGGAAAACAGGCGTTTTGGAGGTGTGAGATTAGCACAGAATCAAAGTGTGGGATTCTAGTATAGGATCAAAGCCTTCCTCAGCTCTTGTGACAGGAGGATCAGAGAGAAGCTGTGGTGAGGAGGAAGCATCGCACTAGAGAAAGGTTCCTGATAGTAGGGACAAGTTTTCCAGCTGGCGTGAAACACTTCTGCTCCTCCTTGCCTCTGGGATGCCACACACAAAGTAGAATTGTCCTTTGATCTGCAGATATTTTGAACCATTCAGCTAGACAGGAGCTTTGATTGCATTAAAATACGCACCCACATAGAACATCATACTTATTTTTTAGTTGTCTTTAATATCTCCACTTCTGCTGTTCGTCTTGCTGAGATATTCCTATACAGTTGCTAAATAGGTTAAAATAAGAAGTAAAACAATTTACCTTCACAAGCTCCTTAAACTGCCTCCAGAAGCTCCCATTTCCAAATGAGAGAGAAATCCTGAGTTTACGCTCTCTGCCTCAGATCAGTTTCCACAATGCACAATGATTTATGCTTTCAGGTTCCTTCTTTCAAAACAGATTTTGGAAGTTAAGATCTGACTGCTGCCAGTTCTCACTGACTGCAAAAGCAGGCATCAGCTGAAATGTTACCACTGGTGCTGATTGTCAGGAGGTGCTAGAAACACCCTTGTTTTCCCTATTAATCTTATTTTGAATAGCTGTAATTCCTAAGGGGGTTTTTTTTATGTAAACATTTTGGAATTCTTTGAATGAAGAGTATTTTTTATTAAGAGATGGTGCAGTTTTCTGTGGTTTTATACTTCATTTTTCTTTTCTCAAATAGATATATTTTTCCTGAGATTTATGTAAAAATTATTCAAAGTATCCCCATTTATCATTCCTTCATGACTGATAAATGGTTTAATTAAGCATCCTCTATTGTCATCAGCTGAGAGGTAATGCCATTCAAGGTTCTCATATTATTATATACTTATAATTATATATTCATATACAGTATACTTTCCAGACATTCATTTCTACAAAGTAAATGCTATACACTAGTGTGAACCTCTTTAAACTCACTGGTTATCTAGTGATAATTCCTTGAATTGATGAAACTTGCATCATTTTTCTTCCTTACTCGTGGTTTTGCTCTTCTTTCATGTACTAAGCATTTGCCACTTCCATATTTCCCAAACTGCTTATAGTCAATAATATTCAATAGAAAAACATGTATTGACCAACTCCAAATAAAAACTCAGCCTAAAATTTTGTAGATTATGATCAGTTATGCATAATATTAGAGAGCTCACATTTAAGGAAATGTCCTCAATAACTGCAGCTGTAACTTCATATATCTAAAAATAGCTCATTATATTCTGTATGGTTGTGCAAGAACTTAGTCATTATCAGAAAGGAAATAGAAACATATTCCCTAAAGTATTTGTCTTTTATTGAAAACTGTGACACCACCATATTACTTTCTTCAGAATTCGTCATTTTCTTTGGATATCTGATAAGATATCTCTTTGGTGCTAGAATGTTTTATTAATAAAGCCAAACTTTAGGTGCTCAGATTTAATTCTTAGTGGTGTCATCTGTGTACTGAATTCTGTGACATGTTGTAAAGTTTAGAGATATTTGAATTTTAAGAAATTAAAGTACATATAGTTTAGCAATATCTGGTATTTAGGTTTATGGATTGTAGTCTGGAATAACAATAAACAATTTTTTAAAAACTTGAATATATTCATATTTTGAAGGCAGAGAAAATAAGCAGAAACATCATGTCCAAGGCCAAAGCTTTTAATTAGTTCCTAAAGCTTTATATCTCACAGATCAAAGAGGACAGATACAATCACTTGTGTGATAAACAAAATGGTGTTGCTTATCTTAGGAAAATATTAAATGCTGGCCCTTGCATAAATTGTGTGGTGGAACAAGTAAATTATTAGGTTCTTTATTCATGTATCGTTCTTATTAATTTAATATTGATTTTATACCAACTCAGGATAGGAACAAATGCTTTTAAAATAATGAATTACAGTTCAATTGTTAAAATGGTTTCTTTTAAACAAAATAACATTTCACTTCAAACAGATGGTCAAAGCTTTCTTTTTTGTGGAACAAAAGAAAAGCCTCAATTAAAATGTTCAGAACTGCAGGCACCAACAAGTAAAAGGAAGCTTAAAGCTGTTTAGTCTAGTTTTATCTCAAAAAGGCATTTATTCTGCAGCAGTTCCGTTCTCCCTGGTATTCCAGAAACAAATTGTCTCACCTTGGTTTCAATGGAATGGCACCTTTCCAATTCATACAGGCACAGCGATTATTTCCTCCTACCATCCAAGGGGTTTAAAATGAATAACCCAATTATCCAGAATTATAGGGCAACTTGGTCTGCAGGCTTTTATTCAGCATGAGAACAAACAAAAAGCATACAGCAAAAGCACAGCTGCAGTAAAGAATCTTGATATATCAATGGCCTTGGCGCTGGCTCCAGCCTGGCACTAAGTTTTAAGATGTAATGGGAATGCACCCGAGTCTCTCCAGAAGCAATAGCTCTGAACTCCAAGTATTTGTATATCTACAAGTTACTTACAATGAAATATTTTATTTCCTTGGAAGATCTATCAGTTTATTCAGGTGTTCAGTCTTGGTTTTGCTAGAAAATAACTGAAAAGTGTTCTTTTATAATAACAATAATTGTAATATACTCATACATCAAGCTGCACATAAATATCCAGGGCACAATGGCTACATAGTATAAGAATAAAATAAGGTAAATAAAACATATGCTATGAATAAAACGGGGTGAACATGCAAAATACTATTTATCATTTTCAGATTTCCACTTTACTGTTTTATAGCCTGACTACAGGGACACAATAATTAATCCCTTCAGAACTATTCAGAAAACTATGAGCTATTTCCACATGAACTATTCAGTATTAGATTTTTTTTATTACTATTTAAAACATATAGTATTTCATTGTCTGATTTTATAAGAGTTTACTGTTTGATTCAAAACCTGAAAATAAGAAAGAGTACTGGTAGATGGAGAAAACTCTGAATTTCCCTGCTTGCTTGGCTTTTCCTCCTGTCTTCACATTCAGTTGAAACAAAAGAAAAAACTTCTAATTTTTTAGTTGCATTAATAATTGTTTCTTTTGCAGAAAATATTAAAAAAAAAAAAAAAGGGTTTGGTTTCTTTTTTATGTAGAGGGTGTCATGATGGGGTTGGGTGGGTTTTTGTTGTTGTTGTGGGGGTTTTTTTCTTTTTTTTTTTCTTATTTGCTTCCATTGTCATTCTTGCCAACAGAGATACATGCTTTTATCCACATTCAAACTGTTTCCCAACTCTTAGGAAAAATCAGGGAAACACCTCCAAATTCTCTGCAGCTTTCTTAATTAAAATTGTCAAACCTAGATGAACAGCCTTATGAGAAATAGACATGGCTTTATGCATGGTAAATGTTCTTTTAACGTCCTTGAGAGCCAGTCATGTTACTATATACTGGCCTCCACAACTTGAATGAGGTCTTACCAGCATTGATGGATTACTTCAGCAAAATCCCTTGTAGTTAAAAGCATTTGAAAGACACCCAAGGGGAGAAATAGCATTAAACCAGAGATATATTTATTTATTGCCAGGCAGGGATGCCCTCAGAAAGGAGTAAATCAAAGCTATTTCACACAGTCTTAAGAAAAAAGATGTTGGAATGACAAATTTTCCATGGCCCCTCAAGAAAAACACTAGTTTGAAACAGAAGACTAGAGTAGATCGTTTACAAGTGATCATTGCTTGAGGATGCTTAGAGAATAATGGAGAAGTCAGGACATGAGCATATTTGTAAGAGTGACTGTCCCAGAGACTGTATTTCAACTCTTTTCCATAAATGCTCAAAATCATTTACTCAACTTACGTGTTAATGCACTTGTGAGACCAAGATCAAAGTCCAATGCCAACCAGTACTACTGTGGAATAAGATGTTAAATAAAAATAAACTCCTCTTATTTGATGAATTTGATGAACCACTGTTGTTATATACTTTAAATTTTGTTGAGCTGGTGCTAACTTGGCACAATCTGAATGGTAGGAACATGCACTTAAAAAGAGAACTTGTGTAACTGTGACCTTACCCAGACCTTGCAGCAAAATATAGTATAATTGGTGGATTTCAACCAGGCCACAAAGTACTTCTCAGGAAGACTTTGCTATGCCAGCTAAGCTCCCTGTGAAGTCATTGAAGTCTTTCTATTTTTCTCAGTAGGAGATGAAATGGATCAATCTATAATAGCTATGACCTTTTTAGGGTTGGAAGCTGGTATTGCACTAGAATAATCCACATCAATAGTCAAAGAATACCTATAAAGCACTTAATTTTTTTCTTAAGCAAAAACAAAGCAATAGGGCTCCTACAATGGTTCTGGAAATAGTTGCCAGATGTTAGAAGGAAATTGTGCCCAAACAAATTACTGGCAATTCTCAGAAGAATTAATAGCTAAATTTCACAGCTACGACAGTCTCTTGCATCTCGTATTCCTTCACCTGTGCCCAAGACAAACAGATTATTCAAAATGTCAAGTGTAAACACATTTTCCTTTACATTCACACCAAAATCATCTGAAAAGAGTGAATCCTCTGGAAGAGTGAAACTACAATCTGGAAGTGAGGAAAAACACCTTAGAATATTACTGTTGCGTTGTTAAATTCTGACAACTTTCTGTCTGCTAACCATTTTGAACTGGACAACAGCTCTTAGAATTTCAGAATAAGAATATTTGTAAATGTTCTGAATCTCACTCTATTTCAAATCATTAAAAGTTTTTAAACTTTTCTGATTGGTTGAATGCTTTTATGCCCCTTGTAGGTACTTAATATTTAGGTCCTAGACCAGTGTGAATGGTTATAGATTTCTAAATAATAAATAAAGCTGAAAAATCAATAAGTGGAAGTTCTTAATAATCATGGAATGCCCTCTCTTGTTCTTTGCTTTGAGGGTTGTTCTATTGTTGAGGTTTCTTTTTTTAAATATGGTTTTCCTTATCAATTCAGCCCCACACTTTCACAGTTGCCAAATAAAAGTTCTGAAAAAACTTGTATGCACCTTATAGCATATAATTGCTTAGGGGTTTTTGCCAGGTTTCAAATAAGATTTATGTTATTTTTTCTGTAAATTTAATATTCCAGTTCTGCTTGCAAAATGCCAATGTATTTAAAAAGCAATAATGCACACATTTTAACTCTCTCGCAAGTTTTTCCCCTTGAAATATTGCTCTCTGCTGTATGTGTCTATTTTGGATGTTTCCACTTTGATCGTGTCTACTTTGGATTTTTCCACTTTGGTCATGTCCAGTATCAGGAACCAGTTTTGTGGGTCTGTGAGGTTCTTTTTCTGCTTCATCCACGAACTCGCTCATATCAGGGATACTTCATTCTCTTACTTTTAGTGCATGTGAACATGACACTAGATACAACTAACAGAAAAATATCCTTCCTTAATGTACACTGGATGAGAGTGATGCTTCATACAGAGACAAGAAGAGAAAGAAAAAAAGAAAGAAAAAACCTTAATTTAGCTGTTGTCAACATACACTCTCAGATACCATTTCCTTTACAGGCATAATTGTTACTAGGGCTTTGTTTACATAGACAGTTTCTGTCTCAGAGTGTTTAAGATCTGATTAGGGAAAATGGGAGATTGAAATATAAATTAAAAAAAAAAAAAAAAAACAACCACAAAACATATTAACCAGTATACTCTTTCTTTCTATTGAAATCTATTTCTGGGATAAAAGAACATTTGAATGATACAGAGCTTTCATTCTCCAGGGAAGACAATGGGAATTGCTTCTCTCAGTTCAGGATTATTATTCTTCCCAGCCAAAGCTTTCAATAGGAACCTCACATTTTTTTCATGGTTCCTTGTGTTTAACCTTACAAACAACAGTTGCAGAGACAACTGAAATATAACGCTGGCATTTTATAGAAACAATTACCTTAAGACTAGAATATTTTTCTGGGCATTAGGACCAGAGAGCCACATATAATTAAATTAAAGCAAGCCCCATCCAACTAACTCTGATTTATAGAGTTTAATGTACTTATTTTGCATATTTGTGGTTTATATTTCTATATTTATATTTTATATTACTATATTTCAGCATTTTATTCAGTTCCCCTGTATATAAATTCTTTTGACATCAGCAGAAACAAATCTCAATGGCCCTGTGCTCATGTGCCTTTTTACATAGCAATTTAAAGGAACAGAACTTAAAGCCCAGTGGAGTGAAATTAATGTAATTTAATACAAAAAAAGGATGTTCGTCTTTTAAAAAATATCTTTTGTGTTCACTTAGCTTTGGTTTGAGCATCAGAGCTGAAAGATCATTGATAGATATATGGTTACAGAGCATTAAAAACAGTGATTTTTCCAAGAAATAATTCACTGTATTCCAGACTCCACGAAAAAATATTAATGGAATTTGCATGTGAAATATTAGCATGTTTACTTATAATTCTCAGAAACAAAATACCTTTTTTCACTTTTATATAAGATTAAGTCTAATATTTCAGGCAGGTTTTATTTTTGTTGGGTTGGTTGTTGTTTTGGGAGCTTTTATGGTTTTTTTATCTTGTATTTTGAGTTTCTCAGAAGTGTGAAATTTTCACAATTATGCATTCTTAGCAAGGACAGATGGATGCTGGAAAAGGTTAATAATGTATGAAAAAGTTATCAAGATAGTAGCATGTTATAGCAATAAAGAATTTCTTTATAGATAGCTCTGATAACCTGTCAAATTTCTATCACTTATTTTAATTAAAAGATATGAGGGGGAAAGAGAAAAATAAAAAATAAGATAATCTGTCATTTCTGTGTCTTCATAAATTTCTGAGACAATTAAAACAGTAATTTTTTTCTTGAATAACGTAGAAATTTGAAAGATTTTGTTTTGTTTTGCTTAGTTAGCAAACATGATGTTGATATACAAAGTTCTCATTGAGGCTCTCCACTAGTTTCAAGGATTTTTATTGTAAAAATTTTGTGAGGTTTGGAGAAAAAATATTTTTGGTAAAATTCTTAACAGTCTGAACCCTGGAGGAGGAGTACATGTTACTGTTTTCACTCAGAACCATTCTTCAGTGTTGACCTAATCTCTCAAGTCTTGAAAGAAAATTATTTAAATTGCTCAATATTCGTTGGACCAACAAGATAAAGATGAAAGTCATGAGCCCAGGGGTTAGACTACTTAACTAGATTTTAGAAAGAAACAATCCCTTGTCTGGACCCCAATGGTCATGCAGAATAAAGAGGAAGCATTTGATTCTTACACATCACTTGTGACTACAGGGATCATCAGAAAAAAATGATGCATTTGTGTCTATTGTATTTTTCTGCATAATTTCTGCATGGAAATATTTTTAATTGGCTGAAAGCAAAATATTTATGGAGTGGAAAAATCTAATTAGTTACAAATTTTATCAGGGTTTTTTTGCCCTATTATTTACATTTTTAATTTTTTTTAATAATGACCAAAATTTTATTCTCAAAAATTGTGTTAACTCTAAATATAGAACTAGAGAGCAGAAGACTCACAATGGATTTATCCTGCATCTTTCATAATAAAACAGTGTCATTTATTAAATCCAAAATCAAAACTAAAAAGGGTAAGGGAAACTTAAAGGCTTTCTTAACAAATTTGACTTAAGTTAAACACATAAAAAGCTTTGTTTCTACTGGTTTGGTTTGGTTTGGTTTTTGTGTTTTGTTTTTTATATTTTACCATTTAGAGATTAGGACTGAGTGCAAGTTTTTATGTAGGATTATTTGTAAAGCTAACAGTCTCACAAAACCAGTCAGAATGGTTTACATTAGGAATAAGTACTCTGTAAACATATACGAGTCAAGCCTTTGGCAAAAAATAATTATTTCCTTAATGCAATGCAAATAAAAGAAAATGGATCACAAAGAAGGAAAGCAGAAGGAAAACACATATAAAGAAATAAAATAAAATTTAAAAAAACCCACTAAAAATAGAAACTCTGGTCATTCTATCATGTGCAATTACAATTATCAACGAAACTATCAGCATTCTTAAGGCATCCGTGCATTATATTCTAAAATTGAATTAAATGAAATTGTAAAATAGATGCCAACAACCATAAGGTTTACAGTCTATATTTTTTGTATATTGTTACTTTTGTATGATAAAGATAGTGCTAGCAAAGCTGTAATAAACCAGGCAAGGGTTTTGATTGTTTTTGAGGGCAATCACACATAGGCAGCATAAAGTGTCCCACATCTGGATGCTCCCTATAATCAGTATAATGTCTGTTGTGAAGCAACTTCACAGCCAGAATGAAAATCACCATTCAATGGGGCTACATCTGCTCAATTCTTTGTCCATTGATATTTCATTTGTTTGCCTTTCCTTTAAAAAACTAGTACTTTAAAATAGAAATTTAATCGTTTAATTTTTTTAAGATATAAGTAGTTCATTGGCATAAAGGATGCATAGCTAAACTAAATGGAAAATCCTGATTCATATTCTGCTAATATAAAAGAAATAAAATCAACTGATGTCATTGCAAAAAGGACTGGATTACTAGAAGAAATTTAAAAACATTTCCATATACTTTTAGCTTCACATAAGACAATATATCAGCAACTGCCATGTTATGTAAGTTTTGGGTTTTTTTCTTTATTAATCTTACTACTCTTCTTCATTTATTGGAACAGTGATAGAGTAAGTGTCTGGTAAGAAATATTCCATCAGTTCTGTGATTTGATATCCACTCTATCTGAATTGACTGCCATAAGAGCCCATGACAAAGGATAAAAATAGAGAGGCTTTTTCCCAGGTAAAATTTCAGAAATTGCCACTTTTTATTTCTATAGAATGATCTAACTAATTTAGAAATATAATACAAATATCTGCAGTAGCCTTGTAGAGCCAGGCTCTTTAAGATTTGCTGAGGTGGATATCCCTTGTCCTTCTGTGGGTGGTGCTGAATTGCTGGTCTTTTCAGAGAGCTACATTATTTTGCTGTGCAGCTCTCAGGTAACAGGAGAGTTTGCAAAATTGCCTTCAGATGTTAAGTTTTGAAAAATAAATAAGTTTGCTCTAGAGAATCCAAAATGCTTCAGGACACAAATTCTTGTTCTTAATGCACAGGTAAGAGAGCAATATCATGTACCTCTGGCAATCTGATGTGCACAAAGTCAGATTGTATGATCAAGTGACTACTCAAGTCACATAAAATATGTGAAATTAGTGGGGGAAAAACCCCAGCTCATATTGTCTATTTTCTTTTGCATTTACAAAATCCTGGAGATATTAAGATAGATCATCTTTCTTGGAATGAGCCTAGGCATCACAAGAGGCAAGTCAAAGATGCTGTGGGAACTCTGCAAGTTTTTGCTGAGAGGTTTGAGAGAAGAGCCAGGGAGTCTGCTACCCATTATCTGCAGTAAATTAAGAAGATATTTATGGCATTACCCTTTGGAGATGGAATGACACACCAGCAAATCAATGGTATGGTTCTGCATGGTGCTAAGTCTCCTGGCCCAAGACCAAAGCTGTAGTTCGTGATTTATGGAGCTTAAAGGTAAAGTTAGTTTGTTAAGCAAAGCCTTACCCAAGTAGCCTGAATCCTTGGCTAGATTCAAAGGTTTCAGCTCCCATTTCACTATCAAGAAAGATCATATATTCATTGAGTTCAGTAGTAGATTTAGTAGGAAATTCTCATGAGGAATATTGTCCCACTAGAAAAGGTCAGGCCACTGAAACTAAGACTTGTCTGCTGGGAATAGAGACTTTTGAGGTACCCTACAGAAAGTGCAAAGAGTAAGTTGGGAGTTTGTGTATGAGAAAAATTAGCACATTTTCCTTTAGAAGGGACCTTTCCTCATAGAGGTGTTTCTCTCCAAAGATATAAAGAGATAATAGGAAAGAGAGGAAGAGACATAAATTATAAGAATATGTATATTTATACACAATAAATAATATAATAAAGAAACTGAGAAGACACATTGCATAACTATTTAAAATTAGTTATAAAAATGTTTTGCCCTACAGATTTGTTTAGAAGAGTGAGGAATAGTCTGGAAAATTGGAATAATCAGTGCTAAATCCTCAACACAGCATACCAACTGAGGAAACGAGTTCTTAACAGATTCCAGCTTTTACATGACCTCCTAGTTGCACATTTCCAAACCTGCCATGCTCTAGTTCTCTTTCCATACATTCTCAGGAAGGCACCATATCTTATCACTGGTACAGAAATTCAGCAAATAGTCAAGTAGCTCCAATCAAACTCAGAAGAGTGTGCCCCCTTAATAGCTTTATAAATTAATTTCTATGGAATTTAAATTATACCAAAACATTTTGTATTTATGTTATTCAAAGAAGTAACACTCTGGAAAACGAAGAGATATCAGAGAAGTTGAGGAAGGGAGGTGTTTGAAAAAAAATATTGCTTCAAACATAGCAAAACCCTAACAGCATTCAACAATATGATTTAAATAGCAAAGTTTACTCACGGATGGAGTCCAGATGGACTTGACAATTCCTACTGTAACCTAAAATATGGAATTAAACTACACTTACTTTTTCTTCTAATCACTGATCTAGCCTATAGGATCACAGTGGCCACTTTTCACTGACAGTATTTTAATGAAGGTTAGCCCCCCAAAACCACCTAACAACAGAAAGTCAGGTGAGATTCATACTGTATTATGTTAATCATAGTACAGAAGAGCCCAGGAAATAATGCGTGATGGCCATTGGGCCTCTTTTACCACCAAATCCTTTTAAAAGAATCCTCAAACAGAATGGCATTACTAAAAGATTTAAAGAAAAATATAAAAAACAATCTAAGGTAATAAATGGTCTAAGAAGAAATTTTTATGTCTAAAATAAGGGGTTTAGTCTCAAACATTATCAGTATAGCTACTCTTAAATGAAGCTATTGAGCAATTTGTTGAAATAAAAACTATTAAATCAAAATGAAAAAGCTTTTATGATTCATATCTCTGGGTTGTTCTTAATTTAGACATTGTTCCTTCCCAAAATGAGATGAAAGCAGAAAATAGCTGAACGTTGCCATTCATAATATGTGAAGTAGCTAGTGTGAAAACAAACCTTACAGTCAACTAGAGTAGCTCTGAATAAATTATCAGTATTCCATACAAATAAAACACAGACTGGCTCTAGGGCAGTGACAGAAAGAATAATTTTCCAGAGGAAACCCAAGCACATGATAATGTATTGAGAGGCTAAAATATGAATGTCTATGCATGATACACCTACTTTGTTGGCTATCCCCATAGATAATGATACCTGAAGTTTGAACAGAATTGTTTCCCAGCAGGGACAACAGTCAGAATATGATTTTAGGTTTAGATTTCATCCATCTAAACCAACATATTCTGTTAATTATTTTCACTAGACATATGTAATTAATTTTTTATGTTGGCAGCCGCTTATTCATACCTTATTTATAGTCTATATGAGAAATAATGAATATTCAAGTATTTTAGATCTTAGCCCATTTTTGTATTTCAAGTTATTAGTAGTTCACTAGAGTACCTACCAATAGAAGTACTCTTATGAACATCTGAAATAGTTATGACTCTGGACTACATCAAATAAATAAATAAACCCAAATAATTTTCACAGTTTGCCCCAAATGTATCCACTTATTTTTATGCATGACTTACATTGTACGTTCTTCCTATAAACAAATTGTCACTTATAGAAAAATATAAATACATGCTGGCATGATGATATAACTGAAGCAAAAATATTGATGAAATTTAGGAATTAAATCCAAACAGATTTGGCTCACCTGGAACTATTCACATGCTTATTATCATTAGTTTATATCAGAAAAGAGGATCTCTTTACTATTTTATTTAGCTGCGTCCAACCAGGAGTTTTTATAATTAACTAAAAAAGAACCATGCTTTACAGAAGTCATGAAACAGAACCCTGTCCCAGTCCTGAGCAATTAGCAAAGAGAAAAGAAAATTGTTCAAATTCTGCCTGACCCCTCACTATTGAAGTGATGAATTTCATTAGTAAGGAACAATTTTTCTGTTTATAATTTCAGATTTCCCCATCCAATCTCACAAACTGAGTGGCATTTTAAACATTTTTGTAATATAAGCAACATCTTTCCTTTAGGTCTTGCAAAAATCTATTTTTCTGTTCTGAAACTCCATGATAAGATGTTCATGATTCTTTCACTGATTTTAATACATGGAATAATTGTGAGTTTACAACCATATGGGAGAAAAAATTACATATGTGCTTAGACATTGACTTCCAATAAAGCTGTCAGCCTGTCTAGCAAAGGTCACATCTCTGATAGAAAATACCAGACAGCAGAGGAAGTCATTGCATGCATCAGTCATCTCATCAAAATAATGATACAGACTGCAATATGTCCATTTTATTATATCACTATTATTCATTGTTATTACATATTTTAAGTTCAGTTAGCAGCCTGCCTCAGAATTTTCGTTATTAGGTTTTCCCAGACTGCGAAAAAGCAATCCTGCTCTACTACAGTCTCTATTCACTAGTTTGCTATTTCTTACCAGGGAGATCATATTCTGCATTTTATTTTTGGGGAGCTGTCTTTTAAACTGGAAAGCACCTACCTAAAGAGAGTAGATTCATGCCAAGCCCAGAACATACAACCCACTTTAGTTTAAGGCAAAAAATCTCACAGCAGTAAGAGATTCTGAGTCTATTCCAGTGCTCTCAGAAAAGCTAAAAGATGGATATATCCAGCAATTAGGTTTTATCATGTTGAACACAACTACTGTGCCTCTTCTTCTGACCTCAATAAGAAGTTTCTTGGTTTTACACATGTTCCATTGCTTTTAGCATTCAAACCCAGGAACTTTACAGATGTTAACAGTAGAAGCTAGACCCAAGACAAAAGCTTTCCAAGCACCAGCTTTTTCTTGGTATACTCTTAATAAACATAGCCATTGCTTTTTAATCAAATAAGGATTTCCATATGTTCTGAGGATTTCCCACATTCTTTACTGGTGAACAAAGAATATTTTCCTATCCCCATATTATATTTCCTTATTTAAATATGTACTCATCCAAATCCCACAAACAGAAACAATGCCTATTGTTTGCAAAGAGCTGATTTCCTGGGTGAATTACCGTAAGGAGTACAATTTAAAAAACAGTGTGAATACAATGCAAAGTGAACAAAATAAAAACTAAAACCTTCTTTTACCATTACAGTTCTAATTTAATACTGTGTTTCATGTAAAGGAGAGAGCATCCAAAGTTGCTTTACATCTTATTACTGTAACATTCTGTTAGCTTTGAACTGTGATTTTAAAGTAAGAGTTTATACAACAAAACTTCAGGAAATGGTTTGTCAGTTTAGTAAAGCCCTTCTACTGATGTTTTTTACATTTGTGATGCAATATTTCTCTCTCTTAAATGTCTCTGTCAGTAGTAAACTTCTGAAAATACAGAGGTTGCAAAAGCTTGACATAGTAATGTACTAATCCTGATTTAAGCACCATGTGGTATTCACTTTTCTACCCTTCCTGCAGCTCCTTGTATAAATAGCTGTATCTACAAGAGTAATTCACAAAGAAGGACTAAAGAGATAAATACAGCTGAAGAGAGGGAGATAAAAAATAATAAAGTGAAAATTCAGACTGTACTTTAGACAATGCAGAAATGGGCAAGAGTCAGCTTAGTCTGATGGATAGTTGGTCATTGCTTTAGTGGTCTGGGAGATAAAAAGAGGACAGAGGAGTGCTCCTGCAAACTTTTTTTGCCTATTTTATTATAGAATAAACATTATGTGAAGAGTTTGCTCTTCGTCTATTTAACATACATGCATAGTTCAAATTATATTTATATAAACTCTAAATGCACAACTGCAAGCACATTTATAATGTGTATAGATGTGAAGACATCTATCAACTTCTAATTTATTTAATTTCCACACTTGTCTGTAGAAGTTATCTAAGCTGAAAACTTTCACAGGAAGGGCATCAAGCAAGCTAGCTCATTTATTTGATTGATTTAATTCCTACAAATTACTAAATTAATATGGAGATTAAAATTTCTTGGAATAACATGAAGTCCGTCCCTCCTTTCATTCTTCACATTTGCCATCTGACTTTCTTCTCCTTCAACTAAAGCTTCTTGTCCTGCTTTGCCCCTCCGTTTTCACTGATCTGAACATGTATATCACCCTTCCCTGATTCAACACAGAGTCAACTAATTTCATTTGCACCTGTAAGAAGTTTTGTTTTTAGAAGCTCGAATGAGCAAAACTGGCTGAAGGTAACAGGCTTCTAAATAACTTTCATGGGTTTACATGCATTGACTGCTCTTAAAGTACCTTTTCCTCTTGTGCATAATGCTGTTTCTGGCTGTTTAAAAAAAATGCAAAAGTACAACCAACCAAACAAACCCAAACAAACAAAAAGCCATCTACACTTTCCTCACCAAACCAAAATACCAATGTAATGTGACAGCATCTTGCTGTAATAATTTTACCCTGCTGATAGCTTAAAAACTTGTTACATACAGAACAGTATAAATGCAAAGATTTTGAACTTTGGTCATTTCCTTAAAAAGCATGAAAATTTAAATTTGGTTGTGAGATGGCAGACTCAGTCAAACAAACAGTCTCTTTCATTTGTGATTTTTTTTTAAAGATTTATTTCACTTCTTAAAACTCAAAGACTTTTATTGCCAAACTTTGAAATGAAAGAAAAGAGTTACCACAGTTAAAATGCTGAGCCAAGCAATGTGAGAGAGTCTGGAATCAGTCCACACTCTGTTTGGGTCAGATATAACTTGGTTAAGGTTAGAACAGATGGAAGTTGTGTTTAGTCATGACTATGGCATCAAGCATCCCTGAAGCAAATAAAAGAATCGTCTCAGTAACTGATGGCTGTGTTCTGATGTCACTAACAAGGCTACAATCAATATTAACTACATGATGCAATTAGGTTCAGAAGACACAATTCAACATGGGGTTTGTGCACTAATACTTCATAATTAAAATGTAAATGACTGACATTTACTCCACTCATACATGTTGTCCAATTCTTCTGGACACTTACATTTGGCTAAAGCAATTACTCTCATAATAGATTACTGTATGCAGAAAAACATCAAATTAAGATTATCGCACACATAAATAAACAAAAAAACCCCTAGGCTATGCAAAAGATGCATGAAGGCATTTCATAAAGTTATTATATTTGCAGAAATAATATGAAGTACTGAATATACTAGTCAAAAATACATGTGAGTTAGTTACAGACAACAATGTAAAATAATTACAATAAGACTAACTAATAAGGAAGACTCACTGTTATTTAGAAAGGCAGCAGAATTTTCTTTCTATAAATTGGATTTCAAGGCTTTATACTGGAAGCTGCAGGTGGATACATACAAAATAATTATGAATAAGAAATACTTGAGAATCAAGTGAACCAAAGCCAATATATAAAACAAATAAGATTTCTGCTGGGAATGGAAGAAAAGTATGGAAAACCCTCTAAGGCAAATGCAAAGACTATTAAATGAAATTTGAGCAGAAGTCCAGTTTAGGGAAGATATCCAAGAAGGAATCAGAACAAATTTGATCCAGGGCATATATAGAGAGGTAATTTTTAAAATTAAAGGTAAATTGTTTATAGCAAACACAATATTAATAATATAATTGGGGCTTTTGATTGGTTAGTTTGTTTGCAGACACATCAAAATTATTCTGTCCAAAACAAGGATCCAATGACAAATTGATACCAAAATATAGTGATTTTTTTTCGTAAGGAATATGCTAACTTTTTATATTTTGAATTTGTTTAAATATAAATTAATACTAAGATTGCTTATATCTATGAGTGTATGATTATCTATTGTATATGGAAAATAATCCTAGATTTCAAAAACAGACCCCGAAAAACTTGAGAAAAAAGTATTTGAGATATCTAAACTAGGCAAAATCTAAAATGTATATATATATACATATAAATAATATATTTTCAACAATAACTAGGGGCTATAAAAAGGGGAAAGCACTGCTCTAATTATTTCACTGCATCTCAAACAAACCCAACAATGAAATGCATAAATGTTTTATTTAAGATAAATTCATTTGGCTAATAGTCTAAGCAGTTTTCATATTTATGTAGGTTGCTTAAAGCTGGGTAAGTTTTCAATAAAAACATAGCTGAAAATATGCAGTGTTAAATTAACACTATTGGTACCCTTTTCATCTCCTTCCAGTGATGATCAAAATTGATGGAATCAAGATGAGTTGCTGAAGTGTGGCCATGATGTCTAATCTCTGTCATTAAAACTGGATTGGATGGTTGAACATTGAGATAAGACTTGTCCATGGAAATAGTTAAAAAAACTGATGCCTTAAAGAACCTAGAAATGAAACAACACACTTTTAAATAATATTAGTATGGAAGGTAATATAAAGGATGGTCTTTGTTGGAGGCCTCCAGGGGCAGATAAGGCAAATGTCCACAAAATGCCCACTCCCCCACGGGAGGAACACAGTTCTATAAGTTTGGGAAATTAGCATATTTGACAAAAACCACCAATTAGAGGCATCAGTGGCAAGGCAATTTCCCACATTTCAACCCTCTCTGAATTCCACCCTCATTTTTTAGGGACTAAATGTTGTTGACGAAAACGTGTCTCAAAGAGCTGGTTTTGACCTTGGTTCCCTGAGTTCAGCTTCCAAGATAGGATAGGGACCTTGTAGCCCCAGCTTGGAGCTCTGGAAGATGTTTTGTCTTTCTGCCTATCAGAGCAGGGAAGAGTACTGGGAAAGCTAGCCAGGAATTATATAACTATACAAAATAGTCAACAGAGTTGCAAATGTATGAGTTAAGAATACAGAGAATACGTAAAAGAAAAAAAAAGCAAAAATCATTTTGGCATCACAACAATGAATATTTCTGGATAAAAATACTATTAAAAATTGGAAAAAAGTAATCAAGATGGGGTATTGCAAAACAATGATAGCTAAATGAAAAATGTCAAACAATCTAACTTTTATATTTTGAAAGTTGAATGCACACACAGAAACTATTGCCTTTCTTAGCTGTGTTCATTATCATAATGTAAACTCTAACTTGTGGTGGTTTTAATGGCTTTTAATATAAAAGTGGCCATTTTATGCCCATTATCATCACTATCATCCAAGGTTCAGCTGTTCTTATTATTAGAAAAGTTAGATTAATAATCAACTTTTTAGTTCCCACTAGTAATCACCTGCCCTACAGATTTCACAGAAACAGCTTTCTTTGAAAAGCGTTCTGAACCATGCCATGCATCCCATGGTAGTTCTGACTCATTTTCTATTATTCTTATTGCTATTATTAAAAATTAATTTATTTCCTGCCCTTGGGAACAGCAGATTAGACCAGCTCTTGCAAACTCTAGCAGTGTAAGCTAGGCAGAATTTAAAGATTTTCAGCCAGAGGATACTGGCAAAATCAGACACATGCTATAAAAAAAGAACAATTTGACCATTTCAATTGCTCCCATCCACTAATGCAAATTGCCATTGACATCACTTAATAAACCAGTCTGACTTGTGACAGCTTATGGCTTTGATTCCTGACTCCTGTCAAACCAAACCATAGCAGCTGAAAGGAATGCCACTCCCTTTAGTAATAACTCTTACTTGCCTCGCTCAGCTAAGCACAAGTGCAACCAGTTCAAAATAACTTTTCTAAAAATCTACATTACATACAGGGCTCAGGGAAAAGTCAGACATTTGTTCACTGTTTGGGGCAAGACAGATTTAGTGCAAGAAGCATGGGATCTGAGAGGAAGCTATAGACTATTACATGGTACAGGAACTTTCCTTTCTTTTTACTGAGTTTTTATTTTCCATCCAAAATATAATAATAATGAGCACATAGACTTTGAGGCAAAGAATAAATTACCTCTGAATATCTACTACTTACTACTACATAATTGAAGAATATATAATAAAATACTTCTTGACTTTTTCCCCAAGTACCTGCATAATTCTGAACAGAGGAAGAAACCACAACGCTCCTATCCTTTCATACAAAATCTATCTCTCTCTGCCTATAATGAAGACCATTAGGGTTTTCAAAATAGAGCGAAATCAGGTTAAAATTGTTTTCTTTTGTTTTGCTTTGCTTTGCTTTGTAGGGCATGGCACATTTTTTTGGAATACAAAGACATCCTCAAAATGTATTTGATGACAGCAACACTTGGAAAGACTGACTGAACCAGACATTCTCAGGTTCCCTTCTGCTCCTCCCAAGAACCAATAACTTTTTATTTAGAAGAGAAGAGAAAATAATTGGTCTTTGTTACTTTCCATAAACTTTAGCATTAATAGTTAATCTAAAACCTATTCAGCTATTTATATATCTTAATATAAGTCATTGATATCCACTTCTTTGACTTTTAGATGAGCTACCTTGTGTGGTGCCTAAGGTCCAACAGAAACCACATTGAAATATGGCCAGTGGGGTAATTTCAAGGCTAAGGATGGATCCAATTGTGCAAGACTGAAGGACAAAATGAGAGTTAATATCCTTTGATGTGATGGTTCATTATAACCAGAAGTAGGAGATAATGATTCTCTTGTAGTGGACTGAGTAGTTGTGGGGACAGTCGACTGAAGACAAAGTTAAATATTAAAAAAAAAAAAAAAAAAGCAAAATATCTCAAAACTGCTTCTTTCCTATCGGCTATACTTCAGCTGGTTGCGCAGAAATTCACTGACATATTTCACATGAAGATTAACTTGTCAGCAGTAAGACCAACAAAACTGGCTGAAGAAGCAAATCTCTGCTAGCATATCACCATGGAATACTGCTGTACTTACATGCTGTGAATAGAAACATGTTTGTGAATTACAGTTCAGATGTTTACTGAGTTATTTCATGAAGGAAGATGACTTTTAAAAAAGCAGTTAAAAGGAGATAAGAATACAGCACACAGTCTCCAACACTATCACACTGCCACATTAGAAAGTGACCTCCAAGTTCAGGCTTGTACAAGCCTCTCTAGTTATCCTGTGGGACTTACGGTAGTTTGTGACACCTGACATACAGATGAGTTATTTTTAAGGTGTTGATATTTATCACTGAGAGAAGTGCTTAGAGGGAGCTTCATTAGGGGTTAATTTCAACCCACATCCTTTATACAATAAGAAAAATTTCCTCCTAAAATTCAGGAACAATAACATGAATATTGACATTCCTGGCTTTGCACCATCAAAATGAAAAAAAAACAAACTAAAAAAACCAACCAAAAAAACCCCAAAAAAACAACAAAAAAAAAAAACCAAGAAAAAAACTGAGTACCCCATTTATCAACTGTAGTATCTCAGCTTCAAATTTTAATAAATGAAATATTTGCTTTTAGATGGACTTAACTCACATGTCTTTACCAGTCATGGGTTTTTCTAAAATAACTTCTTCTGGACCCATTTTCTAGTGCAATATCTGCTTAAGCAATGCTTTTATTTCAGTATTTTTAGTGGTTGTAACACAGGGCTAATTCAAAGAAAAACCCACAAAGAATAGAAAGCAGCAGGCTCACAACCTTGCTCTACAACAATAAAACAAACAAAGCCCCCCTACGTTGGCTAATGCCTATTTCTTAATGGTTCAGCTACCTCATATTTATTCTCAGTTCTCAAAGATATTCCAGACTGCTCTGACTTGGTTTTCCCCATAATAATACTTTGAATTTCCTTTTACTGAAACCATGATAATGCCCAGCAGGATGCTGTGAACTTTCCAGAAAAGAACACTATGGAACCTGAATTTATTGCCTTAAAATCATTGTCCTAAATGTGGCAGCCTGCATTTCTATATTTTATTTTCTAACATTGCTTTCTTGAGGAAAAAACGAAACAAAACACTAACATTTAAATCAAAAATTACTGTCACTTTTCTGAAACAAATCCCTATTAGTACTTGACTACATATATATAATTTCTCAATAATTCAACAGTCATTAAGCATTTGTATTAATGCATTGCTTTTAAGTCAGTCAATTAGTCTGAAAGTAATTTTATTTTGGAATTATTTGCTTTCATTTTTATTGCCTTGTTCTTGTCATAGATTCCCATGTAAGTATGAAGTGCTGTAAAAAGTATGTGAATCTCAAGAAATCCTCTATATTTTTATATCCTGTTTTTAAGGGAGAAAGCCACTTGCCAAGCAGAAGGTGAACTTTTATCAAAATGGTTAGAAAATACAAAAAATCTTGTGCATAATTTGATTGACAAAATTATGTTTTAGCACACGCTCTTTCCAGTAAATTCTAGCTTAGCAGTCCTAGGAATAGTTGCAGATGCTCAGCATCATCCTGATTCCCTGAAAATCAGGAGGAAACAGGTTTCTTACAGCCTGATGGACTCTGCTTAAAGCTTGGCTTTCACATGGAGTTCCTTCACCCAATTACTTCATGAACATTTAGGTAGTTGCTTTAAACACTTTTCTTTCTAGAAACTCTTTCTAAAGAAATTAATTTCCAAGTGTTCATTAGTTCAGAATAGGCAGTCTGGGCAGAGGAAAACACAAATCCTTTTGGTGAAGATGTGACTGCAGATCAGAGAAGCAGCCCAAGGAAGGGCCTTTGTAATGTTGGTGAAATTACCTTTGGCAAAGAGATTTTCCTCTGCTCTCTCTCACAGCAGAGGAAAGGCATGCTGAAGAAAGTGGATGTGCTTTGGAGCTGGCACAGGAAGGTTCAGGTGCTTGCTTGTGTCAATGTAGCACCTGTTGGTTTAGTTCTCTGCTAGAAAAACACAATTTATTTTTCTTCTCCTAGGCCTTCCAAATAGCATCTTCTCACTGCAGATTTCAGAGCACAATTTGGAAACTCCACATAAAAATGAAGTATACAATATTAATCAAAGTGCATTTACTACAGTGAAGTGAATATTTTTTCTGCCGTTTTAAGACAACAACCAAAAACCAAGACAAGCAGAAAGTTCTTTGGATTGCTTCAGGCAACTTAAATACTTTAGAACATCTTGATTATTTTTTAGTAGATAATTTGTTAAAGATGGAATGTTTTTTAAAAAAGGGAGAAGAAAAAGAATAGAACAGCCCAATTAGAGCTAAGGAGCGTATTTATTTCAAACTGAAATCTTTTATCACACACCTGTGCTTTTATAAACAGTGTCAGCAAAACAAACTTTGCCAACAATATGAACTTCTCATAAATATGTATTAATCATTCCTGAATTTTTATTTTATATATTAATATATTTAACCCTACCAACACAAGCATGAAGCAGCAGAGAGAGAGTATAATCACTGTCACCTTAATGGCAGAAAAGTAAGTCAAACATCTGCTGACCTTTGGGAAGCATCTGGCTACAGTTCTCTCATGTCAGTTTTTCAAAGAGGGCTGTGGTAATTGTGGAAATCACCTTGAGCATTGCATGAAATTACATGTTTAGCATGTTAACCCATAAATAAGAATGAAGGTAAGATATAAAAAGATAACTATTAATAACACCGCTTTCTCTCTGCAGATATCCAACACACCCTAATTAACTTTCATGATTTATTAACCTATTTTTAGAGATGCAGTAATCGAGTGAACAAGCAAGGACTGAGCTCAAGGACATCTGGGACCCTGTAGTAGACCAGAGTGAAATATTCATCCCCTTACTCCCTGCTTCATTCTTTAAGCAGATTATCTTGAGAATATGCAGCATTAAGAGAAGTCTTCCACTTTTCTCCCACTTCAAACACGAGATTTCTGATAGGTGAGAAATACAAGGTAAAATATGGCTAAGCTCCTCTTATATTTCAAAGTCAAGGAATTGCCCCAAGTCAATGTTGTCTCCTTCATGGGAGAATTTCCAGCACAGGTATTTCTCCCCCTGTGATCTGATTTGCAGGACTGAGGTATGAAGTACTTGTGCTGCGAGATGAACAATGGGGAAAAAACTGCATTGCGTGTTACATATTACATTACAATTCTCATTATATGAGTATATATTTATGACTGCAGAACATGTATAAATTAGATGTATTCATATGTATATTTTCCTCATCAACAAGTATATCAGCATATCAGAGAAGGTCCCTTCACATTTCAAACAAAGCAGCAGTCTGGCATAAATTATTCTGCAAAACCACTGTGAATTAATTCAAGCTGGAAGGGTCATCCCATGTGCATCAAAAATATGGCCTTTTACTCTATTGCATCACATGATAATTCAGGGTTGTAGGGCAATGATTAAGTGACAAAAGATTTCAATTAATTAATTGTGAGTTTTCAAGAGGTTCACAAGGGAAAGGGCAGGAGAGATTAATTGATTTATTGTACAACAATGCTGCTTCTGCTAATTAAATCTTTCATTAAGATCTTAGGAAAATGGGAGATATCCACCTCTTTTTCCTTTTAGCTCTTGTATTCATTGATAAAAATAGTAACATACATTTGTGTTTATGCTCCCCTCTTCCTAAAATTTACAAGAGCCTAGTAGACCCATGTTGCTCTCCTTCCACCTATGGATACAATGAAACTATATATATATATATATATCTCCTGTGAAAGGAAATCATATATATAGTTACGCAGAATTATTTAATTTTTTTCTTTGAAAAAACATTTCACAAAATTTACTGAACATATTGCTAACCATGAGGATCCAAACAATTGAGTCAATATAAAATAAAAAACTCCTTCGTCTAGCTAAGATTTTAAAAAAACTTACTAAATTGGCAAGTTTTGGACACCTTAGTAATTTTGGGATTTCTCCAATTAAAATGAAAATATACACTAGAAATAGATAATCCATCAAGAACAAGAGCTTCTGTTTATAATTTCACTGCATTTATTTACAGGAATATTAAGGTACAAGAAGATCTGACTTATTTACAGGTGATATACCAATACATAACTATCTAGTGATCTTAGATTGATCCAATCCAAGATTATTAGGCCTCAGCATTACAACAGCAGTTCTTACATCCACAGTACCAACCTGAGCTTATACACCCCTACACAGCTCTGCTATTTCTATATTAACTTTTCTCCTCTTCCTGAACTGGGAGAATCAGTTCTGATGACAAACCAGAGGTGTTTTTACCTCTTGAATTGCTGGGTTAGACTAGATGATCTTTAAAGTCCCTTCCAATCCCATTTATTTGTTTATTTGATTTAATTTCTTTTAATCCTCTCCCACTCTTATGTTTATCAAGGCCTCTTCTCTCAGAAAACAAACTGAATCCTTGAGGATTCCACCACCTTTTAGGTTCAGAGTTAGAGAACATTTAAGTGAGTGCTTAAACACATTTTTTCAGCGATGGCATTTTTGGATTTTCAGCCCTCCTGTATCTCTATGCTAATCTTTGTTTCCTAATCCCCCAGGACTGTTAAGGCATCTTTTTTGCATCTGTGCCTTTAGCAGTTTTCTCTTTCCTACAAGGGAAAACCACTATTCTAAGTCATAAGTCATCTGGATCTCTCATAAAATTAGTCAATAACCTAAAATAATTTCTCTGACTGTTGGTGGGCATGACACATGAACAATTCAGTATTTTTACTGAAAATGAAATTACTTCCTCTCTAGTTGCTTGGCAACAAACAAACAAACATTTTCTCCAGAAGGTTAAAGTATTCTAGAAGGTGGTGGAATCCTGAAGGTTACATGTTATCCAATTTTGTTAGGAGCAAAGAACAAAACCCTAAAGAATTGCTTGATCCCTTCTGTTCAGACAGGATATCAAGATATATGTTGAATAAATTTCGTTAAATTTTTGCTCTGAAAGGCATTTTTTATGGTAGGCTAATCTAAATCTTTTTACAAAATGTGTAATGCAGTCAGCTTTCCTGAATTCAAAAATCCTTTTTCTGACATATATTGGAGCTGATGGGCAACCTACACACAGAAGAATGGGGAAATAGAAAACAAACCTTTTAAGTGGCTATGAATTCCAAGTAAATCCTTTTGCCAATTTCCTATCAAAAAAAAAAAAAAAAAAAAAAAAAATAAAATTAAAAAATGCTGCTAATACTTTAAAATGTCTGCAGAGGCACAGAGATCTGCCCAGAGGTTTCCACTGAGCCCTGAGGGATCCCTTCCATAGTGCTGGAAAGGACACAACAAAATCATTCTGAAAGGAACAATATATCCCAAACCAGCAAACCTGGTCAGTCTGCAACCCTTGAACACTTTTTTTAGTTGATAAAAACTGCCTAAATGATCTCGGCAACATCAAGGTAGATACTGTCTTTCTGTCATTACTTGTCTTTAAATTTAAGCTGGTTCTTTTCCAAGTTGCAGATCTCTACAGTTACTAAAAACATCAATTCTGTGTCTTTTAACATCAGTTTTCTTTTGATGCTTTCAGGGAGTTACTTAAAAATAGCATCACAGAGTCGTGCTGAGCAATTAAAGAAGATTCACAACTTATATGGTTTGTCCATATTTTCTTACCCCTGTTCTCTCCTTGTGCCCCAGCAGGCTTGAAATAAGCAATCTCTCCTCAGGAAGCATCATAACATAAAATAAATGGGTGAGCTAAAGCAGCAGTAGCAATTTTCATTTATGGAAAAAGTCTGCAGTAGTTGTAAATGCAATTATTAAGTGCTTCCATCCCCAAAAAATTGTCTTTATTTTATTGTGTAAATAAATTTGACTGGTAAGGTGTTGAGCTTTTATGCTACATAGTTGATATTATTTAATCTTGCTAAAAATAGGGTGTAAAGTGAATATACTAAAATTACTGCAATTTATTAGCCACTTTGTTGCCTTGGACACCATGAATTTTGTTATTTATTACAGTGAAGTAAATAGATACCTATATAATATGCCCATTACTTCATCTTTTTATCTTTCTAAGAAGAATTAGTAATTATTGTTCCCCAATTTTTGACACTTAATGAATGATTAAATATAGTTATTTCATTCAAAGTTGATTTTTTTATTCATATATATTATTAATAACTTCATTTCAAAACTAAATTAGTCATTCCCTTGTTGTCTGTCAGATTCTCTGTTCCTCCACAGCTGGAGCATCTAGTGAGTGTGCCATAAAACTGAAGCAATATGGGAATGTACACTTTGCTGTTTGTTGTTTTCTAGAGTGAGAGCAGAATTCCTAATCTAAACATGTTTTACCACAGAGCACAAGACACATACAATATTGTAAACCACATCATTTTACAGTAGTCTTAAGATTAGTTACCCTTGTGACATATTCTTTTTGTTGAATTAAATGCATGTTGTTTAACTGTACAGGTCTTTGCATAGAGTCATTTATGTTGGAAAGGACCCTTAAGATCCAAGAATACAAACATTTTTAAGTTTGAAATCTTTTTATGGTTTTTCAAAAGATACCTGGGATGCATTTATTCACGGATAGATAGGAAATTTCTTATAGGTCTTGAGATTCTGAAATATGAGTGTAAATAAGTTGCCAATTGAGCCTTTGTTTTCCTTTTTCTTAGTCTGGGGATTCATTTAAATAAACATATTTTGCACGAGTCTTATTCTGATGTCCAGCTAATCATTATTTCAAAGAAATAATTTTGAACGACCAATATTTTTTGTAGTATACTACCATACTTTTCTTCTACTAGAAGCAGGGTACTTTTAACCCAGGGGAAAAAGAAATTTTACTGTTGAGTTTGGAAGAGAAATATTTAGAGAAATGTATTATTAAGAATCCCACTGCTAAAATGTATCCTTGGTCTGTAAGTGTCCAGTTATGTCAGTGCACAGCCAAGAAGATTTTTTTCAAGTTGCTGGTGAAGATGCAGCTCAGTTTAAGGCCTTCATAGTTCTGATTTTGTGGCTGTTAACCCACACATCCTGAAATGTATTATTTCCTTGGCTGCTGACTTGGGACACAGCAGCAGCAGGGATACCTGAGACAGGAGACTGACATTGCATGCCTGGTGCTGCCAAGTCACTGGCTGAATACATGCTTTTCTTCTTGCAAAATGTTATTATTTTCCAATAGTCTGGGAACATGAATTTCAGAAGCAGTATGTGGAAGAAAAGGATTTTATTAAACATCATTTAATGCCATAAACATAATTTAAACCACAACCAGTCAGTCTGATTCTGTTCTGTAGTGAGGCCTTTGTCTCACTTGCAGGACCACAAACCTCTATGTTTTGTCAGAAATAATTTTACAGATCTAGAATAATAAGTTACAGTTCTTCTTCCCCATAGAAATAGAGTTTTAAAGGATGTTCTATAGAAACCTGAAGATATCTTCAAGAAACTGTAAAATATTAATTTCATTAGTCATTGATGGGATGAGAGCAAGCAAAATGGACTTCTCTTTTCTTAATGGATATAGAGAGAGTGCATTTTGTCAAGTTGTTAATTAGATCTTAGGAGACAGGCAACTCATTAAAGCTTTGTGTGTTCTAAATATTATTTTTCATAAAGCTATTTACATATATTGCTTTCACAATTAAATTCTAATAGGAGTACAATTTTAAATAGAAAACATTATTCAGAATTTATGTCTGATATATTAGTGCTCTTGTGACAGTGCTGGGATTCAGAGAAACTTATTTTTTTCTTTCTTTCACGTTTTAGAGCCTTCCTCCTTGAAGATTGTCATTGACTTGTTAATTAGTTTTGTCAGTCAACTGCCTCAAATCAAATTACCAACTTTTTTCCTAATTTTAATTTTAAATCTCAGATCCTTCTGACTGAAATGGTGGGGAAAGGACACACTGGAAGCTTAGAGTTGGCTGTGGGCATATAAATACAATAAAATCAGAGCACAGTAAGGATTTCCAGTTTCCTCTAATGCGCATATCTGAGCAATATTAAAGGATCAAAGCTCTGTCTATCATTCCATATCTTTTTTACCAATTTAAGATTAAATACTCTATCATCCTCTGAATGCACTAGAGAACCATATTGAGGTTTCTCATTACTGGTATATTATTAAAAGGTTTCTGAAGGACTTGTTGAGATATTTGATAAAACAGAATAAATCTCTTTGGAAAGTTATGGTGAGTTGATAAAATATATTTATAAAATATCAAAATGGACATTAATCTATTTAATTGATACAAATTTTAAACAGAAATCAGAAACATTTTTGTTGTATTAAATATGCTGCCAAGGGAAACAATTTAAGTGGTTTTCAGTCAAGAACACTTCCAGCTTTCAAAAATTTTATTCCTTATGATCTGTTTGGAGGAATGTGTGAGCCAGTGTGAACTTACAAGAAACTTTTACCAAATATTCCATAAATTTTATATTTTTAACTAAATAAAAAAGCTTCTGAAGTCTTCAGAAATCAGTGTTCAAATTCACTGTTCTCTTACACAGTAATTTATCCTTACCTTGAATCAACTGTGCTAAATTTCTTGTTTTATAAAGGAATACTTTCTTTAAAAAATATTATTTTGTTTCTATTAAAGAACATACTTATATCAGTCACAATAAATTCTGAGATACAAATGTGATGGATGTTTACTCTTGAAAATTACTTGAAAACGGACAAAGTTTCACCTCTTAAACAAACAGAAGCCTGTGTACTACAAATCAGAAGAAAGGACATCTGCTACTGAATAGTATGTATTTTGTAAAAATATCTCTAAGCAAGATGAATAGTTTTTAACTCAGTTTACACCCTCTCCAAGAAAAATTATTTACTTAGATAAAAGGAATTATGTAAGTAAAAACTTGTAGCAGAAATATCATGAACTTCAAAGTCAAAGAAAACAAGATTATTGCAGATAAACCACAGATTAATTTTTTTGAAATGCAAAAGAACATTCATAATTTGCTCTACTTGAAAACCATACAGTTAGTCATAGATATATTTTCTTTACTCTTGCTTGTACATTTGTAAAATAGCAACAAATTTTCTGTACTTTAAATATCCACCAGAATATCAAGAACTGCGGAGACATTGTCATCCCAATATTAGGCACAATTTATAAAAGTCACTTGCACAATACTGCCTCTTACTTTCCTGTATGTCAAAAATAAGAACATTTTAATAAGCACTAGAAAACATAACCACACAATATTATTATATATATTCACAGAATCTTCTACTAAAGTAACTTCATATCAGAGACCTAGACAAGTAAACTGATTAGAACCATAAATGTGTCAATTTAGGATTATGTAAATGTAAATGTAGGATTACATTTCATATGGGAAGATCTTTGGTGGATTTAAACACTCTACAAATATTGACAAAATAAGATACTTGATCCCAATTGCAATACTCACTAGATATAAGAAACAAACAGAGAGCAACCTGATAGCTGAAGAAATAAGTTATTTCCATGTAGAGTGCAACCTGGAGAAAAGTTTCTCTTTCTATTTTTAAGGGCATTTGTACAATTTTTAAAATGGTAATGACATGAAAGAAATTTTCTACGATCTTACAGACACAAAATAAAGGACAAAAGTCATTGATTCATATTATAAATCTCTAGTATTTTACATACAAAAACTTTTTTCTCAGGTTCTCACGAGTCCCCAGAGACTAACGGCTATGCAAACACGGAAAAGAATAAGTATGAATGACTATCAAGTTGCTAATTTCATTTCTTCTTTGTCTTCAGCTAAATTAACAGTGCCAGTTATAAACCCACCAGTTTCAGCTTCAGCAATAAGATACTTGTTTGTTTGTTGCACAAAGTTTCAACCCCAAAACATTCTTAACCAGGAAAGCTCCTTGGCAGTGTCCTCCACCTTGCAAAATCATCTACCTTGTGGCCACAGAGGTCCAGAGAGCACAACTCTCTAATTTCAACTTTAGTTTGGCTTTCCAGCTCTTTCTCTATGTGTTGTATTTCATTCCTATCCTTCTAAAAGGCGGGTTCTACGAGCATCATTGCTGTACCCTGCCACGTTTCATCCTCTTCTTCCACCACCATTTTCTCTCTTGTGCACTTGAAATCTAAAGTAAAAACCAGTAAACCAATAAAAACCAGTACATCCTAAGTTGTTTTCCATGAATTCACTGACCTTGTAGATTCCAAGGGGATCACATAGTCCAGAGCCCATGGTCACTTCTCTTGTACAATGAGTCACTGAGCTTAGGAAAACAAGACAAAGTCATCCTGGCTGTGCAGGTCAAAATCAACCTTATAATAAAGTATTTCCCTGCACCTCGCAGTGACAAAAGTGCTCTTTCTTGATAAAAAAAATTGTTGGCTACATACATTTATTGGTAGCAACTATGAAGCAGAAATTCCACTGGCACTATCTCAGTCAAGTATGCAAAGATCTTTATATTTTCCTGTATTATGAAATGTAATGAAGTGGTAAAATACCAAATCACTGATAGGAAAACAAATAAGGAAATTTTAATTTTTATGTTAGGTGTTTCCACAATAGTTTATCGTGCACCTTTCCTCTCCTACCCATCATTTCCGTGAGATAGGAGTCTGAGAAAATAAAATGCTTGTCAATAATTTCACACAAAATACTGGTTGCTCAACATTTATCACTGAGGTCAACAACAACAAAAATGTTTTGAACTAGAGATCAAAGCTTAAATAAAAGGACATCTGTCAGGAAAATGGAGAGCAATGATAGTAAGTCTCCAAACCCCAGGATACCAGATGAGAGCATGAGCAAGAACCAGAAAAATCTGAAAGGCAGCACTAAAATTAACCTAGACAAGCAACATCCCTTATCTGGAAGACTGGACAAGGCAGAGCAACCAGAAGACTTTTCTAATGCTCCTTTTTTTGGGGTGTTCCCTTCTAAAATACATTTCATCCAGAAAATTGCATTTTATTTTCAAATAGCCACAGATGCCCTGAACTTTAATAAATGCAGATGATATACATTGCCTACAGCTGAACACCACAAAACCACACTGTTATCTTCATTTGCATTATGAACTACTCACTTCTTCCATATGTCCACATGATACCTCTGAAAGCTCTGATGTCTTCATTTTTCCTGTCAGAGGCTGTAAAAATTACTTAGTGTGCTTTTTTCTTTCAGCATAAAAAAAGGAAAAAAAATCTGTATGCAAATTCATAGTTTATTCAAATGCATAAATCCAAGTAGAGACATCTGCTGCTAGTAGTAGAGCAAGAGGCAAGTGTCCTGCACTGATTTATGTTTTTATTGCCTGGCCTCAAAATTGACATTCATAATATCTCAACATTTGGTTTTTTCTGCTATAAAAGAAGCCACACGATTTATAGTAGAAAAAACAAAACCAAACAAAGCAAAAAACAAAAACAAAAAACCCCAAAGCCTCCTTTTTTTTACAATCCTATTCTTCATTATTTTCTTAAAATTTCTTAAAAAAAAACAACTAGACACTCCAAAATTGAATGGATTTTTAGTGAAAAAAACCTACCAAAAACAATAAATAAAACCAATGAACAATTGCAAAACAAAAAATTGGAATGCTTTCGCTTTTCTGTCAGGCAGCTATTATTTAAATTCTCATTTTTGTAAGCATTCTATTTCATATTTTTTAATCCTTAAAGGCCTTTAGGAGGATTTATCCTATCATCAGGAAAGGAAACAGAATTAACATTTGCTAAAATCTGGCTGCCATGAGTCAGTGGTGAACACCTACTTAATATGTTTGTAAAACTGTTGTTTCCACGTAACACATACTGATATTTTGATATCTTTCACATATGTGCAGACATGCATGCCAGGATACCACTATAAAATTTCTTCACTTCCTAGTATCCAATAAAATTCTAGTTTTCTGAGGCCAATACTAGACTGTCTTATAGGTGACAAGGTCAAAATGCACATGAATGGATTGTGAAAGCCAGCGGCTTTCTTATTCTTTGGAAAAGATCTTAGATGAGGACAAAGTATAAACAGAAAAAAAAGTTCCCTTTCTTAACAGCCTCTGGATTCCAGATATTTTCAGATTTTGCTTCTCTGATAGCACAAGGTGAAATTCATACCAAAAATGGAGTAGACTCGAGTGGGACAGCATCTATTTAGGAAAAAGCAAGACTAAATGATAAAAATGATCTTAAGTTTTGAAAAAGTGCTCTTAAGTTCACTGAGCCAACACAGAAGAATGGTATTAAACTACATTCACATTTATGTACCTAATATATTAAAAATCACTTCTGATAAATAAAGCAAGTCTTTAGTGTAGGATAAGAATCATATACAGGAAGATATATGATAATAAACATAATAACACAAAATTGTTATTTTTTGTTATTATTATCAAACCTCCATTTAAATTAAACATTAATTTTGACTTGACAAGTAGTTAGAAAAAAAATCTTCGCTTCTATAATTACTGATTACTAATGTGATATGTTGCACTTAGTTGCAAGAAATGAAAAATATAAACAGGTGAGATAATTTTTACTTCTTTTTTTATTGTCAAAGCCAACAGGTGCACTGACCATCTGTCCCAGATCATACTATAAAAATTTTCCTACATAAACTCTAATTATAAACAGCTACCTTGCCTTTGTATCAGTCTCGTGAGCATTACTACATCACTATCTATTATTAAATTTGTGGCTTTCATGGTCTACATGGCCAAACTGGATGTAAATGAAAATTAACACCATGCTAAGAACTACCTAAAAAAAAAAAAAAAAAGATTATATATTCACTGGTATTTGGACAGAGTTGAATTGCCAATTTTTTTTTTTTTTTATCTCTATAAAGATTTGAGGTACAGATTAATTCTGAGTGTGGGAATACTCTGTGTTATTTAGAAAGGTCTACCTGGAATTTGACCTTTCCCAGCTTCTTCCATTCTCTTATAGCTTTCAAAGGTAGAGCAAAATTTTTGTGTTTCTAATATAAATCATAGTGTAATTTCATAGTACATTGGTTCAGTTAAAATGATGCACCAGAATAAAAATCAATAAAGTGATGAAAGAAACATTTTAAGAACATTTTCATCAGTATTTTTTTAATATGATTTATCAAAGTCTATTCATTAACTGTTTTATATTCTCAGAAGTGGGAGCTTTAATAAAAAAAAAGACAAACAAACCACACATTTCTTACTGGCCAGGCCAGGAGTTTGCTGCTGCTATTCCACATTAGGCTCTCAAGCAGTACAAGACTTCATAAAAAGACCTTAAAAGTTTAAGGTTTTAAGAAAACGCTGTAGAATAAAAGAGCAACGCTGTAGAATAAAAGAGCATCTCTGTAGAACTGTGATAATAGTCTTTATAGAACTAGAGATGTGGAAGTGTATGAAAAAAGAGTGCATTTCTAATATGATAGAAAAATACTGGATGGAAGTACTGAGAAAAGGAGATTTAAAGAACAGAAATATTATAAAGGGAAGGTAAAACAATTCAGACAAAATATGTTTTTTTCTGCACAAAGCAAGAAATTTCATTTTCAGGCTCCACTTGAAGTTACAAACTAATCTTTCACTACAAGAGCTTTTTCTTTCTTCTTAAGAAAAAAGAAATTCAAGATTTAAACAGTTATGTAGTAATTCAGTGGGTATGAAAATGTGCCAGGAATTTAATCCATTTCACATTCAGAAGCTCCTGAAGTTTGAGAACACATTTGGCCACATCTATATTTAAATTTGTTAAACTTAGTCATAATTTCTAAACATACTCTTCATCTTTTTTTTCTTGAAAGAAACATTTGCTGTAGAATAATGAATACAAATTATGCAAAGAAAGTCTTTAAAGAAATAGTTCTTGCATATTTTAAGCCTGTTAAAAAGTTGAGTTTGAAAGACATTGACATCCAGAGAGACTAATTTCTTTTTATAATAAGAAAAATCATCACAAAATTGCAGTTCAGAACATTTCAGTTAAGTTACTGGCAGGAAAATTTGTGTTACAACTATTTTTCAATTTTTGAAAGGCTAAAAACCTTACCCTATTCACATTGTATTAAGTAAAAATATTTTTAATTCATTTCCTCATCTCAACCTAAAGTAAAAAAAGAAAAGCTTAACATTTACCTTTCTGACAAAACTTTTCACATTCATAATGGAAGTTAACTTAGAAAGATGATTCAGCCATGGAAGATGGAATCTGCAGTCTCAGGATTCAGCTCCACTAAATTCACCAGCGACTCCTACAGGAAATAACACCAACACCCAAATAAATTCTTCCTCAACAGTTAGAATAGAGTTGGATACAGAAAGGAGCAAAGCCATGGTGAATATTGTTCACTCATGCTGATTGATTCCTCTTTCTGCATGGATGTGTTTGGTTGTGCAGGGTTTTTTTCATCACTTTCTTTTTAGCATCAAACACTGACTTTCCTCTTGCAAACTTAAATTCATTTAACATCCTACAAGCAGGAGAACTTCTCTTAGACTTAGTAGCTACCTGGACAGACTTGAAATTTGAAAGTAACCAGAGAACAGCAATCATTGCCAGAAGAACACCTGGGACCTTTTATGATTTATTTTACTTTTTTGGCTCACCATCTAGTCTTGTCTTCTGACAGAACCTCATAAACGTGGTGACAGAGACTTAGAGGAAGCTCAGCCAAGAGGAAGCTTAGAGACATCCCTGATAAGCTCAGCCAAAACCTCCTTGATGGGGAGTAGTTGGCAAGACAAAGAAACTTTGATAACAATCAGACATCTCAGAAAAGCAGGACTTAAGCAGCCTTATGTTCTGCACCCACTCAAGTCTATACAACAAAAAGCTACTAAAGAGATAACTCAGTTCATACCCATAAGAAGCCTCTCTGGGCAAGATCACCCAGACAGAGAGGACCCTGCCTGGATATGTCTGGCTGTCTTCAGCATCCAAGATGTGCATAATCCATAAGTGATGCTTTCCTGTCATTGATCAGACCAGCTCCAGGGAGCAGCTCAGTGCTCAAGGGCCAATAAAGCCAGAAACTCTTGTAAGTACAAAAGAACAGGTAATAATGGGAAAGGAAAGCAGTTCTCTGGAACCTTTTTTTTATTCTTTTCTAACCTTATTTTTTATGACTCAGTCTGTCTCAATATTCCAAATACGTAGCAGTTAAGAAAAGAATGAGCTGTTCACTTATTATATGGGATTTTTTTTTTTTTTTCATTTTTTAATAGCTGTAACAAAAAAAAATCTCCACCAGGCAGTTCTACTTTTGTTCTTTTCTTCCAATCTTTAAGGCTGTGTTAGCTGGAAGAGTGTTTTTTACAGATGCAATTTTAGCACACAGAAAAGTGACACTTTTCTCCCAGAAGAACCCTAAGTGTAGTTTTTACCCACTCTTTTCATACATTATCTTTGAGAGGCACTTTCATCCCATCAGCTTTGCTGGTTTTATACATGTTGAGATCCTTCAGACTACAAATGAATTTGAATTTTTATAGTATGAAATAAATTAACATAATACAAATGTACATACATTAGATGTACATTTTCAGTTTTAAAACATTTTTGGTCTACAACCATAATAAGGAACTTTGAAAACTGATCAAAGTTTATTTTTGTAATTTCGTGGATAAAAATGATCATGAACTTTTTTATCTTAAGCATCTTTAGATATCAATAAGCAGAGAGCATATCTCATGATTTTGTGCCCTGGACATGTAATAAAATATAGAAATGTAAAACTAACAAGAAACATCCTCTTCCTGCATCAGCTTCCTGATAACAACTGTAGAGTTGTTACTCCAAGGCTGGTAAACTCAAAGACAAAAAACGTGGTATATCTGTCCTGAAAGATATTTACTGGTTCAGTTAACAAAAGAACAAGTTGAGTAATTGTTGTGGAATTCTAGTGACACCAACCAGTTCTGCAATCCATTAAACAAGAATTCAAGAAACTTAAAGAATGTGGCATCTTTCCAAACTTGCATCCTGTGCTCTGTTGTATTTCTGGAGTCACCCCTAATAGGGATGCCAGGAGCATAAGGAGAGAAAATGTGCTGTGAAATTCAGCATCTCAAAAGCAGATTGATGGGTAAGAGTTTCTCTAATTCATTCTCTAGTTCTTTAAGTGAGGATATCCACCTACCTGTCACAAACACATATTTGTAAGCAGTCACTCAAAATTCTGTTTACCTCCAAATCACCTGAAGTTTGTACACCAGAAACAAGATTCCCAATAAACCTACACAAAACTGGAGAAACAAATAAAATACTGTTCTAACAATTTAAAAGCCTTTCCTACACAGGAGAGGGGAAAAAAAATTGCTCCATCCTTTTTCATCTAAACTTTATCTTTTAAATTATTTTTCATTTATGCTTTCTTCATACAGATCTGTACAGAATGGAGCTTCCTCCTTAGCATCATTTTCTTTTGTCATATTTCCATTTAGAATTTTTCCACTTTAGAGAAACTATTTTCAGAATGAAACACTTGAGCTAAGTTTTCTTTAGAGTGGTAGACCCTGCAGATCATATCTTAGTCATATTACAGCATAGAAACTTTGTTCTTAAAAGAACATTTATTTGGAAGGGAACAGGACTATAATATACTAACGAGAAATAAGCCAAAATAAAAAAAAAAACTAAAATATTTAGCGTATCCTGCTGATTCTGCTGATAGTTTTTGCAAGTGTACCAATCATTTGGTGATGCTGAGAAAAAGTCTAGACTGGGAATAGTAATGAAAAATAATCTACTGCTTATTCACATAGGTATCACAGTGGTGATACCTACGTAAAAAAAGAAAACACATAGAAGTAATAATAAACCATTCAGAAAGTTTTCCAAAGCAGCCCAGATTTATGAGGCTGACATTCACCTTATTCTTCCAGCTTGGCCTGCCTGCATTGCTACCAAAGTGGCTGCCATTTGTGACCTTCAGCTGTCATTAGAAACCAATCATATATAATCATATATGGTGTTTTCTCTTATCACAACCTATAATTGTTAGCAATTATATATATATATATATATATATTTATATATAATTATGAAGCAGTTAAACTCTTAGCATTTGACTATGTGTAGGATGCCCTGAAATAACAGGACCTTGATTTTGAAGACATATATGCTGACCTTATTATGGTTAATCACAAACATACAAGTGGACATTCAGATATCTGAAGGACTGACAGTCACTGGCTCAGGATAAAAGGGTCTTTTATTATAGACAATTTAATTATCTATAAAACAATAAAATTATTTAATTAATGAATAACAATTTTACTGAATTATTAACAAAATATTTAATTATATAATCATTATCAATTTTATTATATACAACATAAACAATTTCTAATAATGTTTAGAAAGCACATAAGAGATGAAAAAGAGACAATCCTAATGACTTTTGGAAAATAAACATATATAATATAAAAGCATATAATATAAAGATTATATGGTATGATTTCCATCCTGAGAAAGTCAGCTTCATACTTCTGAAGGCCCAGCGTTACTACACAATACTACCAAACGATCTAGTGGAAAACATCCCTGCCAGGCAGGGAGGGGTGAAACCAAAAGATCTTTAAGGTTCCTTTCAACCCAAATTATTCTATGAAAGCGCAAAAAAGTCTAGGAGACTTTTATCACCAATGATGGACCAATGTGCTCTCACTCCCTCCCAGAGAAGGTTCCCACAGAGAAGAACTGTGTACTGTTTTAGAAGACAAGAAAATCAACAAACCACCACACAATAGTCACTATAATGCAAAGAGTTTTATTAATAGCCCATATAGAAAATGGCTTTGCATTTTTTCCCCTCCACTAATTCTGTTTCTACTACATCAGCTGACAAGATCATCCTATTTCTGTGAAGTGGTTTGGTGCTCAAAACTAATAAATTTATTATGCTGTATTTTTATCTTTTAGTATGATAAATGAAAGGGAATAACATGAAATGAATTAGCCTCTGAAGTGGAAAAAGATCAGCTTCTTAGATGTAGCCAAATATACTAGTGTTCATCTACTTCAAATTAATTTGACCTATATAAGTTCATTTCAGCACAGCTGGAAAGCGACCAGAAAATTTTCATTCTTGTAAACATAAAATATGTGGTTTTCATATCTTGCTATAAAGTCCTCTTTCTTCTTTTTCTGCCTGAGACAAACAGTGTCTTTAGAAAGCTATGTCTTTAGAATTTGGGCACAGTAGGAAAGCTAGAGAGTAAGGAGTCTTGGATGTCTTAATCTGGTGTCATATATGTCTTGCACTTCCAGACGTAAAAGTTCCTAAAACACAGAGTTGAAAATTTCTAACATTTAGAAGGGCTCAAGCCAGATTCTCCTGTGGTAAATATGGAAAGAGTGGAATTAATCCTAGGCCTCATTTCATAGAAATGCAATGCATAGGGAAAACACTAAATAAGTACTTAAAGAATTCGACTCCTGTGTGTTCTGTTCACTTAACAGTTGGACTCAAAGACCCTGTGGGTCCAGCTCAGAATATTTTGTGAATTAAATAAAATGATATGTGTATATGTGGCAACAGAATGCAACTTGAAACTTGGAAACATTGTTCAAAATTTAGTGGAGATGAGAAAGGTTTTGCAATCAAGCAAAATAGGTGTGTGTGCAGAAGACTGTGCAAACTTGTGTTCCTTTTCCCCATTTCCCAAAGGGAGTTGCAGAATAAATTTTACCTATTCATTACTTAAATAAGACATTCAGAATTTATGGCAGGACTCAACATGCAAAGAGAAAAACAACTAAATGTAAAAGTACACTTCCAATGAAAGTGTAAGGAAAAGACTCATTTGATTTTACAAACAGGAAGCATGGAATTACAATAATTTATAGAAAAAAATCAAGAATTTGATAAAATTTTTCAAGTGGATATTTTCTTACATTTACATACAACTGAGTACATACATGGCTTGAACAGATGTTGATGAACAGAAGATGAAAAAGAGCTGCAGTTCAGGGAAAGGTAATGGAAGTTCTGCCAGATGTCTTTCCACAAGATTTCTACTTTTATTTATCCCTAGGGGATCTAAGAGTTTTGTTAAGGCATCCCTTCTTAATCTGGTATAAACACTTCTTAATCTGATATAAAGGAATAAAGATAAAGAATATAAAGTTCACTTTATGCAGACAGTATAAAAGAGGGGAAAAGAAAATATTTCCCAGAGTTTCTAGGAAGATTCAACTGCAGGAGTAGGTCCATGGTCAAGGAGTAGAAATAGTGTACCTAAGTAAGAACAGCAAAATTCCTGATGAAAGCAAATCAAATCCAATCAAATCCAATCACATCAGCAGTATAACTGTTCATCACATCAGGATTGCATCAGATGTAATCTCTGCTGAACAGCTGAAGGCAACAAACAAAAACAACAGCAAATACAAAGGGTAAGTGTACCTGAAAAATTTCTGACAGCCTGCATTGCTGACCATTTTACCAGGCCTAAATAAAGCCAACACATTTTCTTAGCAAATCTCAGCCTTGCATTTTGTCAAGATAAAAGCAAGGCTAGGCTTTTCTTTATCCATAAGTTCATCAAAGAATTGGCACAGTTTGGATAAGTCCTCATTAATATATTTCTTTGTAACTTAGGCTATTTTTCATTCCCACCCTGTATCTCTCATTTTGTGAGGATAAGTTCATACTGCAGGTGCATTATTTGATATCAGATAAACAGTACCTTAATCACTTTATTCTTCATCATGCATCATACCAATTTTGGCACTATCTTAATTTCTTTATAAGCTAATTAAAGTAGTATTCTCAGTATGGAAGCACACATTAATGCAATCTGTCAGATGCTATTACATGTCTGTGAGAGTCTTACAAAACTTTCATTTCTTCTCATAATACAAAATGCTTGGCCACATTTTCTTTCAGTTAAGTGAATACAGTCAATAAAACACAATTCTAAAAAAAAAGTCTACAGATTCACTTTCTGGCTGCTCTGCATGGTTTTGCTTCCTTGATAAACAAAACTAAATAGTCCCTTCTTAAAATATTTTCTACATATCCTAACTCAAACTGCACCTCACCTAGTCCCTTCTGGTGACATGTAATGTGTACAGATATAAACACACACATGTATATATAAGTTTACAGACACATCTCAGAAATCTCTTGGATAAATGAGATATAGAATTAATATTATCAGAATCATAGTTGATTGAATAAATGTATAGACATAAACCTGTCATACAATAAACTCTCCATATTTTAATGTTCTACTTATTTTACTTCTAAATTATTGTACTGGAATTTAATTTACTTGATATAATTATGAAAACCACAAAATAATTATTTATACTTCTATTTATATGAAAGGCAATTAAATATTCAAGGAAATAAGTGGCTTTAAGAATTTGAATACCTGTTTTTTGTGATTAAAGTTGCCATTAAGATCTGGTAATGTCAGATCTTCAGAGCAAGACAGCTTCAGGAGATGTAATTTTTTACTGAAGTATATTGTTCAAGGTATGGTAACATCTGAACAAACCAGACAATAACAGAACTCATCCACTGAAAAGCTTAGAAGGTTTTTTTCTTAAAGTCTTCAAAGCCAAAGGTTACCAGCCCAACAAATTTCACCCTGAATGAACAGATATAAATGCAATAGATTTGACAAAAAGGATGTTCACATTTACAGAAACTCAGGACAGTGGACTTTTAAATTTTTTATTCACTTCCTCAATTCAGCAAAGAGACAACTCACTTTACGTTGCTCTCTGAGAAATATAGAAATAAAAATTGATTTAGACAGACTGTGTGCTTCTTGTCGTCCGTAGTCATACCTCACATGTTACCTCTGCTGGTAATTAATGTAACTATTTTATCATACTGATTCAATAAATAGTTTAAATGCCACCAGTTTTCTTATTTTAATTGCACTCAACTAGCTTACCAGGAATATTATACAGGAATTATTTATTCTTCATTTATCCCAGACAGTGTAAGCTCTAAAATGGACTGAGGAATTAAACTGCAGTTCTGCATCAAATCCTACATTATTTTTCAAGCACTTTCAGAATGATTATGTGCATGTACATACATGTGGGTATATACACACCTATTTAATAGAAGCTGGTTTTATATAATGAGACACCAAAGATTAACACCAAAATGAACTCTTACCAGCATTAGAAAGCAAACAATTATACACTTTTTTCTTCAGACATATACATAGTGATTTAATTTGAATCATCACCTGACTAGATTTAGTTTGCATTAAACAAGAAAAACAAAAAAACAAACAAAAACCAAAAAAACCTAAAACAAAACAATAAAAAAACAAACCCAGGAGTATTGATATGTATACTCCTTAAGTTGCCAGATTCAATGAGTACACTTGGACAAAGTTTAGACCAAGACTCTGGTATTAGGGTAGACACAGCCTCAGGCACTGCTACTCATTATCTTGATCTAAGTCACAGTGTGCCTTAATGATGGGTTGGAAAATCCATCCCGTTTAAGTGCACAACCTGAGGTTATATTTAACTGATTCATTCTAATGTACTCTGCCTCCAGTTGGTATTGGTTTTCTTAGGAGTTGGAGATTTTCACTAGGGCAAAAATAGCACTGAAAAGGAATTAGAAGGGACTAAAATTGCCTAGTCCATAAGAAGAAAAGGCCTACTATCATTTTTTAAAATATCAGCTGCTTAGGAGAGCTGGTTTAATGTCTTAGTAAAATAAGATGTTTTGCAAATATCAGTATTTTTAAGAATTCAGCTTTGGACCTGATATAAAATCCAGCCTAGAATGATTAAGCAGGATTCTTTCAGGCAGTTTTCTTATTCATCTTGAGCTATATTAGTTTTCTACAAATGCACAAAATACTGCTGCACACATGATATAGGAGGACAAAACTGTGTTCTCCCTGAAGATACACTGATTTCAAGTAAATCACTGAATATGATCATCATATTTTTTTTTATTGCATTGATTTTCTGCTTCTATTCAAAATCTTACCATGTTTTCCTCTTCTACCTACTCTTTAAAATCCCACTTTCTTTAAATGTCTTTGAAGTCTATCATTTCTCAAGTCTTTTGGAAAGGGATACTTTCTTTTAGGCTCACCATGAATTTTTAGAAATATTTTCATGACCTATGACCACTGTAACCTATAATATGTATTCTGAGAAGAGTTAAACTTGAAGCCTATTGGCATTAAAATCCACAAACGTTGATTTTGAGGAGAGTGGCAAAAAATAATTGTAAAAATTCTTAACTCAACAAAACAATTTTATATCATTGAGAAGTGCAAAATAATCAAGTTTGTTGAGATGATCTGAACACCAGTCTCACTCTCTGCCATCCCCCACTCCTGATATGTCTTTCTCCTCTCCCCCCTCCCCCCATTATTCTTGTATTCCATTTTCTAAGTCTTTCACAGTACAATTGTGGAGCTTGTCAAAGTCAAAGCTGAATGACTTTTTGTTGTTTTTCCAAGTATGAAAATAACATTTATTCAAACAAAGAGCAAAAGCCATAAAGCAGTTTTTTGGTAAAATAGAATACATCCAAAGTTGACTGTTAGTGTCTCTAAATTGGAGACACGTGGCTTTAATGGATGGATGACTCAGTGGATCACAAGGTGGCTGAATCCCACCTGGAGTGCTGCCTACAGTGCTGCTGTCCCCAGCATAAGGACATGGGACTGTTGGGGCAAGTCCAGAGGAGGCCACCAAGTCCATAAGGAGACTGAAGTACCTGTTGATGAGAGGACAGGCTGAAAAATTTGGGAGATCTCAGCCTGGAGAAGGTGGCATGGAGACCCCATAACCCCAGTGTCTCTGCAGCCAGAGGGGGAGCCTCGATCAGGAGCTGTAGTGACTGGACAAGAAATAATGGATACAAATTGACTGAGAGGAAATTTAGCTCGGATATTAGGAAAAAAAAAATATTTATTGTGAAGGTGGGGAGACCCTGGAAAAAGCTGCCCAGGGAGCTTGTGGATGGTCCATCCCTGACAGTGCTCAAAGCCAGGTCTTGAGCAATATTGAGACAGGTCTAGAGGGAAGTGGCGGGGAGTGAGGACTGATGATCTTTGAGATTCCTTTCCAACCCTTAATTTTCTACAATCCTATGATTACTTAAATTGCTTAAAGACAAGAGTCTACTCTGTACTTTTATTTCTCAGGCATTACTGTGGGGAATTCTATCAGACATTTTTTTAAAATTATAGTTCAGGCTGATTTGCTTCTAAATTTAACATAAGAAGAAAAGGAATCAAAAAGCGCACACAGATTACCTGCTTTAGGAATAAGGTCTTCCATTCATTAGTACAGATGGCAAAGATTTCCATCTATGCTAACAGAGATTACACAAACTCTGTTAAAGAAAACCAACCTTAGAATCCTTAATAAACTTTGCTTAGCAGAATACAATCCTTATTATAACAGTTTTCTTCCAATGAACTAGATTATTATTTTAATTCTGACATAGAAAGAAACAAGTCTCTTGTACTGGTACTGAAGTTTTGATTTGTTGTGCTACATCACTTTTAAAAATAACAAGACAAGGAAATTAAATCTGCATAAATATCAATATTGTTATAATTTTCTAATTTTATTTAAACTGATATTAGTAAAAAAACATAGTACAGGCATCATTCCAGAACATCCATCATAGACTGGACTATTCAAAGCATTTATAGACTGGAATTTAAAGAACACTTTAAAGTAAAACAAAATAAATAACAAAAAAATCCTCCAAAGTTGTTGTTAGCAAGGGCATTATCATAAACAGAAAAAAAAGTATATTGCATAGAGTTGTCACCTCCTCTGAATTAAAACATGACAGTTGCCATTTTTGCACTTTTGCCTTTCCTTTCTTTCAGTTGTATTTGTTTTAAAGGTGAATGGGACACAGGAATGAAAAACAGCACCAGAGTGGAAAAAGGAAAATTGAAAGCAGACAGGAGAATTTTTTTCCAAACTTGATATAATGAGGAAGAGTAGCATACACAAAGAGACAAGAAAAATTCTCATTGCTTCCCTACATCACTGTGATAAAGTAGAGTACATGACTCTGCTCTGCCTTTTACTCCTCCCTTGGGAAGTGGAGATTCACTCTCTTTTGTACTCAAGGCAGAAAAAGAAGTTTTTGGCTGGTTTTGAGGCATTTAAAAAAAAAATAAGCAGTAAAAAAACATTCCATGGTTTTCAACAAAATCCATGGAAACTTAAACCAACAGATTACAATAAACCCCTAGACTGTAACTGAAGCACTGCAGTGCTATTTGCCTTTAATTAAGGTAGTACACAGAATTTTCCTTTCATTGGAAGGGATCTGAGACCTTTTAAACTAGTTCCCTCCATTGTGCTAATAAACTGTGCCTAAAGGTGTGAAATGCCACCCATTGGTTCAGCTCCAGCACAGCAGTAGAGGCTACAGTACCCTACTATTGCATAAATTTGCAATACAAAGAATAAATATGCATAGCTCTAGTGCTAACAAACTCTCCCAGCTGTGGTAGGAGAGGGTGAGTGAGCAACTCTTGTGGGTACCTGTCATTGGGCCAGTGTCAAACCATGACAGTCACACAGGAAAGGCCTGAAAACATGACAAATAATAGCCAATTTGGGCACATAATTTTCTTTACAAGAAAAAGCTGGGTGTTTGCTATGTACTAGGTTTACTTTTATGCTTTTGTAATGTTCCCTTTTAAAAAAAAAATTGAATAACACATTATTCTTCATTTCAGATTCTTGAAGTACTGTGGCATTAAAGAAAGAGGCTTTTCATCATTTATTTCCAGAAATACTTTTAAAATGTTTTTTTGGGCAATTGTGGTCTGCTAAGGCAATAAGTACTCAGAGTTATATTCAAGACCTGTAAAGGATGAAAGATCTCTGAATAAGGAAAATGAAGAAAAAAATCACAAAGGAAAATGGAGTTTCTATTAGTATTCAATTTGTACCAAAATTTGACAGCAGATAATTTTTAATTACTATTTCTTACACAAAACACCATGAAGTGATATTCAATAAAGAGACTTTCTGCCTCTGAGAGTATTCAAATTAAAATCATAGAGAAGCATATCATTATACAAGGAAAAATTAGTGATGAAAAGGCACTCAATGACAAAAAGGCCCTTTTTAAGTGTACTTACCTGCCCACACACAATTCCCCACTGGGCAAAAACTCCATACTAGGAGCAATGATCAAAAAATTCAATTTGTAGAGGATTAGCTACATAGAAAAACTAGAGGCTTAATGCTACAAAACAATGAGAGGAAACATAAGATTAATTTATTGCATCTGATAGGACTAGGAGCTTATGAAAAATAATCTTAAGGGCAATGTGCATCTAAAGAAAACTCTCTAAACACTCTATGTGACAAAGAGGAGCATGGTTCCCTCCACATTTTCAAAAGGAAAAAAAAAAAAAAAAAGAAAAGAGTTGACTGTCTCCTTAGGCAGTGTTTGACTTCAGCTGAGGATCTTCATTAGTTCTTTCCCCTATAGTCATTCTCATAATTTCTTCTCTAAAAAAAAAAAAAAAAAAAAAAAAAAAAAAAAATTGGCTTATTTTACACTTAACTTCTACTTATTGCACCGGTCATTTCCATAATCATAAACCAGCCTGATCACTGGCTGTCTTTTGTGACATAGCAATAATGTGAAAGAGTCTAAAGGCTGCCTTGGGCAACAATCTGGGGATATTAGCATACGTCAGGTACCCTGGGCTCACCACTTTAGAGGTATGCAGCAATATCAGGTGAAGAAAAGCAATAGGCACTTATGAGATAACTTCTCCCCAGGGAAAGTTTAATTCCAGCTTTCAGTAGATTCTGGTTTGTGCCCTGGAAGAAAATAATTATATTACTTCCAAAATTCCATATATATTGTTTTCCTCATAATTTTGGTTTATTATTATAACTCTAAGCCCTTGTTATTCAAATAAATAGATGGATCTGTTGTGGGAAAGCTACAGTGCCAGTAATAGTGAGCAAGTTGGTGGCCTTCTGGAGGTATGCTATAATGAATGTACTATAATGCCACTATGTTGTGATGATTGCACCTGAGTTTCCCCAGCTTTCTTATGGAACTAAATACTTTTCCTAAGACACTAAAAGATAAGACTACAAGACTGTCCAATCAGCCTCATTAAAACACTGAAAATTCAAAGGCATTCAGTGCTGAAGCACAACATTATAATCTGTAATGAAATATTGGCACAGCAGTTACCATAGGTGGTATTATGACATCTGAAATAAGTGTCTTTCTAATAAATTATTAGATGGATCCCTGAAGTAGGTAAGATAGGGGAATAAATAGGTACTGTTAATGTAGCATTAAGGGTCAGGGAAGGTAAAAATCATTAGTGTATCATTTAATTGGTTTCATAAATTGTCATACAAAAAGTTAATCCTTGAGCTTTCTGAGACTGTTGAGATATGGAAATTGAGACTACATCCCACAAAAGTTACACAGTTTTATCTTCAATTAGTACCGCTGGGAAGGGAGTAACATCATTAAGGATGGCTTAAAAGTTGGAACGCTATTCAAGCGTCTCAGACTATATTCTTTTTTTTTTTTTTTTTTGGCAACTCATATTATATTTTACTTCATTACCTCACTGTGGATTTTCCACTTCTGACCACGAAAACATCTGTCTATTTTAACTGTAAGGATGTGGGGAATGTAAGAGTACACACATATCAGGAGCACAACATCTCATTTATGAGTATAGAAACCAGAGGCAAGACATGGAACAAGTAATAAATCACAGATAGATATACAAATCCCAAATGGATGAAATAGATAAAAAATAAAAGTGTTGGATACATGTTGGAGTTGGACAGCACTGCCTCCATCAGACTTTAATGGAAGCTTCTGGCAGCTTCTCACAGAAGCCCCCATGTAGCTCCCCCTCCTCTACATAAAACCTACCATGCAAACCCAACACAGTAAACTTGAGTCTCCCAGGATAATATTCATAGAAACCAGCCTTTATTGATTTATTTTTAACTACTGAGGCCAGAACTGCCAACATTCTTTTTGTCTCTGTGTATATCACTTTTTTTCCTGGCCCTCCATGAAAGTACTTAAAAAGATTTAAAAAGAGAACGACAACACCAAGCACAGTCAGCTCAGAACCACTTAACATTTCCTGACACTACCATGCAAAACAATTATTCTCTGGACTGTAAAGTATGCACAGCCCTTGACTGTTTTGCAAGGGGTTTTTTTTGTACAGGTATAATTACTTCAGGGGGATTGAGTACATGGAACTAATTGATGTTTAACATTTAAGAAATGTAACACAATTTTATGCCTGTTTAAAAGTGTCAAAAGTGATTCATAATATTTGAAGAAATTTCACTGTTGGCAGAATCAATATCTACACATGGGAAATTATCCCAAATACGAGTGTCATATTTGATATAAAACTCATATTTAATATAAAAGGTAATCACATTTCCTGTTTCTATATGTGCTGCCACTAATGTTAAGACCATTTTCTTTTGTCCACAAAGTCAGATGCAAATCATGTTTCAACAATTTAGTGCAGAATCATAAAATAATAGAATGGTTTGGGTTAGAAGGGACCTTAAAAATCCTTAAAGGTTTCCACCCCACTGCCATAGGCCAGGTTGCTGAAAGTTTCATCCAACCCAACCTTAAACACATCCAGGGTTAAGACATCCTCAGCTGCTCTGGGCAACCTGGAATGGGGGTTACAATTATTATTGCAGCTATCTCTTCTTGATGTGAGCTGAATCTACACAACAAATTTCAGCAGAAAATTACTTAAATCACATCTTTTACATACGTAAAAGGTAGTAAATTTTGAAGATCCACATGTTGGCAAGCAGTGGTCTCATCTTAAAAATAATTCCATCACAACTGCTATTCAAGCATAGCAAAATAAACTTAGCTTTTTCTAGCTGGTGGAGGCTTTAATGTGGCACAAGAGACAGCTTATCTTCAAGTCCAAGCAGTAGACTCTTAATATCAGCTCTTATGGCCCTCCACAGAAGTCACTAAGAGAGCTTTTACTATCAGTCAGAAACATTACTTTTCCTGGCTGAGCAAAGGAGCTCATTCTTTGAGAGCTGAATTCTGGAATTTTTAGAAAAAACAATTTTTATATCTTGCAGCATGTTTTGGGTTAGTGCAAAATACATCCTCTTCTACAGCTGTCATTGATGTGGAATGGTAAGAGAGAAGTTGACATCAAAGTGGTGCTACATAGCAAAATAATGCAGACTTACAGCCTTGTGAGCAAAAGTCATTAGCTGTTTGATCTAAAAGTTCTAAAAATAAAGGAAAAGACATTTACATAGACAAGATACTGAAACACAAAATGAGAGAAGAAAATAAAAAAACAAAAAACAAAAAAAAAAAGGAAAAAAGAAAAAAAAGAAATTAAAAACACCTCCAAAAAGCTGCACACAGAAACTTTTATATCCCAAGGTAAAAATGCCTTCAATATTTGGCATAAAAATGTTATACTGATGTTTAAATTGACATAAAGTTACAATTTCTACATTTTAAGAACACCATTTATTTTCACAACAATACAGGGGCCCTCATGTTACAATTTCACTTTCTAGGAAGAAAATTACTCAGCATTATGAAGCTACTTTTCAAAATGCAGGTAACAATTTACAACTTCATCGTACAAAATCAAAAGAAACATGTTTTAAATCAGTTTTAAACTAAAAGTCTTCCATTAAAGACAATGACCTAGCTTTCTCCCCTTATGCAATTCATATAGGCTGCAGTTTTTGAGGACTGAGTGATTTGCTATATGGTTTGCTTTTAAGAACATTTTTTACTACATATTAAAAAGTCTGAAAGCCTCATCACAGCTACCAAGGATAAAACCATTTTTCATGTAAAATCTTGAACTGTTACCTCTCAATTATAATCCATTCTAGAAACTTTTAATTAGACTCCAAAATGCTTATTAAACAAATTAAAATTTTACCTCATGGCTTGTGTTTGTAAGGCTATGTCAACACATTTGACTAAAAAAACAAAAGTGCATAAATAATGAGCTGTATTTCTACAGCTAAAATTAAAAAAAAATTACAGTATAAAAATTTCTTTTGTTTTTTGATTATTAACTGGAGCTGCAAGCACTAGATTATTATCTATAAAAATGTCCACAATTCTTTCTACTTCAATTTTTAATGTTATTGCAGAATGCTTTAGGAGGACCAGGAAGTAAATGAATAATAATTCTTTTATTAACAAGGGAGTTTAAATTTTGTTTACAATTTGGCAAATGTCATCTTGCATAAAAAATACAGATTCAAAGCACTATAAAATCCTTAAAACCCAAGAAAAACCCCTCCAAACAGACAAACAAAATCAAATTAAAAAAATGCAATATGCTGTGTGCTTTTCATGCCTGTTATGCATTTCTAGACATAAGAAAGACTGGGTTTTCCCTTCCAGCAGTTTTTTAATTAGCCTCAGAAAATTCTGTAAAATCAAGTGGAAAATATAGCATATATACATTTTCTCTGAAATAATCTTAATTGCTTATTTGCAAAACATAATTGTATCCCAAAAGACCTAAAACTTTCTGTGTCCTCCCACGTAATGGAACATTGTTGGCTTTAATTACACTGTTTTTCTTGTCTTGATGGGAAATTATGAGAAAGATGCAAAAGGATTGTTAGTGATGGATCTTGCTTTAGTTTTCTCTACAGCAATTGCTTTGAGTTTTGTTCCAAGATTTTTACATGAAATTCAATTTGTTAATCTGTGCAGGTCCCATATATGGAATCCATATAGGGCTGAGAATTCAAATTCACAACTCTTTTGGAACTGTTTACAAATTTCACTTAAATATTTAATTTAAATATTTTATATTTCACCTACATAAACTAATGACCAATAGCATAAAATAACAATCATTTCACCCACAGACAACACAATGTGTAGCAGAAATATTTTGTTTGCAAATTTTTGAGTGTTACTGAAGAAACCTATTGGAAGACTGACTCTCTTAAGCATGATAAGTTTCTTAATATAGCTGTTTGTAGCTTTTGTGATTTTTTTTTCTTTTTTTAATTCACCTGAACCTCTGAATCTGCAATGCTTTCCCCCTTTATATCATCAGGCAATATAATTAGGTGCTCAAGACAAATAATTACAAATACACTTTGTTTTTCATGCTACTTAAAAACATATAAACTGTTTCATTGAGTCAATACACACTTCTGCAATCCCTTAAGTTAACAAGTTAAAAATATAGCATTAAAATGGTTAAGCATGGCTGTTTTTAGATTTCACTCTTTCCTGATGCTATGCACGACATATTAGAAAGGAGAAATTATATCAGGCTGCCTCGAAATTCTTTGTTTTAATGATACTTAAAGGTCCTGCTATTTCAGACAGAACACTTGCCAAGGAAGTTTGCTGTTGTTAGCCATGTTTCAGAACTGTTTTCTTGCTGTCATTGATAAAAGTATAGTTTTGCAAAGCCCAGGAAATAAACATTTTAAATGATTTAAAATATCAGTGCTTGCTGTTGATGTTAGCAAGTACTTAAAACTTTTATTAATTTTTTTAAATGGCTTTTTGCTTGCCTACTCAGCCATTTCTTGGCTTCTGAATGCCTTGTGGTTGTCTCATTCATACTTAGGTTCTTCCTTTTCTGCTCTTGGGTTCATCTTTTGCCTGAAGACAAAACAATGTAGTTACTTCTACTTTCTCCTCTTTCATTAGAAAGGTGGATTTCATTCATGCAGAATACTTGTTTCTTTAATATTTTTTTATAACTAAAGGAGTTACCACATTTAGAAAGACAGGATGCCTTTAAAAGGTATTCAAAATTACTGATATCTCCAGGTTTGTGTTGTGGTTTTTTTTCTTTTTTATGACTTATAACATTTATTAAATATATGTAGTGATTCCAACTGCTGGACACAAAGCTATCACTAAAAAATGAAATAATAATTGTGTGTATATTTAGATGCAGAATTAAGAAATCACTTGCAACTGACAGTTGAAAAAAAAACTGTGTCGAGGCATGAGACTGCTTGCTCTGATGTGAAAACAAATAAAGAGCAATGGACCCAAAGCATACAAGATTTTCCTGGTGACTGAGCACACATCCCAGTGACATGACAATGTAACTGTATTTAATGGTGATATCACTCTGTAAATATTTGTTGACTACAACTGGGGAAATGAAGAAAAAAAAAAAAAAAGGGTAACATTTCCAACACTACTTGCAGAATTTATGGAGCAGCAAAAGTGCTGACTCTTTCTAGAGAGGATATTTTAAGAAAGTCTCTGACAAAAACAATAGCTGCTATTACTGGGAAAAGTAGTAGGTCCCTTTTCAGAAAAGTGATTGATGTGCAAGTATACTTAATTCAGTCCAATATGCACATTTTATTTTCAGGTTGTTCTTCCTTAACAGCCACAATTTAAGCCCCTTTTCATAGCTTAAATAGAAATGAGGGATTATTGTACATGCAGAGATGAAATGTAGACTTTAAATCATGTTCATAGGTTTTTTTAGGGGGTGTATTTTTTTAAAATAAAACCCAAAATACTTTTGCTAGTTAACACTTAAATAATAGCATTTAAAAATCAAATTAATAAGAAACATACAGTTCTCCATAGGTATAAAATTAATTTCTATTGAGTTACTGAAATTTAAAACATATTAATTTATTGTCCATTTATAGGACATATGTCTTCTAGAATAGTGTATATGGAAATATAAACCTATAAAATTATCTGAGATATACATATATTCTGACCTGTTCATTCTAGAAATGTTAAAAAATAAAAAAATAAAAAAATTAAAAAATAAAATAAAAAAAAAAAGTAGGAAAAAATCAATGCAAAAAGCCTCTAGGTTTGAGGCACTAAATAGGTTACAAAAATGTTACATAAGGTTTGTGAGGGCTTTTAGTGATAGTAAAGTTATTTTTAATTAGGACAAAATGTAGGAGGAAGATAAACAAACTCAAATCCCTCCATAAATTATTTTCTGCAGTTGTGCTCTGTTTAGCATCAAGATCTGTTTTTAACTAAACTCAAGGGTAATATGAGATGCAATCGAATTTTAGCTTACTGCAATGACCTACTGAAAATAAAAAGAAAAAAAAATTCATACTTCATGGTCTCATCAAGAACTTAATTTACTCTTCATTTCTGTGGATTAGTATGTGGGAACCTTCGACCCTCTTCAGTCATTGATTAGAAGAAATGCTTGAAACTGACAGCTGAACTTCGAATTCAAACCACAATTTAATATTCAAAGTTAAGCTTAAGCATGAAAGGCAGCTAAAATGGCCAAATCAATGGATAATTATGCATCCTTATTGAAAGAGGCATAATATATTTCCATTATAAAGCCAAGAAGGGTTGCTTATCCAACATCTGATTTATCCCTAAAGAAGGGCAAGAGGAATAGATTTGAAACAGAAGAGAGCCCTGTGTTATCAAATATTCTTATCTTGAATACAACTTTGTAACAAATCCCCATGTTTTTCTTAATATGCTGACATCTTATCCATCAAAGGATTGTGGTTAATGAAAACTGCAGTTCAAAATAAATTATTTCTCTCTCCAAAGAATTATAGCTAGTGCGTTTTGGGGGTTTTTTTCTTGGTTTCTTTCTCATGAGAAAAAACCCTGACTCATCACCAGAAGCTCACCAGAAAACTACCCTCAAAAGTTTGAGACATCTAATCTGAATCTTAAGGCACAAGATAAATTTTTGTACTATTTACTACTTCATAATATTTCAAAAAGAAATGAAAAAATGCAAAAAAGAAATAAGAAGGGGGATTGGTTTGGGGTTTCTTTTTGTTTGATTTTAGTTTTTTGGGGATGTTTCATTTTCATTTGATTGGGGGATTTTACAGATTTCTTTGGGGTTTTTTGGTTGGTTTTTTTGCTGTTTTTTTTTTTCTTTTTTTTTTTTTTAAGGCTAGTTACCTCTGAGA
>JAOTQP010001652.1:8483903-8494850 GCA_026413545.1 Cichladusa arquata
AAATAGCCAGTGAAACCCTCTGGTGTCAGGCAAATGAGGATAATAAGTATAGTAATAGTAATGCCCTAAGAAAGCCACAACAATTCACAGAGTTAAGAGAAAATGAAGAAATAAATTGCTTTTAAGGATTCTTAAGAGAAACTCAAATGTTTCCTAACTTCAAAACCATTTTCCCGTAAGTATACTCAATGTCAACAATGTTATTATTATGAACACTTTGACATAGGATTCTGTTCATCCCCTTGGAATTTCTGTTTCAAAATCCATGGAAAATGCCAGTCTTAAAAAAAAGTCTTTATTGTTTAAGAATATTTCAACAATGAGTGAAAGCAAAAGACCAGTTTATTTTCTCCAAATTTATACTCATGTGTGTAATTGCAGCACAGGAATAGAAACTATTTATCACACAATAGTAAAGTGCTTAAGTAACCTAAAAAATCTCTGCAAAATTTGAATTATAAAACTTACAGGTTCAAGTTACTATTAATCTTCTTGAAAATTGTAATGCAATCTATAACCTCAAAGGAAAGATTCAAATTAACCTCAGTGAAACTAATTCTTTTGATGCAGATCATTCTTATTTGCCAGTATTTTTTCCACAATTTATCCAGCTCTGACTTCTTGATTTTTCTTTTGCCATTTTTAAAGCCTTTTGACAATTTAAACACTTCAGAGTGCTGTTCTATACTCAGTTCACAGTAGACTTGGTAAAATCCAATGTAGGGAAAAAAAAATATTTCCCAAAGGAACATTTACAATCAAAGATGGAAGCAAATCTATTTTATTGAAGTAAACTGCATATAGTCATAAGATCATAATTTAAAGCCACAATGTGAAACAGTCAAGGCACAAACATTTTGGAATCAATAGTATGAGAAACTGTCTAATGGGAAACTTTTCTTTCAGTCCTTGCTCTATAAAAAGTTCTTAGCCAGTACATTATTTAAAAACACTTCCATATCAATAAAGATATTTTGTCATTTAGTTTGACCCAAAATCACCTTCCAACATTCACAAACTAAATGAAATACAAAATACCTACATATTTCATTTCTTGATTATGTCGTAAAATATAAAAATCATTCCTTCCAAAAATACATCTAGATTAATATTGAGGAAACTTACATGCTTGGCAGCCACTGTCTTCCAAAGAAAACTTTGGAAAATTATCTCATTAAAAATTAATATTTCAAGATGAACATTTTTTCTCTGTTTAGAGAGAAAAATTAAGCAATTTGAACATGTTTGAAAAAAACTTGAACAAAATTCCTGTATAGGGCAGATGAATACAAATTATCCATTTTTTTTCATTCCACAAAATGTAAATTATAACTGTCATTTTGTAAGCCACTAAGGACTGAGTCTAGAACTCAAACTTAGTATTTTTTAATATTGATTTCTTTTTATAGTGTTTTAAAACAAAATCACTGCGAGCTTTAAAGAGGCATAAACATAAACAGCGTAAACAAAATCCCCAAGTAACTCCAAACACATTGGATTCTGAAGTTTCTTTATAAAGACTTTTGGCACATAGAGCATTAGAATTTCCATTAGAAAATATTGAGTCGCCTAAATACCTAAATTTCTGACTTCTATTTTCCCAAAATCTTTAGAAAGAGCTAGATAACACTGGCGACTTGAAATTTTAGGTCTTCTTTTTCCTTTCTTGAAAGACACTTCATATAGGGAGATTCTCAAATAACCTACAGTGAGAGGAGGTTTACTTCACCACAATTATGATCATCATAAAGATTACCTTTTTAAAAATGAGCATTGTAGAGCAGCATTCAACATGCTTTTTAGCCATGATGAGAACATCATAAATATCTCTGTAAGAGTCAACTTAAGATATTGTTAAAGCCATACTCTGGCTTTCTGTAGGAGCTTCTCACTCAGGGAATTTTCTCATTTTTATATAAGCTTTGATAAAGAAAATTAAAGGTGAGAAATGGTCTCTTTGGCAATGAAGGAAAAAAAAAAAAAAAAAAAAAAACCAGGGAAAGAGTCTATTACAGAACAAATATTCCTTGAAAATGCTGGTTTGATTTTATGTTGAACATGGAGGTCACTTGTAAGCACCTGCTAACACTACTAAAACAAAGCAAAGCAAAATAAACAACTCACAAAAACAACAGAAAAGGGAATGTCAACAAGTTCAGGCATGCAAACTTGCTTAACTTGCTTGTTTAAATTATTTTCACCCTGCTGTTTCAATGGAGATACGTGTCTAGTTTCCCTTTGGGGGAAAGTCTAAGTTGATATTTCAAATATCTGACAAGATCCTTTTGTATTTTAAGTTTTATCACCAGGATAAAGACACATTCTATTTGCAGAGACAAATTTTTAAATAACCAATACATTTCAGATATATAAGAGACAAGGAGAAAAAAGCAAAATTGAGTTAGATTGCTGATTAAACTTTAAATAAAATCTCTGACATTAATCTGGTAACAATGCCTGTAGAAAAGCTGAAAGTCACATATTTGGTGAAAACAAAACTGTTTTCAGAGACATATTATCGAAGAAGGGAGTGGCTGCCAAGCATATAAATTAGTTCAAGAGTAATCTAGATGTATTTCTGGAGGGAATGATTGAAGGAACAGTAAGAAAGCTGAAAAATGGATTGGCATCAGCAACAGCAAAAAGAGGCCTGCTATGTAGATAACATTTTCATGCTCTTAAAAGTTCTGATATTCTTATCTTGGCACAGCAGGAGTACATAGTACTTAATTGAATTCTGAAGACTTACCAAGAAAGTGTGTGCAAAAAAAAAAAAAAATCATGCAGTGAATTTCTGCTAAAGTAGTGAAACACAATGGAACAGTTGTATTGGGTTTACACAGCCACGTTTTGGCAGCAGGGGGGCTGCAGGGGGGACTCTTGTGACAAACTGCTGGAAGCTTCCTCCACTGGCAGAGCCAGAGTCTGGGGATGGATTTGCTGCTGGTCAAGGCTGGGCCAATTAGAAATGGTGGCAACATCACTTTGATAACAGGTTTAAGATGATGGAGAAAAAGAATTCACAGATGTAATTGAGGCCAGAGAAGAGAGGGGTGAGAACATGTGAGAAGAACAACGCTGCAGACACCATGTATGTTGGAAAAGAAACTTATTACAGGCTTACAATATTTTTCCTTTGTTCCTATGATTCGACACAGGAATGTCTAACAAACCCTTTCTAGGTAGGAATTACATTTATTTGTGCTGCCCTGTTATATATTTCTGTTATGAAACTTTGTGACTTTTTATCCAAACTCAGATTGCACAGGGTGCTCATGATTAACCTCTGAGTGCTTGCTTTCCAGCACCCTGCCTCTACCAAATTTAAAGAAGTCAGATTGAGTGCACCCTTCAAACTGTGAACTATTACCCAAATTTTGGAAGCAGTAACACTGCCTAAACTTGTAAGGCTTGAATCACCATGTATCTCTCTCCTCACATCTTACGAGCATCACTTAAGAGTGATCAGGTTGTGCAGCTCCATCATGAATCAGGAGGGGGAACCAAATCCACACTGAAAAAGCAGCAGCACAGAACTTAGGAAGATAATCAACTTTTGAGTGTTAATAAGCACCAGTTGTTGCATGAGAGCAAAAGAACACAGCTAACACTTCAATAAGAAATTCTATATTGTATAAATATATACATAAATGTAACAATTGTCTATAGAAAATGTACAGAAACTTATTTCACATTTTTCTGCTAAAAGAAACTGTAATATCTTTTTAAAACCTGAAGGAGGAAGAAGAGGACATGGGTGTCCTGAAGTCTTTTAACTGCAAGGTGTTTGACAGGAACATCTAAACCACCTTGTTTTAATCTTTCAGGTAAGGACTTTTAGAAAAATTTTTGTGGTGAATGATGTGTCTAAAGGAAGGATTTAAAAATCTTATTTTTAGCTACATACCAACAGAAAAAAATCTCAGGAAGTGGTAATAAAAATACATAGATGTTTTATTCATAGTGGAAACACACCTGAGGTTCAAACACTACTTTTCATACCAGAATGGCAACTTTACCTATTACCACTGGTAATAATTACACATAAGAAAAGTCATACTAAATGTGAGGGCCAGAGTCTGGTTTCCACAGCACAAAGCAAAAAAAAAAAAAAAAAAAAAAAAAAAAAGAAAGCAAACAAACTACTATTTTACTGAGATTCTAACTCACAGATTCCTTTAGGTCCAGTGGCCAGTATTGAACAAGATCTATCACAGCTATTATAACACACACTAGATGAAATTTTTTTAATCTTCCTAATAAAAAGCCAGGATTTGTTGAATATACAGCTCTGCCTCATTTTCTGTGTCCTCATCTGGGATCAAACTTCTATAAGTAAATGAAATTAAATATTAAATATTTCTTGCCAAGAAAAATTGCCTTTGTTCAGATTAAAGAGACAGCATTGTGAGTTTATTCATGCTCCATCTGTTGTACTATTTTCTCCAGTGGCAACTTCAAAGCACTTTAACATTATCGAGTGTTTGTGAAGAAATGGCAGTACAATATTCTCCCTCAGAGCAGGGAAAAAGAAATTAAGAAGAGTTCAAAAGTGAAAGAAATTTTTAGTCACTCTGTTGGCTGTTTAATCCACTATTTAATTGTATGTGTATTTATTTCTATTGATTTTTTTTCTTTTAAAGACTGATGGAGAGAAAATAACTTGCAGCCTTCTTAACACAGGAACAATTACAGCGGGAGCCCATATCCTTTATCACATGAACAATGCTATTCATAAATGATGAAAATTTCAAAGGTTTGTTTCCTGCTGCTAATTTTGCTAGTGAGCTGAATTAGTGGGGCACTGCTGCGAACAGCAGGAGATCTTTGTGATACTGTTTCAGAAAGGGAAAGATCTGATAACTAGTGTTAATCATTATGAAGCAGTTCTTGTAGGTGTCAAAAACCCCCTGAAATATGATTCTCTTTTTCCCTTCCAGCTTTCCCTCCTTACCATCTTAGAAATCCAGCTGTAGTGAACTAAAAAAAAAAATAAAAAATTAAAAAAAAAATTGGGTGATTAAAAACACAGTCTCGCATAATGATGAGATTCTCCCTTTAAAACTGAATTGCACAGGACTTGAACAAAACAAGAGGAGCAGATTTTTGACTCCCTTAACCTATTTATCTTCACCCTGGCTCTTAAGCCATCTTAGTCCTCTCTTTTTTTGGTTGCTTGATTCTGTCTGATTATAGGCATTAATAAATAAATCTGCAGATTTCAGTCTACTGTAGGAAAATGCATAATCTTGCTTGACACTCTACACAAGTTCTCACAGGAGCTGTTAAGGAGCTTAGTTCAGAACTGTGTTTCACAGCTTTTCTGGAATGTTTTGAAGTGACCTTATTTCCAAAATTGTGCTATCACTGTCTTCCTTCATATTCAGATTTTAGTTCAGATTTATTCTATAACTAATTCTTAAAATCTATTTTAACATAACATTTTAGAAGTGTATAATACTTTTGAGAGAGTTTCATTGTTGTTGGGCAATGATGACAGCTAAAGACTTGCCTGTCTTGGTCATGCACAGTGGTACAATTGTATGTAGGAACACGCTGCAAAAACCAAGTCACTAGGAATAACCAAGTGGAGGAGAAAACAGTCTTCAAAAACATTGTCACTAACTATTTTTTCTAATAAAATTACTATTTAAACCGCATGTGGGCTGGGATTTTATGGAGAATGAAGACAGATCTTTCTGTGGTTGTTTGGTTGTTTTGGGTTATTAACCCAAAAGTATGCAACAGAAATACACCACCAGAAAGCACCCAGCACCAAAGTGTCCTGACCAGCACTGGGTTAGTGACAAACTCACACACAGAACTGAACAGGAGTTTGGCTATTAAGCCCGGCTACAACTTCCCCAAATTATTTCCATCTCATACTTTCCCTGACAGTGTTTCATTCCAATACTTCAGGGAGCTCTGCAGCACAAGGCATCTTTCCCCCTCAGTGTTTGGGGGAAGAAAGTGACAAAATAAAAATCAGTATTCTTTCAATCAAGAATAACCTTCTGGCATATGTCATGTACTGTTTTCCTCATGCCAGCCAACTATTCTGGAATTAGGAGCTGCTAGGTTGATAATGTGGCTGCCTACTTCAGTAACTGTGATTTTAGATTTGTAGCTGGGAAGATTCTGCCTACAATTTTCCCACAATCCAAGTTACATTAAGTGATGTCTGTACCCCTTAGGCTATTTTCATTGGGTTAAGAATAACAAGGAAATCTGACTGCTGGCCCACTCCTATATTGTAAATAGTTCTGACAGAAAAAAAATCGTGATACAATCATTCTACTTTATCACTCTATAAAAAGCTTTAAACTGTAACCTATGTAATAGATTGTCACAAACAACTGCTAGTTCCTGGTTGCCACTAGCAGACTGTGGCATTTTCACACTGTGTGATAAGTCAGAGTCCTTCACAGAGGAGTGAGAGGTAACACACTAAAGGCCTTACTAGCCTTTTGCAGGAGCTAGACAGCAAAAGTCAAAACACATTTATTTTAAAGTTTAACTTCCTGGGGGGGAATTTCTGCTTTGCCAGTATCTGCACCTGAAGACTAGATTTTAAAGTCACAAATATATTACTGCTACAGGGAAGAAGACCTTGGCCAGTCGATTCCACCACAGGGCTTCTGGTCAGTAAATATATTCACTCTCATGTTGTTTATATGCTGCCTCAAATGCCTGGGTGGCTTCACTTAGATCAAAGGAAATGCTAAGCATGTGCAATTAGCATTATCCATGCTATAAGCCTGTGTAGTAACCTTTTTGCCCATATGGTCTGTAGTTAAAACTAAAGCTAAGACACACACGTAAAAACCTCTTTCATCCAGCAATATGACTTATATGTGGAAGTAATGAGGTTTTTTTCTGTTTAGCTGTTTCATGCTAAGGCTTCTCTTGCATTCTCCTGAACTGCAGAGGCACCAGTCTGACCTCCCACCAAACTGTTCAAGTCACTGGTTTCTACTGCATAATTCATTTGTCAAATTACTGCAGATGCACAACAACGTTGAAACTCAGTGTAACTTCAGGCACTTGCATCTCAAATTTTTTCTATCCCTGACTAACTCCCTGTAGGGCAAGGTGAATAACCCATATTGATAAGAGAAGGAGAGCTGCCATGAGGCACTGTCAGATTGATGTGCAGCAGTCTCTGCCAAAAAGAGAGGAGTATCTCTGGACAAAGTCCACCAGAATCATTGAGATAATAAAGAGATCACTGCCACAGGGCACCTCACTCCGGCTCTCTTCATTTTCACAGCTTTTCTCACTCCCTTGGGAGCAGTGTATCCACTCACTGCTCAAACGATTAAGGTCACTTCTGAGAGCAGGACACCTCGTTTTTCCCTTTCACTGCACTCTCTGGTTTGTGTGTGCTGAATCAGCTCACAAAGCTCCACTGAATGCTGATCCTGATGTGGAGTAAACAGTGAGAACCCAGCCAAAGCAGAAAGCAAACCAGCATATCAACAGAAACCCAATTTATCCTCAGGGATTACAATCTGAAAGAGACAGCTGTGGACATAGATTATTCTGTTTTCAAAAGAAGACAAAATAGGTGCAGGACCTATAGAAGATCACAGCTGCGAAATTAATTTAATTTTGGTGTTTTTAATGTTGGACAAGGAAAATTAGCTGTTTAAAGAAAATGCAAACTTCTTCAAAGTACATCAATAGCTATCTTTATACCATTGAGGGGTTTTTGCAGGTCTTCCTCCCATATAAAACAAATTGGACACAAGTACCCTAAAATCCACAGAAGTACAACTGATTGGAGTTGGGATTACAAAATTGGTGTGCTGAGTGTAAAACCTCATCAGAAAAAAAGAATAAAAGGGAATTAAATGAGTATATCCATATTATCCAGCATGCACTGTATTACCTCATCTTTATGCTAGGCAGAAAGTTTGTGCAAAATTTGGAGCCATTCAACATTTTTCTTTGGCTTGCAAGGTTTTCAAATACTTAAGTTATTAACCCAAGGTTCTGAAAACCAGCCCTGTTCATGCCCTTTCTGCTACAGATAGCTCAAGTATAGGTTGACATTCATTCAAAATTTGTTCTTAATTTCTAGTGACTTCTTAGGCATTGCCATTCTGTCAAACAAACAATTAAGAAAAGGGACATTATGGGCTTTGTGCTGACTTCAGAGATACTTAAATAGATTATCTGGTCTTCTACTGACTCTATTAGGGATAGCATATTGCACTGAGCACCTATCAGCAAACCACTCATCACAGTATTGATTTACACTCAGTTAGCACTTAATTGACATTTGTTTCTGTCTTTGAAACAATGACAACTAGAGATAAATTTTAAAGGATTCTGAAAGCCTTTGGTAAGACATCCAAAGGAAAATAATTTCTTGCATGCAGCAGGTGTGTGAATTCATACAAAAGGAGGAAAAAAATGCATCATCTTTGCTACTATTCCTTTCCTTATACTACCTCATTCAGGCGTAGATCTTGAACTCTCCTTATTATAAATATATTAATATAAATTCTTTATATTTACAAGGCCCAAAGAAAGGCTATATCTCTAACATATTTCCTCTCAGCTATTTCTACCTTCCATTAATAAAACCTTATTTTCAGATTTAAAAAAAAAATACTTTTGTACTTTAAGCATGTTTCATTGTTCTTCCCTTTCTTTTCACAATGATTTTTATAAAACATAAAATAGAAGGCATATCACCCCACTAGATCAGTATCATTCCAGATACTCTCTTGGAGGTAGTATAGTGGCAGTGATGATATTCTGATATTCAACTCTAAGTGTTTCCATTTCTTATTATTATAGTATTACTTGGCAGTGCTTGAAGAAAATCATTAATTTTATGTGGCCTTGCAAAAACAGATTTGCACTGATGGGTACAAGTTAACATTTTGAAATATTTGGATAAATACAAGGTCTACACTGAAAGTGTGTGCACTGTGCTTATAGTTTGTCATCTACTATAATGCGCATTACTATGCACTATGTAAGTCAAAAGTCATAAATTATAAAAAGCTGTATGCTAATCTTTATTCTGAGACAGGTCAGATGTGAAATCCAAGTTATCTGGGATTTGGACTAAAGCTTAACACTGTCAGTACCAGCACCATAAAGAGGCAGATACTCTTTTTTTCTGTAAAAAGAGCAAACAATTTTGTCATCAGCCACTGAGAAAATGATCCAAAACAGGGAAAATTCCACATAAATCCAAGAGATTTAAAAATACTGTGTTGTGTCAAGAAAGAAATGAGTCTCCATTTGTGATATTGAATAACACTGGAAAGTTTAACCAAAAAAAGAAGTGAAAAAGTTTAAATTTGGTTTGCACAAGCCAAGTATTCCAAAGGTAATACAGTAAAAACATACTGCACACATGGAAAAGAAACCCAGCAAGTGTTAATCTGCAACTAACACTAAATCCTTGTCAGTGACCTTAAAAATCATAGCTTTTTTTTTTTTTCTAGAAAGACATTTTATCATTTAAGTTTTTAATTGCATGTACTATATATTTTCCCCTCATCTCTCAATTCAGTTTTTTAATCTGAATTTTACTGCATTATTAGTGAAATAACTCTTTCTTCTCTCATGTATTTTTGGACTAGTAGTGCAGGGAATTAAATTTCCAAAATAGTAGTTGTTTGTGACTAAATTAAGGGATTGTCAGGTACTGGACATCCAAAAATATTCTTATTATGCATTCCACTTCCCAAAGTTTTCTAGACTTTGAGAAATTGAGTTATAGCTCTGGGTAAAAAGTCTTCAGTTTTCACATGCAGAAAGCACTTGGAAGTGCAGTAGACATGTGAGTCTTGCCTGTTAGTGCAAAGTGTGTGCATAAAATTTAGAGTTTAGTCTCCTGTTAAGCTTGTGAGATTCAGAGCACTGAAGGTTGCAGGGAAGAAGCCAAAGATTTAATTTGTGCTTTCTACTGAGCACCTAAATGGAATTCAGATTGATTTGTAGGATTGAGTTGGATTGAATTCAATATTATAATTTGCAGCTACACCAGGAAAAACCCAGGAGCTGTGGGGGTTCTCCATGTGAGGATCATAGCTGCACAGGGCAGATTGGCTACCAAGGACAATAAAATACACAGTGGGCACAAATACTCAAGCTGGGCTAGTACCTTCTCTCTAGTGTCAGAAACATGTGCACATGAGGCCAGAATGAGAATTCTGGCAGAACATAGTCCTGGGTTTATGATTTTCACCTCTATCATAGGGGACCAAGAGGAGAAAGCATCCTCCCTTTAGAAACCTCTTAGTTCCATGTTTCAACACTGCAAAAATGGATGTGAGGATTACTCCCTATTTGCTGCTTCACTCTGAAGTGTCTGTCTGCCTTTCTTATTATTCCCACATCTGCAAAACTAGGACAACCACCTCTAGATACGATTAAAAGCAATCACATTGCATACAAGATATTAACAAGGCACATACTACTGTAAATTTTCAGTGCACTGTTGGTATTTTTGGAGTAATGTATTTCAGCTTTTGAATACATAAAGAAGACAGTATATTAACACTTGCCCTTACAAATAAAGATAAATATTAAAGAAATAAAAGAATAAATCTATTTGAACACACAACTTCAATGTATTTTCTGTACATCTACCTAGAAATGGCAGACTTGTGTTGATTCTTAAGACTGATTTTCTTTCTATTAATCCAAGAATTGTTAAGTTTGGAAAAGACCTCTAAGATCATCAAGTCCAACCATCAGCCCAGCACTGCCATGTTTACCCCTTAACCATATCCCAAAGTGCCACACCTGGATGTTTTTCAACACCTCCACAGATGGTGACTTCACCATTTTCTTGGGCAGCCTGTTCCAATGCTTGACCACCCAAAAAACAAATTTCAGAGAATATATTTTTCCTAAAATCTAATTAAGGTTAGTATACAAAAAAAAAAAAAAAAAAAAAAAAAAAAAAAAAAAAAAAAA
>JAOTQP010001652.1:8494873-8520044 GCA_026413545.1 Cichladusa arquata
TCTCAGGACAGCATGATGAAAAAAAAAAAGGCAAAACCAAAAATTATCCCATAGCAACAATTTTTTTATGCGTACAGGGGTAATACTGGCCTACTGTAAGGTGGTTAGGAAAAAGGCAGGGAGATATCTTAATGTATATTCTGTCTACTTAATTCTCTCTGCCTCCACTTGTGGAGACCTGTGAAACATTATCTTTAGACCTCTATGCCAAGATGGTCTTTTTTGTCATTAAATACAATTTAATGCAAAATATTTACAGCTTTAGAACATAATATTGTGTGTCTTCTCTCAGATAATCCATATGAAGTGAAGCTTTTGCTGCTTTTTGCAGCTGCATTTTAAAAGGAAGTGGGCACTGGCTAGGAAAATGTGTCATAAAATTACCCACTCTCACCAACAAACTGCTAAAAAAGAGCTGGTTTGCACACTAAGAAGATCACAATGAGAGCACGCAATTTAAAGCTAATGGTTTTATAGGCCAAAGCCACTAGCAGGGCATCCTCATCCTGCAGTGTGAATAGGATTATCCCTGCAAACATTCCCCTAACATAGAATTAAGCTGTCAAGTTTGCTTTGCTGCTGCATGGAGGTATGCACAAAAGGAACACAAGTTCAGGTCAAGTGTAATACTGCTCGACTATCACAAATTGCTCATGGGGCAAGAGAAAATAGGAGGAGAAAAATGTTGAGAGCTGAATTGCTGCTGCTAAGCATATTTAGGACATTGACACCATTAGTCTTGAACAAAATTACTGGATCATGCTGGAAAGATGGTGACAACCATTTAAATGACATTTTCTTTAAAAAAAAAAAAATTAAAAAAAAATATATATATATATGGCTTTAAACTCCTCAAATATCCTTGACTTAAAATCCTTCTAATTTTATTCCCGGAATTACCATCACACAAACATGTTTGCTTCCTTACTTAATTATAGAAAACTATTAATGTTAGTCTAAAAATACACAAAATTACAACTGCAAGCAGTTGAATATTCATGAATTCTCTATTAGGCTCCCACAAAAACAGTCATAAAGTAGGTTATGCATTTTTTTTCCACACACTTTGCACACATCAGCAGCCTAAAGAGATTTCCATACCCCCACACACATCTGCAAACATATCTAACTTTGTCTATCAGTGTTTGCTGGTTAAACTGAGAAATGAAAAAGAAAAAAAAATAAAGAAGGGACTGTTATCACTTTGTTAATCACAAAGTACTGTGCTGAAATTGTAACAGAGGTAGAAATAATTGCATATAATAATTTATATAAAATCACATAGACAAACCTGTTTGTCTATTAAAGCAGCATAGAGACTCACCAAGCATGAGTTAAGCTATTCTCCTTTCCCATACAAGTAAGGCATTTCTCTTTAGTTCCTATGAGATTATTTAATCATACATCCAGTACAGTGAAGTACATATCTTCACTTTAATAAAGTCCATCAAGGACCATAATTTAGAGATCAGTGTGATTATGTACATGTTTCTCACCCTACCCCAAGCTTCCCACACAATGCTAAACTTTGGTCAATAGGGATACCTATGTCCATAAACAATTCCTTACTTCCAAAACACACTATCATATCCAAATATTTTCCATTGTATTTCTACTATATTATTTAACAGTACTAATAAATCAAAATTTTCCATGAAAATCTACTTGTTTTTTCTGTTTAAATGAGATATTGTGCACATGAGAGATAAAAGGAATGAGTATGGCATTCTAAGGATACTAAAATTCAGCCCTGACGTAACTAGTACTCAAGAAAAGTTTCTTCATGAATGACTTTTCCTGTAAGGTTTAGTTAAACATTTATTTCATATCATACTTATTTAAAATAAAATTGTATTATGTTCATAAGATGTATTTTATTGAAGGCAACTTCATTTTGAGCCATTCTGTCAAAGGCTTGTCTTTGTGAAATTTAAAAGAAAACACACATGGCACTTAGAAATAAAATTTGTGAGGAAATTTGCTGTGTAAGATTACAGCTTAAATCAAATTTCACACCATAAGCGGGATTCACAATAGCATTAAAAAATAATCTATTTTTTCAACTGCCAGTGATTCAGAAAAGCCAATAACATGGTGTTGGATAGCAGATAAATTATTTTATTTAAATAGAATATAGACCCAAAATTGAGGGATTCATAAAACAAAAGCCTCCTAAAAAGATGTCTTCAAGGCATTTCATTAGAACTGTTCAGAGCAACAGGTTTAAATGGATAAGATTGATAATAAGCTTAAAATATTACCTGATTTCTCTGAAGAAGTAAGCTCATACTCTCTAAAAAGTGGAGTTCTAGTATAGATATAAACACACCATTTTAAAAACAGGTGAGCAAAGACAAGCAAAACAGGGGTGTAGAAAACAGATGTAAAAAACAAGACTAAAGATGCTGAAAATCATAAAACCCCATATTTCAAGGAAAAAAGTAAGTGGAATCTATTTAAAAGGAAGGGTTAGTAAACAAAGTGCAAATAACTTTGAAGATTTTGGAAGTTTTTTTTTAAGAGCTCCCACACAAGCTCATAGCCATTGTTAGCTTTCTGTTATGATGCATTTTTAACAAGATTTTGAGCAGGAAATTAGGAAGTCAAATTACTCACTTTTGTTGCCAAACTTCTTGCTATTGACAGCATTCTTCACCACGGTGTTACACAGAGGAGCAGTGATGATTTCTAGTGAGACTGGCTCCAAGTTCCCCTGCCACTGAAATGCAAATTGCAAAGTTCAGTTTGATTTTCCCTGCACACCTCTGGCAGAATTTGGCATACAGTCAATCCTGACAGGAAGAACCTGGCAACTTCTAATCTAGAGCCCCATATGTTTGTTTGCTTATTAAAGGATTTCATGGTATATTTGTAGTCCCCATACAACTATATTTAACTTTTCTAGCATGCATGACATAATAACATTTGGAAAGTTTTACTTGGCATATTGAACTGGGTGGCCATTTGAAGAATCTAGAAGCTACTGTGCTCCAAACTTACTTTTTAGCCTCTGAAATACTTAAAAGTCTCTTATATTAATAGTTGGAGGCTTCTTAAATCCAGGATTATATTGAATAATTTATATGATATTCATAATTATGATGTTCCTATAACGCAAAAAATGCACTCAGCCATAGGCATCAGGATGTAAAGGCAAATTTAAAATTAACTTTGAAGTTAATTCCTCTCAAAATATATAATTCTCACCTTGCCTTCAAGGATATACTTTCTCCAAGATTTCAGAAGACCATAAACCTTTTGAATGGATTAGAATATACATTACTGCTTCTCTGAAAATGTTTTGCCTTCATCTTTTTAACAGACACATTAAAACTGAGCATTCCTGCTTTTCCCCAAGTTGCCAACACTGTTTAAAAAGAAGCAGGCCTGCAAGAACCTAACATCAGCTCCCACACATCACCATGAGTGCCTTCAGCTGACACCAAAACCAGCTGGGCACTGGAGGCTGTAGAAATGCAAGAACCAGATTTTGTTCCAGCAAGATTATTAGACAAGGCATTGCATGTCATAGCCCGTTAGGGCACAGTTTAGAATTAATTTTCAGAGGCTTTAGAGAAATGTTGTGAGCACCTAATTGTAAGAGGATTTTGCATCGCTCTTTTCTGCCTTTTTTTCAGAGGATAGGTAAGAACAAGAACAAAAGTATTTAAGCTAGCAGGAGATAACATTAATCTTCTTTTTTCATCACCTTTACAGTGTTAGCTTATCATATCAAGCTGAAAGCAGGCTTTCATTTCTTAAAACAGGTTTAATTTTACTCAAATTTAGTGAAATACCATGATCTTAGGAGACCAAAAAAAACATTTGAGGTTTCCAGAATACTCCTGACTCCAAAATGAATTCAACTTCACTGGCAGAACACAACATTTTTTAATGATCAGATTCTGATCAACTGGAAGACATACACTTTCATTAAAAGGATCTCATTCCAATGATCATTTGCTTCTGCCAGATGTGCCCACCACAGCAATTTCTTTCCCATCTCCCTCTTCCACACCAATTTCCTCCAACAGCACAGGTGAAGTTTTGAGGCTGTTTCAACTCTCCTACTGATCCTATCCTATTTTGGCAAAGACTTTGAACACTGCAGCAATGCCAGGACCCAGATGTCCCTTGCTTCAGCTTGGAAGAATAACAGGACACACCTCTGCTGTCCCTAGGCTGTGGTGAAGCCTCTGACTTCTTGTAAGAAATTGAATCAGCTTGAAACCTTTACAGATGGGGGTCTGGGTGGACGGTAAATGGGAAGGAAAGTCCTGCCTGAACAAAACCTTAACACACAGGTATGCAAAAAGCCACACAAGGTCTGATTAATCTCTCAGAGCTTCAGCCCTGTGTATCAGCAGTGAGCAAACTCAGCATATCCTGTAACCCCTGGTGCTGAAGGCACACACAGCATGACTTGTGACAAGGTGTTAATCACACCGTGCTTCAGAGCTGAGAACCTGTCTGCCCCTCCTGCTGCATCCTGGGGACAGAGGTTTCCCCTTCTTCTGCCTCCCTGGCTGGTGAGCAGCAGTGACATTCAGCTGGCATTTCACAGAGACATAAGTAGCATGAATACAAGTGTCAGCAGGACAGAGTTCCTCCATGTCACCTCCAGGCTGGCGGTGAGATGCTGGTCACAAGCAAAGCAAGACAGCATAGTCTCAGGTGCTTTGAATAACTAACAGGCTCCTTGAAACTTTAAAAAATATACTTTTCTGTCATTTCTGATAGTCTCTCTGGCAAGCTTCAGAGAAAGCTGGATGTGCAGTTTTCAGATCCAATTTGAGACCTCTTTTCCTTTACAAAGTCATCATCTGATGAAATAAAATTACAATATTTTATAATATAAAATTGTGACTTGCAGACCTTTTGTCACTGCTTTACAATTACAAGGCTCTTTGCATGTTCATAGCTCACAACATCAATGTGTTCTCTGACTACAAGAAGTAATTTCTAAATAGATCAGCTGGAAAAAAATCCTGCCAATGCTGTTCAAGTTGAAAATACCATTCTTGCAGACAAAATGTTCATATGAAAGTTCATTTATTAACAATTACCTAGCACAAGAACAGCCAATACCAGAAAGAAGCAAGGAACTTATTTTACCTTTTTTTTTTTTTTTCCTTTCCATGTCCTTTTATTAAGTACCTGTTCAGGCAGAATCAAAATTCAGAGAAGATTCTTTCTTCCTTGCCCATTCCTTCATCTGTATTGATTAAAAAATTTTATTTTGATTCAGCTCTTTTTAACAGACAATGTAAGATTTCTTTCACTTCTGGAAAGAAATAGAACCACTCCAGGACCATTCTTGAATGAAAATTTAGTAAAAAAAAATTTTTTTTAAAAAAGCTTTAGTGACTCAGCTGTAATCTAAACTGTATTTTGTTTATTTGTGTTACAGCTGAACTGTGCCCTATGAACACATAAGGGAGAAGCTCAATATATTGATATACTATATCAATATACAGTGTGTTCTTCCATGATAAACATCATCACTGAGGAGTAGCTCAGAGATACAGGTGAATGGCAGAGCAGCAGATGTATCACTCAGGAAGTTCTCCATGCAGAGTGCTCATAAGCTGTTTCTCACCTACCCTTCCCCAGTTATTCAACATATATAAAGTTCTCCCAGCAACTAAATTAGCAGAACCACCTTGGGGACCAGCAATATCTCAATGACTTCTATGAAGCATAAAGTGGTCCTGCCATCTAGAGGAAAATTGGCTTCAAGGCTTCAGGAAAAAAATTCAGGAGTCATTCAGAGGAGCATCCAGCAACACTGGGGACTCCACTGGGCAAGGACAGGAAGCCCAAATTCCTTTGAAGACACTTTGCCTTGGAAATTTTGAAGTTTGATTGACACCTATAGATCTGCATGTATTAGGAATTTGCCTTGGTCTAATTTTCGATTCTAACTTTAGCAGATAAAAGAAACACCAAATAAAAAGCTTGTCAGAAAGTCATTAGTAAGAAAAAAGCAACAACTACTGCTGCCAAATAGGTTTCTACATCACCTGCCTCCCGTGTTTATGATTTATTACATCTCTTTCTACACAGAAAGATGATTTAGAGAGAATTTGTTTGAACATTAAACTCTGGAAAGTAGTAGGGGTCTGCTAGGAAGGCAAGACTGATTCAGCAAGCTTTTGAAACTTCCTTGGAAAAACATGATGTAGGAAAAATAATACAGCGCAGCCTAGCTCTGATGTGGTCTTTCTTTTTTTTTTTTTTTTTGTGGGCTGTTCCATTAGATAGAAGACACAAGACTGCTTCCACTGAACTCATGCTGCAAGGAAACAGTAAAATAGGGAGAAGAGTTAAAACTGAGAAAATTTCACATATACTTCAACAACAGATAGAATATTTATCAAATTTGCTGTAATAGATTCATTAACACTTTAAGAGAATAAAGACCCCAGGGAAAAGAAGTGGGTTTATATTTTAAGGAGGTGACAGGCATACATATCCTCATGGCTGTTGCTCTTCTTGTATTCAAAACTAGAAACTGGGCATATTTTTCAGTTTGAACCACAGATGTTGGTGGAAAATTGATGTTGGCAGCTATTGCAGTTACACAGCCCAGAAAACAGCATTTACAGATGGATCAATTATTTAATTTATTAATTGTGGGGTAAAGTGTACATGCAGAAGCAATCCTCTATATACCAAGCACCTAGGCTAAGTTTCAAGACATACAGAAATTCATAGTGTTAAATAGCAACCTATTAAAAAAATACCTGCAAATCAGGCTATTGAGAAACTTTTGTTTAATACATTTTGAACTCCATCTTGCCACTGAAATGGCATTGGTCATTCCCGAGTTCAGTGCTGCACTACATTTACTCTCTCTCTGTGCAGATACAGGAATTTCCTTGCCATGAGGTGCTATGATAAATTGCTAGAAGGGCTGGGTTTTTGCAGAGAAGCAGAAGCCAGACTCTACAGCTTCTTAACAGAAACCCAGTGCCCTCAAGTCCACTATTATGCCACCACTATCATTCCTACAAATCCAGAGCCTTCCATCACCTTTGCAATGGCCCAGAGCTGCTTTCACACAGCTCAGCTACACTGAATGCAAACCCAAGGCACGAGGGTTCTGCTCCAAGCTAGAAGTGATCTCCTTCCCCACGTATTTCTACAATTTGTCATTTCTTGCCATCCTACAGGGAACTTCCCACCTGCTCCTGGAGAAACCTTAAGGCCCTTTGAAGGGCAAGGATCATTTACATCAATATTTGCCCAAGTGTATCGTGCACAAGAATCTAAAACACAGTTATTTCATTTATAAATTGTGCTCATAATAGCAACCGAGAGCCTTCCAGAGTGTTCTATTTCTAAATTCAGCATTTCAAAAGGCCACTTGGAGCTCTGCCTCCTTAGATAATCCTCATCAGTCAAGGTAACTGGCTTTGAATTTGCTTCTCTTATTTTCATGTATAGAGATTACCTCATACAATAGTAAGTGTTGATTGTATTGAGGGAATACTGATTTTCCTGTTCTAGAGTTTATATCTTCTTTCTTCTCTTGAAATATCACTTTTCATTCACACTGTTAGCTTTATTATGGATTTCCTCATAAAAAAATAAATAATTTTCCTTTTAATCCTTCCATGTAAGAAAACATCAGCCTTATTATCAGGTTTGTGAGGTTTAAGGAAACACAGAAGGAAAACAAGCATTTTCTCTGCTGCAGCTTGCTCCACTGGGAAAGCCTTCTACTATTGAAAAACCTGCTGCTGTCAGAACTGACAGGCAGGTACAATCCTCTGCCACTGATAAATCAGAAAGGAGGAATCAAACCAGAAAGCAGCCTCACCACCTCGGATTTTAGGGGCTGAGCAGTAGGCTCAGCTTTCTCAGTGCCACAGCCACAAGGACAGGATACCAGTTTTCCTCCATGCTTGACCAAGGTCCTTTACTCAGCCTTGCCAGGCTTTCCACAGTCCTGGGGTCCCCTGCACGCAGGCTGAAGCTCTATTGTGCAGAGCATTTTAAAATCAGTTCACTTTTTCACTTGCACAATAGGGTAATCCTTCTTTGGAGACTAAATCCTAGCAGGAGATCCTCCAAGACTGTTTCTGCTGTGGATCTGTGGCTTTGCATTTTCTAGATCTATTTTGTGTGCATGCTGCATTCATTGTTGCAGTACTGAAGAGTAAAATCCCTGCAGATTGACTTAGAAAGCAACTTCTAAAGCATTAAAAAAAACCCAAACAGGAATCAAACCTGAATTCACAAATAATCTTCTAGTTATTTAAATAAAATATACTACAGAAGCGTGGCTCCTGAGCATGAATAGCATTTGTGAATAAACGCCTGGAAGATGCAGAGGAGGATGCAGATGCTCTGAGCTAGCACAGAGCAATGCTACCACCTTCTGGAGAAATAGCAGCAGCCACTGCTCGGCTCACATGACACTAAATCCCTGCTCAGATTGCACAAGGATACACTTAACGTAAGAGAATGATGTATTGTTAAAACTTCAATGCAAGGAAATGTGCCCCAATGTGATTACATTGCAATAGCAGGCAAAATTATTTTAACTTAACTGCATTATTTCAGTGAATCTCCTCTTTTACCATGCATTATCCACTAACTAGTCACATCAACTAAAAGGGAAGTGCTTCTGCAGGTCAGTTCTGAAGTTTGCACGATTCACCAGCATGCGTGCTCGTTTCCACACTCGTGAGCTGTTGTGCAGCAATGGGATTGTGATGAGTTGTTCAATGCTGAGGATCCTTGCCTTTCTGCAGGCATATTTTGACTCAGCACCCTAATGCAGCACCATGGAACTCCAAAACATCTGTTGCTAAGCATTCTGCAGAGATGTGAAGGAATCCAGGCTCAAAGTAGTCATCTTCTTCTGTTCTCACAAAGAGAGGACAAACTGCAAAGGAACCAATCCAAGTATTTGCATACCCTGAAGATGGAGCAATGAAAGAGATATTCCTACAATATTTTTGCCTGTTTGAAATACTGCTTTCCCTGAACATTTTCGTTCTGCTGAACACAATCTTAAAAAAGGAAATACTACAAATGTTTACAAAATTATTTTAAACTTCCAGATAAAGTATAAAAGCAAAAGAGCAAAAGATTAATTTTAAACTCTCTAAGCTACCATGATTGCTTTATAAAGAGTATATACTTCCAGTTATGTACAGCAAAAAGCTTAATGACAAACCCCATAGCAAGCTTTGATTACATTGAACTATATTTCTCTATTTGATGAAGAGAAGATAATTTAGATAGAAGATATTCTCCCCAAAACAACTGTGTACTGGACATTACTGGCATTGAGCAAGGTGTTTGTACACATCAGTAGAGGAATATAACCTTCAATACAGTGAAGGATGGCATAAATTGAATTCTATCTCAACTTCCAGCAGTTAAATGCAACTCTTGTTCCAAAGTCTGCATGAAGATTCTGAGTAGCTTACAGATCACTGAAGTGAGGGTTTGTACCTTTTTTTTTTTCCTGTTTGTTTTTGGTCTGTTTTAACCCTCGTACTTTTAGAGTGGATTTTAGGCTACTTACATTCTAAGCTACTTTTTCCTAAAAAGCAAACAAACAAAAACAAAACAAACAAAAACAAACAAACAAACCCTTAAACTACCAGAAAAACAGCACTTTAATATACAGTGTTACACATTTCTTCTAGATAAACTGGCATGGAGGAATATAGAAAGTCTGCTTCCTAAATCTTTATCGTCTTCCACCAGCCATCCAATAGTTTAATTAAAGTTCCTTGTTTCTTCTTTTTCTCCTGCACCATCCTGTCACCATCACCATCATTACAAAAGCCTACTGGCTTTTGCTCAAAAATATTTAGCCATAGATAGTACAGATACAGACAAAAGGGTGGTCTTATGAACATAATCTGAACAGATTCTTAGCAGGACATGAAGAAATTAGCATAGGAAATTCTTTAATCTGCTAGTATTTGGCACATCATGTACTCATTACATACAGAATAATCTGTTAATTGCCTTAACCTAAAATTAAAAATGTATAGCAGAAGCTGAAAATGAGCAGGAAGCAGTTCCCAAAGGCAAGAGCGAACCAGTCAGTATCTGATACAGAAATGCAAGGCTAATGAGCTATTTGTGCAGTCAAATTTCAAAAATCTCATACTACAGAAAAACTTGCAAAAATAATAATTGAATCATCATGAGAGGTGCACAAAAGGAATACAGGTTACCTGTATCAATCATGAACCAGGGTGGTGGGGCAGAGAAACTGTTTAAAAGTTGGTCTCTCATCTAAAGCAATAAGATTCTGGGTTTTGTTTTTAGCTAGTTGTTGTAGTTTGAGACTGGCCACACACTAGGCACACATGAAAGTCACTCACTCTGCCTCTCCTGCCACAGATGAGCAGAGGAGAGACAAATTTAATGAAGGCTTTGTGACTTGAGATAAGGACCAGGAAAAAACACTCCAATGGCAAAACGGGCTCAGTTTAGAGGTACAAAGTTATATGAATTTATTACAAACAAAATCAGAGAAAGATTATGAGAAGTAAAATAAATCTTAAAAACATCTTTTCTCCCCCCAGCCCCTCCCTCCTTCCCACCAGCAGCACAGGGAGACAGGGTATGGGGGTTTTGGTTCATCACCCGAGGTTTTCTTCCCCTGCTCGGGGAAAGGAATTCTTCCCTTGCTGCACCGTGAGGAACCTCCCACAGGAGACAGTTCTCTGTGAACTTGTCCAGGTGATTCCAGTCTCACAAGCTGATAAGCATTTGAAGAAAATAGATCTTTTTCCAGACAGCTTATAGTCTTAGGCAAATAGCTGTAAATGTTGCTCATTTTAAAGTAGAATTTGCATTTAGAATGAAGGCTACTCATGAGATGTCAATCACTGTGTCTATCTCAAGTTCACAGCTCCTCTCTAAAGAATTCAACAAAATGATAAATTTACCTTAAGGATGCACAACACATTCCAGATAAGCTGGAAGAGTAGCTGATTTCTTTAATTTCTCCATGTTTTCACTGTACCCTTGAGAGGGGATAATTGCATTGAGTATGTACAACATTATTTCCTATTAACTGAGATTAACATTTGCCTACTTGTGCAAGAAGTTTTTTGCCTTCTTAGGTTTCTGTCACAAAACTTCAGGTAAACAAAAGGTATAAGCCAGGGAGAGGGCAGAGGTAGGCACTGCTTAACCTAAAGACAAATTTGAAATCCAGTTTAAGCAGTCAGAACCTTGGTTTAGGTTTCCATTTTAATAATTTGAGATCAGTTCTAAGTATGCTCAGCAACAGTGCTCAAACTCACTGCCACCATAATTTTTCAATTTTTAAAATATAGTGCAAAAGGCATGTAGAATGAAAATGACTGTGTTTAATTATATCAGAGTGAAAAATGCAAACATTCTATTTGATCATATATTTAACTTCACAAAGATTTAAATGGACACATATTTTTCCAATAAAGAAGTTCAAGATCCTATTGCATTTTTAAATTATTTTTTTGTTAGACAGCAAGTTCATTATAAGACATTGACTGCACATAAATGCCACAGCAGGGAGCTTGCTCAAAGATTCAGTATTGCAACCCAAGTAAAAAAGAATTTGCAATAAATCCAATAAGATTAAACTCTCTGTTGAATCTTAAAATACAAAGATGATGAAGTTGCCAAACACACTTATTTGTAATTATTTTATTTCACTTCTAGTTTAATTATTGAAACAGTAAGAAATTCAAGCAATCTTTAGCACACAGAACAAGGACTGTGCTAGTGTCGTGAAGGAATCCATCCTCCTTCAGTCTTGATCCATCAAATTACAACTAGCTGTCTGAACTTCAGCTGTTTTCTGGCTGCATTCAAATCCATAACTGTTCAGCACAAATTAGACCATCATTTTAAAGCAAAGCTTTTATTCTTTTTATTCGTCCATAACATCCTCATTCACAGGCTAAACAGAGAAAGAAGGTCAAGGGTAAAGGGGTGATAAGCTGAAGAATTAAATCAGATCACCATTTTGTTCTGTGGTGGGGGGACAAAAAACACCATAAACCCTAATATTCTATTTTACATGCAGGTACCAAAATCACTACCATTGATGCCTCCTAGGAGTCAGAGGCATTTGGACTTCATGCCTGTGAAGCCAAGATTTTTTGCAGGATTGATGTTCTGGGTACAATTACACAGAGCTCTAAACCAGCTGTTTTTTATTTTGTTGTAGAAAAAGGATAAATCTGACATTCCTAAAACTGAAGTAGATGAACCCAAAATCTGTAGTCTGGGGTGCTCCTACACCTCAAACACTTAAAAATTGGGCATTCTCTTGTATTTTACTGATAGTTCATTAAAAAATAACTAAAATTTAAAGGATGAAGGAAAAAGAAAACAACTCATAGAGTGAGAAAACTTGTGAAGCTTGGTTATTTTAATGCTGTTTCCCACAATTGATGTACTGTTCATGCCACCTTGATGTCTCAAGTTTATCTGAAAAAAAGTTTCAAGCAACAAATTAATATTTGAGCGGCAAGTTAAAACAAAATAGATATCGACAGATTTAGCTGAAAGATTTTAGCTTGAACTTTTCTAGCATGTTCTTACTAGAAGAAGAAAAATGCTGTTCCATAGCTTTCTTATGCCACTTTTGTCTCTAAACCATGAAAGCATGCTAACATGACAACACACTTGGATATCATGGATTTAATTAAAAAAATTAGTAAAGTCTCTAGCACTTGAAGTATTACCTCATTTTAATCAGCCTTCTAATTCAATAAAAACAAGATTTGAAGATGAGTTTCTTTAATATAGAAAATTGAATTTTATTTTTTTAATAGATGTTTATATTTACTTTGAAATGGAACTGAACCAGTTCTCCCAATGCACCCTTTAAATTTCTAACTAGGCCAATATACAAAACCAGAAAAAAAATATCACCAATCACTACTATTGATTACATGAACATTAAAAGCAAGAGAACTGGTAGAGGAATGCTTTTATTTAGTAATCTGCTTGTTTGATGCAGAACTCTTATAAATTACAGAGGCACTGTGGCATTGAAATCAGGCTCTAAAAGTTACAAATATAAAGAGGTTGGTACATGGAAACACTGTGAATATTATATGCTAATATATAAAGAATCAAAAAAGACAACACAGTGGGGCTGGTTTTTAAAAGGTTTCTGTAATATCTGCAGAGCAAACAAAAGGCAGAATGCAAATAAAGTAGTCTGATCTTTTTCAACTAGCACTTTCATTAGTCACACATTGTCATTCTAGGAGTTGTTTCTCACATCAGCAATGAATAGTTTAACTGTTACCTTTCTTCTCTTTCAATTTACAAGCACTTCTCTATGCCTCAATAAGCTTAATGACCTCAGGGTTCCTTTTGCATGTGCAGTTGTTTTGGGTGGTTTTGTGTGTAATTTTAGGAGAGGGAAGGGGATGCATCCATTATTTTTTCTTAAAACTATCAAACCATAGAAAACAGGACCAGAAAAGCTTATAAAAGTGAAGGACAGGTTAACATTATTTCTATTCATCTTTTCAATGGTCTTGAGATACATAAGTGGCATAAAAAGTATTTAATTTTAAAAAATAACTCTATCATTACATACACACATTACAAATGATGATCCCTGTGGGTCTCTTTCAACTCAGCAAATAAATAGATGTTCCTTAACAAGAGGAAAAATCCAATAAAGGATTCTGCTATTTAATACTTCAGAAGATGATGAAGTTCTCTGGCCCTTAGGTCTAGTGAAAGTGCATTAAGGATGCATATGCATACCTATCAGAAATTGTTATTCATCAGTACTGGCCATGCTGGAGCCTATAAAATATAGCATTTATTTGAGTTTATTCACATAGTTTACTTCCTGTCAAAAGCCACTTCAGTTATGCCTCTTAAACTTTTTGGGAAGGACTACATTTGTGTAAAGCAAAATACTTCCAACTGAAAAGACAATCCCTATTAAATTATACTTGAATTTTCATAGGGCTTGCTTTCAGAAAGCTTGCAGTGTAAATGGTTATGCTGCCTACACCCACTACCTACCTAGCTTAAGACAGACATCTCCTTCTGAGATGATTTGACCTTTCCTTTTACAAATTATGTTCACAGAAATAAAGCCAAACCACAACAGATTTAAAGGGAAATGTCAAGTCCTCTCTGCTTCGTGCAATTTCAGTGCTGTACCTCTTGACAATCTAGGCAAGTTTTCCCACTCTAATGAGGCCAAAACTGACTTTCTCTCACTCTCTCACTCAGTGAAAATATGAAAATATCTACCTTTAAGCATGAGGTTAACTTCATTCAAATGAACAGATTGTCTAGCTTAATATTAAAGATTTGCTTCATTGTTTTTGTCAAACAGATGGATTTTTGACTGTTTAGAGCCTTATCCCAGCACCAGGTAAGGGAAACTTCTCAGTCTTGCTCAAAACAATGTAGATTTTACCATCAACCTCAGCAAATTTGAAATGTCACCCTAGGGTAACTTAGCCTTTGTGCTATCTTTTTCAAAGGCACTGGTACCATTTGAAATTAATGGAAAATTGGGCATTCAGAATGCTCAGGCAGCTTTTGAAACTTCAGACTTATTTCTAAGCAATTTAGTTCAAGAAAGAAGAAAAAAATCAAAGTGAAATTATTCTCAGAAGTTCACAGCAACTTTCAGGCAAAAAAAAAGCATGTAATGAATACAAGTTACATGAAAGTACGAAACAAAGAGGCACTTCTGATAGATGTCAAACCACAATAGACACAAAAGCATTTTATTAGATAATTTTTCTACCCAAAAGCATCCAATCATTAAAGTGTAATATCAGAGCCCTGCATTTTCTACCTAGAAAAGGCTGGGGTTGACCTGACTGAAATAATAAACTGCTGGAAAATAGTACAATAAGAGAATACTTCTAGAAAGCAGATTTCTGTAGAACTCTCTCAGTGCTAGCCACACATGGCCTTTTTTTGGTATGTGCATTGTGAGCACTTCTGGAAAGTAAAATTGTTTTGCAAACTGGTTTTAGTTTCATGTAGTACTGTAAATTATGTGAAAACAGGAAGACAAGCACTGTAGCCATGCAATGTGTCTCTTCCTGTATACAATGGAAGGAAGGCAGAGAAAGAAAAATCCCTTGCCTTCTATTTACTTGGTGCTGACTTATTGCTGAACAAGAAATAAAAAAGGACTACTAAGCAAACAGTAAACAAACTGAGTTTCAGACCTTCAGATGGGTTTTTGTCATCTTCATACATGAGGCACTCTGTATCAGAAGTCCAACAGATGGACAAAAAGAAATGCTGAGATGCTGATGGAGACAGGCATGGAGAAAGATATGAGTATCTGCAGTGTCAGTGGTATGTTCTGCCACTCTTCAATCTCAAGTGCAAACCTGCACTTGAAACTATGAAAGGTTTGGCAGAGGCTTAAACACAAATGAGAGTAACAGCTGTGGTGACTCAAGTTTAGCAAAAGCAGATAGAGCATCTCAAACCTTCAAAGACTTGACTACAAGACAGAGAATTCAGCAGGAGATGCATCTTAATTGAACACCTTCCAACCGATTTATGTCTACAGACCAGTCTTAAGAAAGAGTCATCATAAAATTAAATAAGGAAGCACCTTGTAGCAGTGGTAATTCAGGTAGTGCAGAACGTAAGACAGAACACTGGCTGACTAACAGGCAATGTGTGCACATTCTGCATCTGTGGCTGTTAGTGCTACATCTTATTATAAAATGTACTGTGTGGATATTTTTCAGGTGGAAAAAACCCAGGGTTTTTTCTCTTGCACTTTCCTGTCACAAAAGACCAGCAATAAAAAATAGGGTTATTCCAGGTCAGCACTGAAATATAGTACAGCAGTCTGCAAAGCCTTCCCAGTAATTTCTTGAGTTTGAGCACTAAATTTAGTTATTTATCAAAAAGCTGTAACACATATCTATTCTCTAACTTCAAAAAGTATTGCCTTTACTGGAACTGAAATATCCTCCATAGTTCTCAATATTGAAATTTTGCTAACTTTCTTTTTGTACAGGCTCTTTAGAACAGTGATACATAGTTCTTTTAATTATACGTCTCTACTACAGAAAAAAATTACATCTTTTTCAGCATTCCAATGAAATAATCTCCTTACTTCTTTCCCAAACAACCTCTCAAAACTTCTTGTCTTACAAATGTAAGAAATTGACAGTCTATACTGGCTTGAAATTCCAAAAAGGTGTGAAATTCTGATGGGGGTAAGGGTAGGGAAGACAATAAAGATGATTTTGAAAGTTTATCTCAACAGATTAACTACTTGAATTACAAATAATGTGGCCTCATGACAGTTAAGTGGCCCTTAGTGTTCCTTGGTTTTTGGCAGCTTCAGTGGGACTCCGTTCCAGTTCAGAAACAGAAACATACCAGAAACAAAAAAATGAAACAACTTTATTATTATTAGGGAAAAGTGTTTGCAAATAACTGAAAGAATTCCTACTCTTACTGTGTTCCTAGTTGTACCAGTCAAACACAAAGATGTTGCATCCCCAAGGGGGCATTTTGAAGTCATTCAGTATTCAATGCTACTAGTTTGTTATTCTGAGAATAAAATATAGTACTCCTCCATCCTTGAAACCTAGACTGCACATTTATGTGTAGTGAATAAAAGTAGTTTAGAGAACTACTAGAGAACTGCTGGGAAAAGTGCAAATGTTATCTGTGTTGCCTTTTTCCAGAGCTCTGCTATTTTCCCAGTTTCTACCTACTCATTCAACATTTTTATTCAGTTTTACCTAGATGTAAACATTAGGTCTTTTGTCCATCATGCCATACTCTCTGAGTTCTCTGGTGCTAGAACTGTCATTCCATCTGTAAGCCATCATGAGACAATCTGGCCCTCACTCTACATTCAGAGGGTATAATAGAAAATTACACTTATCTCAAAGACAAAGGAATATAACTAAAATATTTCAAAGAAAGAAAGATAAAATTAGAATCAGCTGTTTCAAAATTCCTGGCATCATCTTCAAGAACAATCAGTAATGAGCCTTTAGAAGGGCACATCAGAATTACAGTGAACAATTTAATCAGATTTTGGTGGTGGTCAGTGCTCTTTCAATATTGAATAGCTGAAATAGCAGCTGCAGTAAAAGCAATAATGTTGCAATTAAAATTATTCATGATAGATATATAAAAATGTATGGTTTTAGACATTATGTTTTTAGACACTAGACATTATAATTTTTAGGTGCAGTGAAACACCTGCAGAGCCACACACCCTATTTATGTACGTGCACAGAAGTTACTGTGTATGTGTTGAGTAGTCATTTGACTGACCTACAAAAGTGTATGGACGGGGAGTACTGAGATAGCAAACTAATCATTCCTTTTATGTATGTGCATATGCAAAAATTAATTGTATAATAGACTGTAAAACTACATTACAGAAAATCACAACAATCTTCATGACATCAAAACGAAAAGGATACACAATACATAAAAATATGTATGGAAAGAACAAATAAATGACAAATTGTGTCCTCATCTGGACAGATAACTTGGAAACCACAAATTTGTGTCCAATTGCAAAAGGAAGAACAAAGAAGAAGATTATCTCAAACATGATTGACATCTTTAATTTCCTAAGAAACTGACCAAGCTTGACACAGGCTGTTTAAGAAGAAAGATAAGAATGTAATAAATAAAGAAGTCTTTCATCAAGACAACTTACTATTTTACAAAGCTATACATTCCTACATTATTATTCTTCCAAACAGGGCTGCAATAAAAGGTATAGAGAGAGAACATGCAAGGGTTAGAAGACAATGAATTGCCAGGTTAGGTCAAAGTCTAGGACTAAAACTCAACAAGAAAACCTTTTAATAATACACACTACTAAAATGTGTGATCTTAAAATCAGAGCAAAATGATCCTAAAATAATGATAATCCAGTGAAGAATTTTACAGCAATGTATTTAGGTTTATAAGAAACTCCAAATTTAGCAGTCTAACGCATTAAATGTAATTCACAGGAATTCAGTCTCAGCTGTATAGAAAAATTCTTCTACTATCCCATAACCCTATGTATTCACATGGTGAAACCAGTCATACACACATAGAATACACCCAGATTTTCCATTTATTTTTACAATAGAAGGATAAGAATCAGAACCATTTTTCTTTGTTTTTTTAATTTAACAAAATTACTTTTAATCTCACAGTAACACATCCCTTCCCCTGATCCAGCTAAAACTCAGGAAAACTTATTATAAGTTTATAATTTCTGGTTTTCAAATTGATAATTTCTAAGAATTTCATATAAAATAAAATAAGGAAAAGCATACAATCATCTGCAACATTTTCTATCACAGCACAGTATTTTACAACTTGAAATAATGTTTTAAACAAAGAATTACTGTAATCTTTCACTTTTACTGGTGAGATTTGATGATGAAAAAACATACAAGCATTCTGCAGAAATCTGTCCATTGCAGCATCAATGAAAACATGTAAACATGGAAGAAAAATGAGGAAGCCCACCCCTAGACACATGATGATTCTAAACTAAGACCTCTCGGAAGTTTGAGACTACTTGAAAATTAAAATATTATAGAAGCATTTAATCTTTTTCGACCAAAGTGTGGAGAGTCAAATGGAAATATTTTGCTTTGTTAAGATCCATGCTGGCACAATTTTTTTTTAAACATTTCATTTTCTTCATCTAGTCAGCGCCCTTAATACTATTGGTAAAGTAGCATTATCTTCTCACTTTACAGCTTTTCATAAAGTTTATGGTTATTTGATAATGAAAAGTTAATTATATTTCAAGAAAAACTACTGTATGTCTGTCTCACCAATACAAAGTCTGGAATATACACAGTGCTTTCCAGTAGTCCAGTGAGGGAGAAGGGAAATCACTCTAAACTGTGCTACCCTGCAAATATGACAAGACTTGAGTAAGAAGGCCAAAAAATTTATCACAGTAATATTTTGTTTCTATATTTATAGTTTCTTACTCCAGAAATCAATTTATTTAAGAAATTTTTGGCAGCCCAGAAGAATATAGGCAGGACCTACTTTCAAAACTATTTATAGAAGCATCGTATTTCTCCAAAAAGGAGTCTGCAGGATCCATTAACCCCTTTTTAATATCTACAAGCTAAGGAAAACCACAATAAAAGTGGGTAGTCCTAAATTTACTATATATATATATAAAAAAAAAAAATCCTCTTTTTTGATCAATCAAGAATAATTTAGTGTATGTTATAGTTGTGACTTGATGGATATTAAAGCTACTTAAGTGTAGGACTGCAGATCAGTTTTTCATAAACCTTAGTACCTACCAAGACTAGTTTTTCTTGCAAACTCAAGCTTTACATTTTAATTTTCTCATCCTTTTCCACATCTGAAGTTTTGCACAAGTAAAAACAGGGGGTATTTGACAAACAATGTAGACAATAAGTTTTGATAAGAAAAGTTTTGCCTGGCTTACAAAGTTTAGGATTTTTCTAACAGCATGCAAAGAATAAACCAATATTAGATAAACCCAAGTTTACCAGCAATTTAAACAAGAATATAAAATTCACTGCAGGATGAGTTGACATTCAAGGATCAGTGGTTAATACAGACAATTCATTATTTTCTACAGAAGTAGGTTTGCATACTGGAAATGGACATGAACAAAAATAAAACAAAAACCATCAAACAACCCAAAACCCAGGTAAGATTAAAAAACAGAAAACAATTAACACCTTTAGGCCCAGTGGTCCATAACAACAGCATATGTTTTTGCAACAAAACTTACAAATCATTCTGAAGCAGCATCATAATTTTATAACAGTTTCCTAGAGAAGGCTGGCTTTATTAACTCTGTGCTCTTGAAGGAAAAGATGGTTGCACACAAATTCTCTTAACAAAAAAATGTGCTGTTTGAATTAATATTTGGAAAAAGAGAGATTTAGCCTCTGAACAGCAGGGAAAAGGATAACAGACATATGGATAACTGCTGAGATTGGTTTCAATCAAAAATTCAATGCATAATTTCTATATAAGGTCAATAGGTAAATATAAATGTGTAATAAAAGTGTAATAAAAGTGTAATAAATGTGTGTGAATGTGTAATAAATACTATTACACGTACAACTTATTAATAGTCAAGAGTGTTCAGTTTTAATACAATAGAATATTTTCTGTAAAATATGTTTTTAACAGCATACTATAAAGGATTAACAACAAATACGTGTGAATTTTCTGAACAGAGCAGATGAAAATTCTTTTTAATACGCATATTAAAACTTTAAGAAAATGGTTATGCATTTAATAACCATATAATGAATTAGTGAAATAGATGCACATATTTTCATATATTAAATCAGACATAAAACTCTCTATTTAGTCATAGAATTGCAAAACAACCAGAAAATGTTAATAAATAATGCAGTATTTAAGATTTTATAACAACTCTTAAATTCAGGAAGTAGAAAGCTATGTGGTTTTCATGCTTTACACAGCATAACAAGTACTCAAGTAAAGAATTCCTTATTTTTTTAATTTTATTTATTATTTTAATCATGGGAAAACAAATACCAAGTTGTTGCAGCAATAATCAACCAGTAGCTCCAAGAGAGAATCTCTGAGTACCTTGTACATAGCAGAAGAAAAAACTGAGGTGGGTTTTTTGGGACTTAAAAGTGTTACCTTTTATGGCTCATCAAGCTAATTTCTCCGAAACTGGCAAAGTCTAATCAGTCAAAAAAACTCAATATAGCCAACAATTTTGTCAGAGTTAATGTTTAGTTTATTACCATTGCTTCTTGAATATTTAGGGATTTTCTTGCCCTAATGGGAGCCTGCAGAAGCCCTACCTGCTCTGCAAATTTTTGCAGGTATTCCTTAATTAAATTTTGACTCTTGGAACTGGCATAACTCATAGGTAGTCACACTAACAGTAAATTCTGGAGCTGTACTCAACAGAAAGAATTATGAAAATCTGAATTCTTATGATTAACAGAAAAAATTAAGTTCTTTTCTGGTTAAAAAAAAAGTATGTCAGCAAAGAAGCTAATGTTAGTCATTAATACCTAATCTATTGATCCTGGTACCTAAATACACATCTTCAAAATTATCTGAAAAGTTTAAACTTTACTTACCTTTCCACATAAGTTTCTCATAATATTTCCCATTTTCCCATAAAGTAATATGCTCCAATCAAAAGGAAATGTTATTAATATTTATTTGGTTTAGAAATAAAAATGGAGTGCAAAATCTGATCATCAGCAAGGAGCTATCTGGAAATATATGTAATTATACTCCAAAAATACAAAACTGCAAACTACACTATTGACATCTCTAAAATATAATCTGTGCCAAGATTCTCTGCACTTGCAGAATTTTTCTTTATAAACTATCTGACCTTGTCCTGTAATAGAAAGTCGTGGAGCCTTTAGAAATGATGAAAAATATTGGACATCACATCAAAACAAATTTCTTGAAATAAGTGACTGTGAGTGTAGAATTTGAGAGAATTTCTGTATACAAAACCCAATGCATTCTGCAAGGAAAATTAGAAGAAAAGTACAAAAAGGTGAAAGATGGCCAATTTAAATTACAGTTATTTGAAATAAAACTTCAGAAGACCAGTAGACTATGAAAAAAAGGAAAAACAACAAAGTTAAGATGCTTCTTATCCACATGTATACATTGACAAAACATTTGCTCATTCAGCTGTGACTCTTCTGTATCTTTTATTCTAAAGTATTTAGCTTCTATTAAAAGTATTTTAATTGTAGCATATGGTAGAAAAGCAGTTATTTACAAACTTTATACTTTCTTGCTAGAATTGGACTGCTAAGTAGAAACCCTGACGTAGCCTTAGCTTTCATCCTTGGGGTCTGAGAAATTATTTTCTCCAAGTCAGAGGCATTTGCATCACTAAGTTGGGTCAGGAAAATTTACTTTCAAATAATTAACTGTAATTAGGGTTTTTAAAGTCACGTTAATTCTCACCAATTAAGAGTTATTAAAACTGATACCTTTTCCCTTCTACTTTGTGAAATTCTTTGGTGCATTTTTCATAGACCACTATGACAGTTACCATAAAAAAAAGTTTTTCAAATCCACCTCAATTTTTTCCCCTTGCCGAGAGTAATAAAACCACACAGCTAAAAAAGAATGTTTTCTGTGTAAGTGTGGCTATATTGCAAGAGTCTCACACAGAAGAAAAATTTAAAACAAGTTTACTGCTCTTAAAAAACAGATTACCTGTGCAATACTAGGAAATGTAACACAAACTGTCTACCTCAGTAATATGGGACCATTTTTCTTCCCTCAATTATATTACAGCATCTATAGACCTATGCTATAAATCTCACAAGAACAGAAATTGTCCTCTGTCAACTTTCAAGCCTGCACAGGTTCCTAAATATTTCCAATACATCTGGAGAATCTAATCAAGTTATTTGCAGTTATCAATATTGCAAAAACTAACTTCTTAGATCTCCTCAGCTCATCAGGCAACTTAGGAATTTAGTTAAAAACTTAGGTGACAAAGGCTAGGAAGTATATTATCAATTTAAAATAGAATCCTCTGCACAAAGAAATAAAGTTTTTCCTGCTGAGTTTCTCGATCCTGACAAAATACAAATCTTTCAAGACCCAGAACTCATTACTTCACCCTGTTACTTTTTGACTGAATTACAGGAAGGACAAAAATTGTATAAACATTCCAATACACCCACTTTCTGAACAAATCCATCCAGCCTCCTAAACAAATGTATTTGCAGTGAGTTTCTGTTTAAAGTACCTCTCGTAAAGATCAAATGAACCAACTCTATTTTTGGTTAGCTGTGATTATTTTTTATATGACTAAGTTTTGAAGATAGTGACAAAAGGAATAGATTAACTTACCTGACTTGGAATAGCACTGTTGTATGACTTAAATTTCAGCAAATATCTTTGAACATCCAAACATTCTGATTTGGTTTTGTATTTTCAAATTGCATTTCCTTTATTTTAAGTTTTAAATGGCCACGGTTCTGGTATAATTGGCTATCAGAAAGGAGCTAACAAGAGGCTATTCATCATTTTGTTGTAAGGTGACTTAATTGTCAGAATATTTCATAAAGAAAAATATTTGAGGTAAAATTTTCAGCCCTTCTCCATTCAGTAATTATACTGTGCACATCCTATATAGAAATGCATGACCCTTTTTTTTTACATAACCAGCCCCTAGGACTGAAAACAATTTGGCCTCTTTGAGCCTGGGTTCTCTACTGGTGGTTTGAATTGATATCAGAGATACTGGAAGCAATCCATTTTGGTTTTTTTGTTGTGGAAAAATTTTTGAACACTCATTTAATTAGGTCATATTTCATTAACAGAAAACATGGTTACTATCATCGACCTATTTTGTGCTTCAGTTTAACTGACCAGGTATATTCAAGAAATGGAAAATAAACAAATGCACAACCAAAAAAAAAGCTATTACTTTTTTTTGTTTCAAAGATAAATTGAAATGCAAAAGTCCAGCAATTATTCAAATATTTATTACCACCTACACTTATCATTTATTGTAGCACACCTACAATAAATTAGCTGAGGATGCCAAAGTAGTTGTGATTTAATCTGTTCTTAGTCAGAATGGTTTTCTTGTGAAAACTTAGTCAAACTACTCAAAGGAAAAGGAACCATTTTCAAAATTTGGGTTTTATTATCTTCACATGCATGAAGGAAGGGAAGGAATGGAAGGAATTTGTATTCCTGTTCTTTTAAGAAGATGCCTGAAGTGTAGCTACATTTCTTAGTTCTATTTATACCAGATGCAGCTGAATTGAAACCCCAGTAAAAATCATCTATACAGAAACTTTTTCCAGAGGGGCAAGTACAAGTTCCTACTTCCTCTAAGCTGAACTCATCCAGTCTCACCTTGAGCTTTTATTTCCACCTTTGTAGAAATGCATTAGTCAGAATGACAATTGGGTAGCCACAGGTGTAAACCTTCAGCAACCAAGGGATTTTGTGAGTTAGAATGGCACATATTTCCTCAGGTGTGCAGAAATCCAAACATCCTCTCTCCAGCTCTGAGCACTTGTCACCCCCTACAGTGTTTTTAGTAGGAAGGAACATGAGGAGAGTTCATTTGTTGGTCCCTGAAGCAGCACACTCTGCTAAGATGCTGAGTGTAGGAATTCATCCAACAGCAACACATTCACATCTCTACTTAATATCATGTACTAAAGATCACTTCTAAATATCATGTACTGCAAATTTAGCAACAACTCTTCATTGCTTTTATCTAATAATGTGGGATTTTATTTGATTTAATTCTTTTTTTTTTCACTGCGATGTCATGCTATGATGACTGCATGTATCCTCATACAAAATGCAAAACCACTGACAAATCCAGTTGTCAGGTTATTCTTGATATATCAGAGTAAAAATTGGTTTCCATGGCACCAGGACATGCTGGGAGCTCTCTCTTGTTTTAAATACTCCAGGGATTTTAAACATCATCTTCAGTGTCAAGAGAAGATTGCTACTAATACTTGACTGTCACAAGGAAAATGCAGTGATAACCAATGGCAATCAAAGTAATAAAATAAACCACGATCTTGGCTTATTTTGTGCTGAAATAATTTTGAAAGTCACTGTTTAAGTAAACTCTGTTTTAATTAAACTAGAATTCAAAAAGGCATTTTAAGGAATAGAGAAAAAGATATAGTCCCTCCAGAGGTGACTGGAAGTATTATTTTTCTTTTAAATGTTTGTTAGGTGACATCAACATAGTGAAGAGTATACTTTCAGAACTCTCCTGGGAATATTGACATCCCACCAGCTGCAAACAATGTCATGATTTTAACCTTGAGGTGAATACTTAAAGTTATAAGCCTGTGCACATTAAGGAGTGAGAAAAGAGTTTCACAAATAATTTTAATTCACTGGTATTAATTCCCTAGTTTATTGATAGCTGTATTCTTTTGTCAGGTAAAATTTAGAACGTCTCTCTCTATGGACACTATCCTATCACAGGAGCAGATATTTGTGTCCTGAAGTTATTAGAGCAAACTAACATCTGAGGTTATAAATTATGTTTTTCATTCAAAATGAAAACACATTCACTCATATTGAAAACACATCTGTTTTCAATCCTTCCTTCCTTCCTTCCTTCCTTCCTTCCTTCCTTCCTTCCTTCCTTCCTTCCTTCCTTCCTTCCTTCCTT
>JAOTQP010001652.1:8520144-8547650 GCA_026413545.1 Cichladusa arquata
TGGCTGGGTCCCCTCCCACCCTCCCAGACATCCCCAAATTCCTCACCAGTGTGGCAGCACAAAAAACAGAGAAGGTTCTTGCTCTGTGTAAGCTCTGCTCAGCAATAACAAAAATATCTCTGTGCTATCAACCCTGTATTCAGCACAAATCCAAAACACAGCCCCACACCAGCCCCTGCAAAGGAAATCAACTCTACCCCAGGCAAAACCAGCACAAGCCCACAGGAAAATAAATTCACAGTACCCATTAATCCTACTGCAAATAATGTGGGTGCTCAGTAGACTGCTTGGTGTGCTGTAGATCTCCTTGTGAAGCAGGGAACATGCTAAAGAACATGACTGTAATTCACTGCAAGTATTGATTGCAATTGACTCATTAAGAAGGGAATCAATTCCTCTGAAGTATATAAATTTGTAAGTGGGAATCAAATGTGAGTGGAGATAGGGTTTTGGTATTCATGAAACACATCTAATAATAGGTTCTGAAGATTGAAACTAAAATGTTTTGCACTAGAAAAAGACAGGTTCATTCCTAATCCCCTGATTTCTATACACTGCTGCCCTTTCTTTACTACACATTCTGCATTCCTTTTCAGTAAACATGATTGTTATACTTTCTTCTACCTAGCACTATTTTGACATATTTACAGTACTGTAAATGTCTTGCTCCTTTAAACTCCTTATCAACCCTTAGCATTAAAAATATTTTTGGTACCTGTTTTATTCACAACAGGAAATTAAGCACTTCATGAATATTTGAGAGTTTTAAATTAAGCCATTCAGCAACCCCCCACTCTGTACTTCATATTCCATGTAAATTGGATATATAATGAAGGGAAATATCCTTAAAGTATATTTAGCTAATTACAAAGTACTATTTTAAATTATAATAAAATTGAGATTGGGAGAAAGAAATTTCCAGCAAGAAATGACATGAACTTTTTCTGTCCAAGAGATATTTTTCCTAAATAATTTCTGAAAAGTTTTACTTCCATATTTTGAGAACTTTGATTCTAATATCTATATGTTTCTATATGAAAACACAAAATTTTTGTACATTAATAATAAGGAATCAAAGATCTTTAAAGTAAAATACATACTTAAACTGTAAAATCTGTTTTTTCATACCCTTAATTTTGATGAAAACCTGTTTCTAGGGAAAAAAATATTTTGGCATTTCCAAGTTTACTTTAGAGCCTTTGCAGTAAGGCTTCCTAAGGAAAAATTCATCCCATTCCCCACCACCTTAAAATAGCCGTGCTTGTCAGTGCTTTCTTGTTCAGTTAATTAGCCTCCAATTCAATTAATTAACCTACACTGGTCCTGCCCGAAGTCGCCTGGGCTGTTGAGTGGTGCACAGGGGTTGTTCACTCAGATCTAGGTGTGATCCTAGGGTCCTGTCATCTTTAAAAAGAAATGGGAAGAGTTAATCCTCTGGGGTTTTATCCTGACAGTGGACACAGGGGTTTGGTCTACATGTGACTGACTGCCAAATGCTTCAGGGGAACTGCTGGAAAACACTGAACAGATGGGGTGACATGGTAATGCAAAACCAGATTTAATTGCACAGGCAGAAGGATTTATAGATTTTATCCACCACCATTAGTCTTTAAAAGCTACATATATCTCCACAGCCACACAGTAGACATCTGACAGAGCATCTCTTTACCCTTAGAAAACCATCTCCTGGGGATGTAGAAAAGCACTTGCAAGGAATTCCAGGAAAGTGAGTGGCTAGAAAGAGAATTACTGTTAGACATCCATCATATGAAATGCTTGGAATTTTATATTTTTCATTTTTTATTTCATCCAATCGAATTAAGATGGTCACTCTCATGGCAGAATGAATGATGTTTGCCTCTAATACAAATGGAATCTGTATTTATAGGGTTTAACTTCATCCCACTTCTCTCACTCAATTCCTATAGGTTTCGTATTTGACATTTTCATTCTCTTCTGCCAAGGCAAGGCCTTCCAGCTTCATGTCATCAGTAAATTCCATTTACACCATCCTTCTTCTTGTGTGCCAAGATAACTAATTAAATTACTTAAGGTTTATTCTGCTAAGATTCCCACAGCGTGATGCTATCCCCTTTCAACATAACCACTTGTTATGTCTAATTCATCAATTTCCTTAAAATCTTGATATTAATATACCAATCAGTGTTTTCTCCACTGCAGTTAATTTCTGATTTGTAAAACACAGTATAAATCCATACCTATGCAATATTATGTGGGCAACTCTAGTACATACAATTATGAGTAATTTATGCAATCTGATTTCTTGATTTTCAAACAGAATCAAATTTATCTGCCATGGGAGTAATAGATTTCTGCATGCTTAAATTATTCTTTTGGAACAAAATAAACCAATATAAGTCTTGCAGGACCACTCTATACTTTAAGACTTTTATCTTGGGGTTTTGGAGCTGCTAAAAAATAGCTGGTGTTAAAATGTTCCTAACCTTCAACCAGTAAGACTGCAATCCATGTTTTTACCAGCTGATGACTTTCCTATATTTGCATGCAGTTAGGATGAATTGCGTGGGAGAATTGCTAGTAGAACAGTTGAATCCCCAGCTATGTTTTACTACCAACAATGTCATTTTGTTTGCTTCAGGCACATTTGCAATACAATCAAGTAAAAAATTTAAGTTATTTCCCTGAAATGTTGCTGTAAATATTTATATATTTATATATTTATATAATTTTATATAATTAGAATATAAATATTTATATAATATTTATATTTCATATATTTTTTTAGACTTTATGAAGTCACAAAAAATCAGTTTCTCTCTATCTGAATAAACTACAACAGCAGTAAGTCTTGCACAAGTCAGAAAAAGTGTAATAAAACATTTCTCTCTTTAAAAGATGGGGGTTTTTTTAAGCAGGAGTGGAATGGGAATAATGGATATTGAGACAAAGGATATTTTTATTTATTTTCCTCTTCCTAAGCTTTTTAGAAATAAAGGATTTATATAAATCTAGTTCAGAACCACCATTTGGCTGCTGCTACAATGGGCTTACATAACGGTAACAGCAAGATTTTCTCCTGAATCTCCGTGTGATAAATATAATTGGGATGGATAACATCTTCTACCCTAACTCAGCAGTTATGGTTTTCATCCCAGATATGCCAACAGCCTAAAGAGTTTACAATTTTTATGGTCAGTGCATTTTCATTTTGACTTTGGACATAGATGTTTTTTGGCTTACACAACATACAATCCTTCTGATTTGACATTTAGGTATAAAGTAGAACTGGGCCAATGATCATCTTGTTGCATTATTATCACATTTTTAGACTTTGGTTATCTCACCATAACTCTCCAGATTGTGTTGCTGTAACTATATCTTATAAGTTATAGCATGAAGACCACACAAGGAAGTGAAACCCCTCCTCAGTTCTTCCTAACCTACGTAGGATTTCTTGTCAAACAATCAGAAGTGCAGAAGATATTTTAGTCCCTTTAGTCATATGGTGCAATTAGGCCTTTCAACTTCAATACTGTATCTTCAGGAAGGAAAAATGAAAGGCATTGTCTTAAAATACTTTCAAACAGTGACCTGGAAATATAAAGAAAATGGGACAGATTAGATCTATTTCTTTTTTTATTTTGAGTTGCGAAATTTTGTCTGCTTAGGACATTCTCATCTGACAGATAAGATGTCCAGGGCATCCAAGCAGATATACCCAGTGTGACTATTGTAAAAACTTGGCATGGGCAATAAGTACTGAACTGAAATCTGTCAGAAATTCATGGAATTCATTAACATAATTTTTTTAATTTTTTGGAGGTGGTGCATTGGAGCATTTAGATGTTTCTTCTTTTTCACTAGATAATGGGTTTAGCTTTTCTGGTTTTTTATTCTTTTTAACTCAGTGTCTATATCTAACAACAATTAACTCTGAAGAAGCTACTGAAATAAACAAATGAGAGAACAATTCCACACTGATTTCTTTTTTTTTCTTTAAGAAGAGTTTTAATTGTTATACTTTAGATTTATTATATTCTTTTTTTTTATGTTTATACCATAGATTTTCAGATTTCATTGAAGATCCCTTCGGGATAGAAGAATACCAATCCAGCAGATCTTCCTTTCATACCCTAAAATCTGAACTCTAGCCTTTTTTTAACTTTAAGAAATGAAGACCCAAAACACATTGTTTGGTGGTGGGTCAGAAGTGAGGGTGGAATCAGGTCTTCAAGTGCATCTTTTCTAACTTTATGGGAAAATTAAAAAACAGAGAATCATGCAGTTAAGACATTAAAAAAATAGTCTTTAAGCCCCAGTGCATTTGATTAAAGTTCATTACAGGTGAAACTGTAGATGAACACAAGAACTGACAGGGAGCAATGCACCAACTGCCAGAGCAGCACTTAGATGAAAACGTACAAAACAATGAGTGTGTTTTTCAGTACCTCTGACTGGATGCTCAAAGCAAAGCTAAAGTCAATGCACCTTACAATTTGTCACTACAGGCACATATTAAACACCAGTTTCAAGCATTTCATGTATTGAACTAGTTTCTGTCCTGAAGCACAGTGCTGTTGTTCATGGAGAAGGGTAGAATGAAATGGGTGTTCTCAGGGAAGTGATCCTTAAAGCCTGGATGTCAGTGCACACACAATTTCTTGAAATGCATTTTGAAAACCTTCGAATATTATGTCTACATTTCCAGTGTCTATGTACACTCACCTCAAGACAGGCTGCCTCCACAAAATACCTTCCAGCCTGCCCTCAGCAAGGCTTAAACCTTCTGGGGCTAAAAAGGTCCACTGAGCTCCAGTGAATAATTTTAGACATAGCCCAGCGATTAGCTTCCCTCCTACAGATTGCACTTTATTGTCAGCATTTATTTGGCAGGTTCATTCGACAGTTTTAGAAATTCTGTTCATAAGGGAATTTAAGAAAAGACTAATAGGATTGCTTCTTATTTTTCCTAGACAAAAATCTAGATGAAATAAGAAAGTCTAATTCACAGTGTGCTACATATCAAAAAGTGAAATTCTGCTTTGGTTGTGTAATTTCAGGAGCAAGACCATAATTTCCCCAAGTTGTCTTGAACATTAATTGGACATTTTTTTTTACTTATTAAGTGAATGTTGAATCCTTGACTTAAAAACCTATGTAATAGCCTGAAGAACAAAGAGATTCAAAAGATGAACTTTTAAAATTGCCCTTTAATCAATCACAGACACTGGAGACATTACACATGCACATGACAGTTTTAACACGTGATGAAAACAGCAAAAAAAACCCTGTGATATGGAAAATATTGCAATTAGATCCCAATTAAAAAATAATTTGAATTTAGGTTTCTGCTACCTTGTCTGCTTTCATACTGCAAAGAGTTATCCTTGTTTCCTTTGATGCAGTTTTCCATGCCAGCAATCAAAATGGCTTGAGATAAGGATAACTCCAGAAGTACCATTAGCAAAACATATTATTTCAGTTGTCTAATTGCATCTGACTATCATTTAATTCAAAAATTAACTCTACTTTTCTGTGTACTTTACAGAGGCTTGGTAATTTGGCTTAGTCAAGTCCATTTTTGGGAAAAGGCTTTAAGAAATTGAATGCAGAAACACTTTTTGTGAAAATAATTGGTATATGATTTTGTATCTGCATGGTGGTTTTTCATCAACCTCCAAACATGCAATTTTCTCTGTGCTTCATCTACAAAATCAGAACTTTGAAATGCCAAATAATTGGTATTTGCTGTACAGCCACAAAGCCTAAGAAAAAAAACAGAGGATGCATTGTAACAATTGTGGGAGAGATCACTCCAGACCAAAGCTTTTCCTTGTTTCCAAGTCAAACTCCCTGTGCTCAAACACCCAAGAGAATCCACTGAAGCAGTGGTATACCTAACACACAGCTGAGGAATTAGAAACACTGAATTGCACAAAAAAAGCACAGAATCAGCAGCACAAAGGTTAAGCTGGAGCTATAGTTGCAAACTTCAGCATCCTTCAAGGTGAGAAGAATTTTTCTGTGGTTAAACATACCAAGAGACGCTCACTGGGAAAATAAATGAGGAAACACCTCAGTCTCAATTACAGGCACAGCTAATGACAATCCTACAAAAGTCTCTTTCAGAGTTGTAATTAGCCCTGAGCTCACCCAGAACCTTGTGGCATCTCTCAGACTATGTTAAGAGATGCAGCCTCTAAGCAGACTTTAGGCAAGTGAAAAAACAAGCAATGGGTTCATAAATGGATTCCAAATTCTGGGAGCTTGCAGCATAGGGACCAAGCTCACAGCGTTTTGAAGATTCTGTTGTTTAACCTCTATTTTTACATAAGGAAAGCATCTAATATATTGGGAATTTGGGGTTTTCTTTTACATCATAAAAGTGATATATTTTTTTGACTAGCTTCGAAGAAATTAAGGTAAACTGTATAATTTTCAAGAGCATGAAGTTTGCCCCACAAATTAGGAGAGCCTGAATCAGATCCTTGTTGACTCTCAAGCCTGCCTTCAAGCTGCCCGGGTGATTTCACCAACACGGAGCAATCCCTGCACTACAGTGGATGCAATTCGCTTTTCCAGGCTCCAGAGGTCTCTGCATATCGCGCTTCAGCTCCGCGGGAAAGGCATTTCCAGGGAGAGGCTCGGGAGCTGCCTGGGAAAGGGCTGCTGGAAGCAGGTCCCACCCTGACAGCGCTGTCCTGAGAATTTAGTTCTCCTGGGAATTTATAGCAGCGAAAGGGAGGGAGGGAGAGAGGGAGATTTATACTGCAGCATTAGCTGACACCAGCATCGCACAAGCAGGAGCATTTTGTCCTTAGAATTCAGATGATCACAGCTCTTAGCACTCACCGGGAAACCGTGCAGTCTGGTGATGCTAAAGGCTGGCTGTTAAGCCCTGACACCAGAAATATTATCTTTTTACTCTGACCTCAGTCACACCTGTGTTGGTTTTTGTGGGTTTTTCTCTGCCCTCATGGTTAATGATTTTTATCCCTCAAAAAGAGTATTTCTTACTTAAATCATTATGATTTACCTAACCGTGGAAGAATTGGTTTACAGTAATTTGAATGCAAATGCAGTTTTTGGATAGGTTATATCTTCCACCTATGCATTGTTTTCAAATCTTTTATAGGCATCTGCTTCCTGGCTGCTGAATATATAATTCCTGATTGACACTGTACTATTATTTATAATATATTGAACATATAAAATATTATATCTATAGATAGATAGATAGATATAGATTAGATAGACATATATATAGATATAGATGATATAGATTAGATATAGATATAGATATAGATAGATAGATAGATAGATATAGATATAGATATAGATATAGATATAGATAGATATAGATGATATAGATATAGATAGATATAGATATAGATAGATATAGATTAGATATATATATAGATGATATGGATATAAATAGATATAGATATCTGAAAATAGTAATAAAACATTAAATCCAAGGAAAATCAAAGAAATCAACTGCTCCTTCTACCTGAAAGGTGTCCCTGCCTATGGTAGGGGGTTGGAAAAAAATTATCATGAAGGTGCTTCAAACCTAGGCCATTCTGTGATTGTATTATCTTAGAATCTTCTGAATAACTCACACCGGCTTTGGATCCAGTCTTGGCTATGGACTGATAAACACCAATAGTTAAATAAGTAAATAAGATAGGATGAGATATGGGCATACTCAAGGACATTTGTTTTTCTTGAGACCTTTTTTAGGCATTTTGGCCTTCATAACCACTCACATTATCACACAAGTAATTTGGCAGAACAGGTACTTGCTAAGGTACCCAAATTCAAACAGCAAAACCAGTTTTGTTGAAGACACAGCTCCTGCAAAGATAAGAAGTTGGCATTTGATTGACCAGAGGCTATATTGAAAGATGAGGAAAATCCTCCATCTTATGTAGTGAGAATGGCTTTCACAAAATTCTCAAAAGTAGACAAGAACTTTAGAGTTTTACACCATGTTTAGTATTTAATAAAATTATTTGGTACATTACTTTTGAAGTTTTCTCTCATAGAGAGCAATTAACAGTTTTACCTTAAGTGATTAATAAAAAATCATTTAAAATTATCTTTTTAGTAATGACATACTGTAGAAACTTCATCATCCAAATATTCTCTAAATTCTTCATCTGTGGTGGTGGAAAAGCACATTTCATTAGTGGAGAAATAAGTCTCATTCATGTATTTTGCACTCAAATACACTTAATTTACAATGGAAAGAGATTTCGCTGTTCATTAATTTTTTTGTAGTGTTCAAGTAAAAAATCCCACAAGATTTTTGTTTTCTTTTAAGTGTGTAATAGAGAAACCAATCAAGCATTTCCTGGAGTTCTTGGTACTCCAGGGTGTTCCAGGTTTTCCTCTGGCGTGGCCCCAGCAATAGTAGCCTCCTACCATTGGAGGGAGCCACAAGCACTTGTTCAGAATTGTCCAGAAAATTGTTCGGTCCGTGGTTTGTAAACAACTTTTTCAGCACTACAGTAGGTGAATCATACACTGAAAAGCTTCATCACTCTCCACTTTTCTCAATAAAGGCAAACACTAAAAAATAATGGCCTGCTCCTTATGATGCAGTGCAGCCACGCTTCTTTTGAAATAGTAAAGAGCGTGTTTTAAGGTTAGAGCAAGATGCATTTGCTGCTTATTTTAATATTTTTATAATGAACAATAAATTTATTTTATAAAGCTGCCACATAAGCATTTTATTTTTCTAAAGACACATAAAAGCCATGTGTTAAACGCTAATTAAATATTTTTGAGTGTTTTAATTAAAACCACAACCTTCTTCAGCATCTTACTTAACTGTACACATAGAGAGAGTAGAAATAGGAAGAAATTAATATAGAAAAAGGTATTATATATGGATTTTTTAAAATATAATTTTATTTGTACAGCAAGTGGTATCTCAATGAAGATTTTACCTTTTGTATGGTTATCCAGTGATATGGGAACAAAATATACAAGCATTGACTGTACTGTTATGTAAAATACTAGGTTCTCACTAGGTTCTGCAGCAAATAAGATCAGTTGAGGATCCTCAATGCCCATTTCCAACTTTAAGAATGTTTTCATATTTTTTTGTCTTAGACTACAGTTTTAATTACATCTAACCAACATATAGAGGGCTAAGGAGAACAGAAAATATGTTAATTTTTGGATAAAAATCATCCCCAAGACAAGATTACAAGGTTAAGAAGTCTTAAATTATTTAAATTGTCTCAGCCAAATTCCTGCTGCTCTTAAAGGAGTCCTTTTCTTCCTTGCTAAGTAAATCAGCTGTAGTTCTGGGTTGGCTGCACCAGAAAAACAGAGCAACACAGACCTTACACTTATTTAATTAGTCTTGGCCTTTTATTTGCTTTTGAAGGGGGTTTCTATTCAGTAAAGGGACTGACAGCTGACAGTTCTGGTTGTGAATTTTGGTGTCCCCAGGATTAGCCAAGTACTCTGCAGCAGAAAGTTCCACTTCAATCAGGGGACAGCTATTCTTTTGTAGCATTCCAAAATGGCATGAAATGGATGTTGTTTTCTTCTTTCTGTTTGGCATTTCCCAAGAAGCTAAACAGTTTTCTCTCTCTACCCAACTTGCCAGCCACAGACACCATCTGTGAGAATAGACTGTCACTGCCCTTGATGTGCTCTGAGACAGGCAGAATGCAAAATACCAACACATGCAAGAGTGTTTGCAATACTGCCTCTGCATTTCATCAGGTCTCACTCTTTCCAAATGTCCTGGTTTAAAGAAGTAGCCTAAGGAGGAAGATTTAGCAAAGGAAGTTTAGGATTGTAAAATTCTCATGTGTCGTATTCTTAGCATTCAACCCGACTCATTTAAGAAAACTCTTGGTGTGGTAGGATAATTCCAACTGGAAGGAGCCATGAGAGGTGTCTAATCCAACCTTCTGTTCACAGCAAGGACATCTTTGAGGTCAGAGCAGGTTGCTCAGGGCTTTATCTTGCTTTTGCACTGTAAATCCCAGAGGGTATAAACTGCACAAGCCCTCTAGGCAGCCTGCTGCACTGCTTTACTGCACCCGAGGTAGGAAAGCCTTGAGATGACACGTGCAAAAGAAATTTAACTCCCTTTCAATATTTTGGAATTATAAATTCAGGCAACTCAGCTTTTCTGATCTGCTGGTTTTTTCAAATGGCATTTAAATACTCTGACAAGGCACTCCGTAAGAATTTTCCAAATCTTTGAGGATAAAGACCAAGATATTTTTTGAGGTTTCTGGAGCAGAAACTTTTCTCCTTCAGAAACTTTCTGAGTCAAGCTTAGTGCAGTACTATAAACCAATTTTTGAAGACTAAAAATTGCCAACCATCTCTGTAAAGGACAAGGACAAAACATTGCTCCCAAGTGGTTGATGGCCACACTCAATGACTAATCTGAATAACTCAGCATCATAGAGTATCCTGAGTCAGAAAGGATCCACAAGGAACTGAACTCCTGGCTCTGCACAGGACCATTCCAAGAATCACAGCAAATTCCTTGAAGCATTATCCAAGTGCTTCTTGGACTTTTACTGGCTAGCTGCTGGGAATTCTTCCCCAGGGATCTTGATCAATTGAGCTACACCCACTGAGATTCTCAGGGTTTTTTTACTCAAATCTTTGAACCAAGATAAGTTAACAAGCAAGTAAAAGTAAGAACGCATATTCAAATTTATTTGTGTGATTTACCATAGACATCATCTGGCACCAGAGTTTTCTATAACAAAAGTCCATAATTCCATACCAGCACAACAGTGCAGCACAGCACTAATAAATTATAATGGTTATTGATCCAATGTGCAGGATAAAACATGTTTTCTTTGGTGAGATCTCCGGTAAAGTTGTGTTGAAGGAAAATCAGGACTGCATATTCATCTAATTTTTGAAAATTTTACAGTCATTTTGATAATCTCTCTCCAAAAAGGATTACATAAACAATCTAATGCCTGAACTAATTCAGACTGAGAATTTTTTATTTCGCTTCACAAAAGCATCACCATGCTTTCAAAAGTTGCAGACCAATTACATGGAAAACAAACAAAAAACCCACCTAAACTCAATAATGAAGGCTCTGTATATACATTTAACCTTTCATAAATTTCCCAAGAAGCAGGTGAGATAAGGCATTGATTTTTAAAATGTTATTTTTTTTTTAATATATAACCACACTTCAAACAGCCTGGTACGTTTGAGACATTTTTTTTGAAATATCTTGGTAAGGATGCACCTTATAAACTTGAACTATTCTGTGAAAGTTTGATGACCATCATTTCAGGTGTAGAATGATGGCTAAAATCTATTTGAAAGCGCTTTGCACTCAGTTATTCATATATTATAGTATTGTCTTGGGTTACAATGGAAGGTATAACCTAAAGAATGTATTCTATTACCCTCTACATAAGCTGTTAAAATAGATGGGGCAGTGATCTTTATCTTCTCCATGACTCAGCCCTGATAACTCCTTCTGGGAATGAGCAGCCACCTGAGATGTTTAAGCCATAAAATACAACACTTCAGTCTCCAACAGCCCAACACCCTAAAATAATCTATATTCAGTTGATTTTCTCTTTGCCTCCTCAAGTGTAGCATTTTAGACCTGTGTGTACCAAAGAAAAATCTTTGATGTCACATGTACCTGGTTTTCTAATAGTGTGTGATATTTGAAGACATTTTAACAATGTTAATTAAATCATAATGTCTGCTATTTTTAAAAAAGTCAATACAACTTTCAAGGAGGGCAAAATTAGCAAGCCAACAACCAATTGCTATAACTTATTTCTTCAATATTACATGACAACACACTGTGGTTGCATGGAAACATAAAGGCTTTTGGCAAATTATTTCTTTAATAATTTAAAGACTTTTCAAACTACTATATCAAAGTGGTACCTCTGAGTATATAAATTTCAAGAAGTAAGATAATTAAAATATGCTTAACTAATAATACTGTTTCTCAGACTGACTCTCTTTTGAATGAAACCATTCAAAGACAATAAAAAAAGAGAATTTAATTAAAGGTGGTTCTTTGTCATATTATTACTTTCCCACAAGACTTATTTAATTTTAATTATGTTATAATGTGCTTAATAACAAGAGCTGGGTTTTAATGAAAATCTTGTCAGAAAAAGAATGCTTTAAGGGGGATCTTTGATTTCTTTCTAATACCAAATATAGATATAGCATGTAATGCAGTTGTACTCTGTAGCCCTGAGCAAAATAATGTGCTACTACACTGCTCATTTTCTTTCCATAAAATAATTTTGCTTTTGAAGGATTCACGCTGGTGTGCTTGTAAGAATTCTCTCATGCAGCTAAAGAGAAGTGTTGTTGCAATTTACATATATCCAAGAAGTTCCAAGTGCCAGTTTTTCACTTCTCACAGTGTCTGATACCTTCTGTGTCCTTTTTCACATACATGTCACTGTTATATTCTTTCCATGGAGCACAAAAATCTCTGCTGTAACATAAGTGATAGAAAAAAAACCCTAGAAAGACTCCATTAGAATTATAATATTATAGTATTACATTATTAAGTGGCTTAGATGTTTGGATTCTGAGAACATGAATAGAAGTAGGAGAAGACACTTAATGTATCTTCTGCATGGGAGAAGGGGAGGGGGGAGGTTGAGAACTTCCCCAGTTGCCATTAGGTGTTTAGGAAATTTATGAACAATTTTATCAGGGATGACATAAAAAGGAGATAGGCCTCAGGCACACGCATGCACAAAATAATAGCTGAAATAATGGACTGATAAAAACATCAAGTGTGAGAAAGTCGTACTTGGGTGCTGTACTAATCTGCCAACTGGATTTTTCTTTGGGCTGAAACCTTAAAAAAATACAATAAAAGCTCAATATATATTAGATCTTCCCTTCTGCCCCTTTCTGCTTTCCACATTCTTAATTCAGTTTGAAAAATTAGAAATATGTTTGAAAAAACAATCTAAAAAAAAAAAAACCACCAAAAAATCCAAACCAAACCAAACCAACCAACCAACCAACCAACCAACCAAACCATAACTTCTTTTTTATGTGGTTCTGTGGTTTTTTTATTCCTTCTTCTCATGCTGCTAACAAAAGAAAACACTCAGAAGAACCAATACTTGTAGCTAGTGATTCCAGCAGCACAGTTAAAGGCTAAGAAATTTAATTATAGACTTCTTCTCATGCAGATATTTTTTTCTAAATGTGGATCAAATATAACATAACTTCATGTCAAAAACTCTGTAGACTAAAGGCTTTCAGCAAACACACTTGTTCTCCCAGACAGAGAATTCTCTAACAAGAAGAGTAACTCCAAAGTCTAAATTTCCACTATACATCTCTACTACACTATACACCTCTTTAAACTGGAAGTTGAAGAAATAATTCTAGTGAAATAGGCCATATACCTATAAGGGAGATGCATTTACATGAATAAAAATACAGATTCTGACTTTTTTCATCTCCTAATTCTTTTTAGTTTCCTTTCTTCAGATCTCCATTTCATCTTGCTTCCCACCCTCAGGTCACTTATGTGTTTTTCACAGACCTTGTTGATACCCCAGCCTGGACTCAATGTGATTTAAATAATTAATAACTGAACTATTCTTTTAACTCATGTTAAATGAATGAGACAAGATAAATCATTTGCCTGAAGGAGAACAACAGTGCTTAAAAATTTGTAAGTCTGAAGTGCAGATAGATTTTACTTGTGAGAAAACATGCTTTTCAACCTTCTAGATTTCTATACTATTTGACATAACAAATTAGCAACGATGTTGACTATTCACATGCCAATGATAAACTTGATGTTGTTGACAAGTAAATCTTATCTGTGACAATATGACAAACATCTTTCAAAAGCCAGAGGCTTCAGAAAATTTGCTGATTGCTGAGATTTAACAGTGAGTACAGACCATCCCAGTTGGCACTAATATGGCAACACCCAGGCTCCTTTCTTGCAAATGTTTATTGTGAAAAGGAACACGGTTTCCAAGACATAAAATATTGCAATATTGTCTTCATATCATTATTTACTAAATATTTAATATGGTAAACACTTTCACCTACATATAATAGGAATCCAGGTAGATGTGTGCAGCATCCAAAGAGGTGTGGCTGCCAACCAAGTTGCACTGAAATTATTATATATTTTTCACTTTCCCAATCTCAATGATGATTACAAGGGGCTGCTTACAGAAAATTCCTGCATTCTTCTAGTAGGATATACCAATGTGCTTCAGATATCTGAACTCTTGGTTTATTTTGAAAATATCTCATGTGGACATTTAAAATATAGATACAGGAAAAAAAATAGAATATAAATGCTTTTTATAGAAAAATCTATAGAACTCTGGTACTAAATAGTTCCATTATATCAGTGCAAGATTTATATAGATTTTCTCTGCTTGCCTTCATTCCTTGATGGAAAATCCCTGCCAGTAACTAGTAAATGCCACACAGTATCTGATTTGGAATGTTATCAGTAAGCACAGTGCAGCCAGTGCTGAATTACTGCATCATTACTATCAAGATATGAGATGATACTATCATTCACTGTGCACTCAAATTATTCAGGCCAGTTGAATGTCATATTTCCCATTTACAATATGCCCCTTTTCATTGTACAACTATTCCAATATTTATTCATCCTATCTCTACATATCCTGGCTCATTACATTAAAAATCACAATTTCTGTGTATCAGTCCCCTAAGTCCTTCTCTGACATGCTGAAACATCCCACTAAAATAAATCAGAATTCCTCCCCAAATAAATAATTCATGTACACATTGTGCAGATTTGGTATCAAAGCAGATAAAGTAAATGCATACTACTGTCAAAGCAGTGTCTAGTATCAGCACAAAATCTCAATAATATTAAGGAAAATGTAATTTACAGCATTTGTAAAAGTTTTATTTTTAAAGAAGCATCAGAACTCTACATCCTTCAAATCTGTAGCTTCTCTAATCATAAAAGCTACATGCTTTTATGTAATAAGCCTAATTTGTGATGTACTATTTAGAGATTTTCTCAGGAATTTCTGGTGTTTTACACAGTTGTGCTGTAACTATTATTGTATAAACCATAAGAAAAAATTCAGATGACTTTGTAAAGATTTGAAAACCTTAAGATAGAGCATTTTGTGATAGTACTTAAGGCATTCCAAAATGGCAAAATCAAATATATTTGGGCTTCTAAAATCCCAAGAATTATTAATTGAAAATATATCAAACCAAGTAGTCCGAAATCAAGCTTATATTAAACCAATCTCCTAATAGCTGATCTTTCTGCACATCCTGTGCATGCACAGCTGTTCTGTTCCAGTGGTTGATTTACTTCTAGTCCACCATATCCAAGACTCAATCTTACTTTATACTTCTTCAATTGAACTTTTCACAAAAGCTGTTTTCAATCAGTTTTTTCCTCATTGCCATATTCTTTTCTCATTGTAGTTCATGTATCTCCCTATTACCACCACCACACAACTCCTGAGAGAAGTGTTAATCCCAAGAGTGCCCTGTATCTGTACATAATTATATAACTAAATGTGAAAAGAATTAATATATAGATCATTAAACATTCATAGAGAATAAGAATCTATTTAAAACTGAGTGATGGCAATTTCCATAAATAATGATGAAAAGACAAAGAATTGAAAATCCATTACTATGTCATAGCCTGTACTTCTGAAATGCTTCATTTTTTACTGCATTTAGTACTTCTGCCAGTTCACTGTCAGAAGAAGAGGTAGAATGCAATAATGAGATACCTTACATTGATAAATTCCAAATTCAATCACAATACTAATCACATTACCTGACAATGGCAGGTATCTAATACAAATCTACCACACACTAATAAAAACTGAAGGGTAGTGAAGAGCTATCACCTCATTAGGGCTAAGGGGGGGGATTTGTAGCCTTGTGAAAATCCAGAAAATGATTGTACTCTTAGGGCACAATGATTGTGTAGTAGAGATGCTGTATCCTACCAGGATAGAGAACACCACAGGTAATGTAAAATACATGAGCCCAAGGGACCAGAAGGGTTGCATTTGAATGCATGTGTGTTAGGAAAGCTGGTCAATATTATTCTCATACCTTTCTCCGTCATTTGAAACATCACAATGATGGGGACAGGTAAAACATTTCACCTATCTTGGAGAAGGGCAAGAAAGAAGATTCCTGGATCTACAGGTGGATCAGCCTCCACTTAATCCCCTGGATATTTATATTTATTAATCTCGATGTTTTAAAACCTGATTCAAAAAATTATCTGGCACTTCTATTGAAAAGGCCTCATATAAAAAATGTCAGGAGTAAAAAATATTTGTGTGTGTGTTATTTTCCCCATTTAATTACCTTAATTAGTCCCATGGGGATGTCCAGGAAGGAAGACTTGATTGTGGTTACAAAAATAAAGGCTCTAGATCCAGTGTTTGGGAAACAGGGAAAGCACTAGAACATCAACAGTGTGAAAGGATCTCCTGAGCATGTAAGAGAGCAAAGAAAATGGGAGAAAAGGCATTTGTGAGGCTACTGTGCTAACCAAGGCTTTCTTTTCTCTGTGAAGGGCCTGATGTGGCCTGTTACAGTCCACAAGATGAGAATCAATGGGCAGAATCTAATGTCTGTGAAAGGAGGTCAGAAATATAGTTTTCTGCATATTGAAACGAATATGAATAATAAATGAGCAAAATACCAACACAGATCAATATTGAGCTCTGAAGATAAGTTGTAATCTTAACTCTTCATCCTTTTCTGTTGGTGGTATAGTGCATGAGCAGATGTGAAGGTAACAAGTGAAAAATTCCCCTGTTCATGGAACAGTTCTATTTTCCAGAATCCATCATTCTGCACAGCAAGCATAAGGTGAAGAGATATAATGGAAGCAATAATGGTGCTTTGCAGAGTGGAACATCTCTATTAGAGTAAAACTAGGGCTGGTGTCAGCACCTATCTGGCTGTCTTGCAGCTGAGCAAACCCTAGAAAATGGGTCTCTCAAGATATTTCAGTGCACTCTCTGCTTCCCAAATGAGGCAGTTCTGTGCTATGGATATCCCTTTGCATGTTCTGCAGTGAATATGATAAGCTCTGGAGCAGCATCCACCTCAATACTCAAAAGACAAAATGTGTTCTTTGTAGCTGCTCTTTAGCATAATCAGAGAATGAGTACAAAGTTACACAAGCTTATTTAGAAAAACAGGATTAACAGGAGCTTTCTGTCTAATGAACAGCACCTTATTATCTCAGGTAAATGCATTGCATAAAGCTTTTCAAGCACATATCAACTTTATCTTACAATTAAGAAGAGTTTTTACCCTAACAACCCTTCTGAAAGTCTGCATTATATCTGATTGCATTGATGGTTAAGAGTATTCTTATAATATCTTCTAAATGCCAGCCTAAATATGTTCAAAAAATACCCACACCTATTTCTGACAGCATTGTGATGTCTGGGTGTAAGTGCCATGATAAATTTACAATGAGACAGTCTCTCTTCTTAGCTATTTTGCTGAAGTGTGCAACTGGAGATGAAGGTGGTAAGTCATGAATATATGTTTCAGAAACAGAGTCAGTACTAAGAATAATTACTTTTTTTCTACTTCTGCATTCTACATCTCTGACAGAAGAATTGCAATCATTTCTATTCCCAAAAAAACTTTTACAGAGAAATAATGCAAATGAACCCTTGCAAAGGCTGTAGCTTCTGAGACTGTTTGTATAGTAAGGTGACAGAGTATTAAAAATGAGAATGAATTCAGAGATAAATAAGTACTTTTTTCCCTCCAATTGCCATCCATTCCAATTTTCTCTCTGCTCCCACTAAAAAAATTCTTTCAGATTGCAATATCTATATAAAACAAACAGGTTGTTATTCATGCTGAAGCTAAAACTCTAAAATATGTAAGTCTCAATCTTTTCCTACCAAAATGAATCTGAGCCTGAATCTGAATGAGTTGTTCCAGGGCAAAAAAAAACTTTCAAAATTTATTCCAACAATCTTCAGCATCTCAAATATAGAAAGGGAGATAATTACAGAAAGCTAAGTAAGGGAAATGAGGAGAAATTAAATGTCTGTATTTAGCACATGCTACACTTGAATTTCTTGGTTCTTTAAGTAAAGAATTACAGGGGTTGCATCACAAAATATTTTCTTTCTTCTTTTAGTTAACTCAGAAGTGGCTGATGCTTTAAATTTAAAATAAACAGCTATGTGTAGTTTAGTCCTCCAAAAGACCCTATGAATTCTCCACTAAATCTGAGCTGCCCATGGCAGTAAATCCTAGACCCAATCTGCCTCCCAGTATGTAAATCAGAGACATTCTGAGCTTCAACTACAATCTAGCATCATTGGTCATAATTTTGGCTTGGTTTGGTTTTCTGAAACACAATTCTTACTATTACAAGAGAATAAGACTAACCAAAGATACAGGCCCAAATTCAGCTTTGAGAGACAGGAATATTCAACATGTTTGGCTATTAGGAACTATCAGCCACTTTGAAAAGGAGAAAAATTCTCACTATCCCAGACTACTGCAGTAATTCTAAATGTTTGTGTTTTTTCCTGCTTTTCCAATAAGACTCTGCTGCATAATTCTCAGTTTCAACCCTTTCTACCTCTCAATTAACTTGACCTGTTGGATCGTCTGAAGCCGTGTGTCATGAGACAGATTTGTCTTTATATGAATGGCATTTCTTTCCTAAACCAAAATTTTGTTCCTGTGGTATTTTCAAAGCAAACACTCACACATATCCCTAGGAATATGTACCAATTGTCCAAGAGCATTTTTGGCCACATTGTCAATGATTTGGTCCATGAGATGTGAGTTTACAAAGTCACAACTGAAGATACCTCTATTTTTTTTATTCTGTATCTACTTATTCCAGAATTGCTATAGAGAAAAATATGGTTTTGTGAGCCATGCAAGGCATCATAGATATGCATGATACATTCTTCAGTGCTCAGAAGTTCTTCTTTACAGTGAGGTATCATTCTTTTGCAGGTTTTGCAAATGAAGGCATTTGCATGTTTTACAGAATATATTTTTGTCTCAGAATGATATCAAATATGCTGATGTGTGAAAATGGTAACAGACCCTCCCAAAATCTTTAAGGAAACAGATGTTAAAATTGTAAATGTGACTTAGTAGGTGTAAAGTATTTGAGATTTTACAGGAATAATAACCTACTATAATGAACACTGTGTTCCTATACATGGGTGATTATAAATAGAACATCTTGTAGAATATTCTCAAAATAATTTATTTATTATTTTTCAACAAATTAATTCTTTTCAGAGCTTAGCATGACTGGTGGTTTAAAAGTTGTTGTAAGGGAAGATTATATGACTTGGAATAGAACAGTTTTATTGTGAGTAAGCAACTTCTTATACTGCTTTAAAACTCTGTGGTTTGTTTAACAGTGGCTCTAGCAGGTGGCATATGGCTAATACTGAGTCTGCCACTATCTCCAGGGTGCCAGACATTCCTTAAATTTTCTGTGAGATGAATTTTTTGGTAGACTTGGATTGTAAAGGCACACGAGCATCTGCTGCCTGCTCAATCTCATTATCATCAGCAGAGTTAACTCCTACAGCTCCCAGCCCAGCAGACAGAGCCAGGAGCTCAATTTTTCATTCACCAGAAACAGTGAGTTTGACAATATCTCTTAAAAAATGCTCCTTTTGAAGACAAAGTAATATTATTTTGCTGTAAAATAATGCAAATTTTTGATGGCATATTATAAATTATAAACTCAATTTAATACGATTTCTTGAAAAATATTACTGTTTTTAAGATGAAATATTAAATTGAGATTAAAAAATTTGCATTGTTTTTATCTTGGTCACTGTTTAAAAGAAAACTGAGACCTATATCAAAAAATTTCATCCAAAGTTATCTGAAGTACAAAACATCTTTCAAATTGAGTTTTATGTTGCCATCAGACATCACAGTATTTAAATGACTTCAAATAAAATCAGGCACAATGAAATCATATAATGTGCTAGCAGTTTGAAACTTTTTATGTTCCCTACTTTAGATATATCTTCTGGTTTTATAGAATGATATTCCTTTTCATCTTTCCATTGTTATTAAGTCTCTGACAGTTTTAAGTCAGAAATATGAAAGGCATTGGAGGACTTAAATTAAAGGAAGTATCAGTGTCCTCTTAACCTTTGTGCACTGCTTTTCTTGGAGAATCTTTAAACTCAGTATTTTCCAATAAATACACACCTGTTTTTTCCACTGGTGAATTAAAACAGATAAAGGTTTCCTAATAATCAGCTGTGGCTGTTAGATTCTGATAAGATGCTTGGTCAAAAAAAAAAAGGAAAAAATCAGGTGAAATATTGCAATATTTCTGTGTACAACCTTGGGCTCTCAAAGCAGAAACCAGGGGAGAATGTGATGCTTTAAGTCAATGAACATCTCATTTTTCACTCTCCAGGCAACAAAGAGCTTTGAAATGTGGAGTACAGGTGGACAAATGTATTATGCCCTTGGCCAGTCCACAACTCCCTGATACCTGCAAGACACCAACTTTGACTCCTGACATTTAATCTTCCTCCTATTTGTTATCTGTTCTGTAATTCCTCTGTAAAAGGTGGCAAATCCAGAGCAGGTTTAAAACCTGAAATAAATCTTCAACACATGTCCCAAAATGTGCTTCCTTAAGGAGCAGGGTGCAGGAATGTTCCACCTGAAGAGCTTTTTGAACAAGATGAGAAGCATGGTACAAAGGCAATGCCTGATGCTTGAGATGCCACGTGTCACTGCAGTCTGCTTCCATGCATACCATCTCCAGTGATGCAGAGAACAGCATGACATAGTTTTAGGATATCTAATTCTGTTAAAATAAACAAACCAAACCAAACCGAATGAAAAAAAACCACCTTCATTGTAATAGTTTCTGTTTTGGAGGGTTATGAAAACCAGTTCCTCTGGGTTAGGGACAAAGCCCAGATGTTCTCAGCTCCAGGACACTGCAGGTGAGGCTGTGTTATGGTTTGGGAAATGCCATTTCCAGGACAAATGCAAATCCTGCCCAGAGATCTGACATATGACCAGGAAAGGTTCCTTTGAAGAATCTGAAGAGGCAGAGAAATCTCTCTTTAGGAACTAATAATCCTCTGTTTATTTGCTTTTATAACACACCAAACTGGGTCTAGAACTCAGCCTATAGAAGGAAGAAATTACTTTCCTTTAAAAACATTTATGGAAGAAAAGCTTTCACAGAGAAAGCATCTTTGCTTATTTTCTTGTTTCATGAAGTAAAATAAAAACAACTTTCATACACAATTCCTTTTACTGGTTTTGACCTGTAACAAAGAACAAGCCAGATGTACTCAATACAGTGGTTTCACATATTTCTCTTCATCAGAAAATGTTGGTAGTGACAATTATTTAAAAAATTTATAAAGGAGTGCATATGTACTTAGAATATGTAAATGCTCCCAAGAACCATATGTGTCCAGCATTAATCTCAGATGTCTCACCACAAATTTAATGACTAACTTTTAATGAGCCTTTGGAGGGAGGAGCAGCTGAAGGAGAGCAACTAGAACTTGGGCAGGCCAGAAGCAGAAGTAATGTTGTGCACTTGAAAGCCTGGACTTGCATGGGTTTTTTGGAGCTGCTGGGAAGAGCTGCCTGAAAAAAAGGATGGTGATTTGTTTCTACTGGCCCTTGGAATAAATCAACAGGTACTGTTTATACTGCCCCAGAATAGATGGACACAACAATGCAGAAATTTTAGGAAAATTATTACAATAGTCTTTCTGAGGTAAAAAAAATTGTCAAAGGACATCCTTCTTGTCTCACCACAGACAAAGCTGATATGGAAAAAAACCTGTGAGAATCTTCTGTTCAGCATGGTGGCCAGAGGCAGATACCTTATTTCTATGACTTTTTAGCAGTCCAGACCAAGAAACACAGTGGATACATGCAGAGAACAGCTATATATTTGGGTTTGGATTAAGTAGGAACACATTTAGGCACAAAATTCTAAGCATGTAAACATCTGACCAAAACTCTCCTGAAACATCCTAGTTTTTTACTCCAACACATGAATCCTACTCCTCTGTCTGTTTATAGTTTACAAAGAAAATGCAAAGGTTTAAGAAAAAAAAAAAGTAGTAATTAATTGGACCATAATATAAAATAAAGAAATATTTACACTGAAAGGAGTACAATACTTATCTATATATACTATGTAGATATATCTATATATATACTTATCTATCTATAACTAAAGGTTCAGCCATGTGGAATAATCGTTACTGAGATCTTTCCTTCATTAACATGAAACTCATGTAGAGAATAGTATGTTGTTTCTCACAGGGTTCTTACACTGGAGATTTTGTTTTTATTCAGTTCAGGATATAAGTCAGACAGTCACTGGAGCTTTCAAACATTTGCCCTAAGACTAAAAACATTTTTCATGAAGCAAATCTGAACATCCAGCCCTGGCTTGTAAGTTTTCCTAATGTCGTGGATCCTGAGGCTCCAGATTCCCTAATGTTCTTATTCTGAGTGGCTGCTCCATAAATCACGTAGTAAGACAACAACATTGAAAGGGTTTTCTTTAAAAAGTCAGAGAGGTTTAGGAAAACAGCCTAAAGAGATGGCCAGGCATGAAGCCAGAAAACTCTTCATGAGCACATTGTTATGTAACTCTGCCTAGCTTTGGCCACCACTTCAATGTTACAAAAATACCCAATTTTGATGACTGAGCAGGGTTCTAATGCTTTTTTTCCTAAATGTCTCCCAAAGTGTTCATTATCAGAAGGAGATTTTTCTAACATTGGTGAAGAAATATGGTTCTTTGTTCTATATATGTTTTGAATAATCTGTCTGTGGAAGACAAATTGTGTGCCATTAATCACACGTGTGACAGTTTCATATCTTTAACATCTTATGTTAGAAATGTGAGGCAAGGGAATAAATCCCAGAATAAGTGTTCTATATGCTTGTCATATGTACCTGCTCTACCTCTGTATCTGGTGTCAATACAGCAATATGTGATACAGAGAATATGTACAGTGTTCATTGCAGGTGTCAAAATCAATTATTCCTTTTCCATGACTAATCCTATTGATCTTGCAAAATACACCACAAAAAATCTTTAGAGATGCTTGTATTTGCTGGGTTTTGAAAGTCCCTTACACTATGCCATTAATAGCAAATTTGAGAAATATTTATGTGGTGTGTGTTCTTGCAGTGGAATAGTACAAAGCAACGTAGGGATAAATTTTTATTTATTCAGACTAGAATTTCTCTCATTTCAGAACAAAAAACTGTTGGTGCAATTTTTAGAGAAAAAGGAGCTATGAGAAAAGGATTCATTTCTACAATTAACCTTTCTTGTTTCCTGTTCCTATTCACAGTAACAGATTCTTTCTTAGCCAGTTCTGGAATTTTCGCAACCAAGAAAAAAAGGACAGCAAAATTTACTTCCTGCAATTGTGCAGGTAACTTTTCAAATGTGTCTACTGGGCTAGAGTTTGTTTCAAAGGCATGTAATTAAGGAGAACAGAACAACTGTCAGGGTAGAAATGATGTTATAAAAAAAATTCAGTTTTACCACTATCTCTGTGCTACTAAAAAACAGGATACAGATTAACTTCAAATCAATATACAGGAAAATCCCATTGAAAAATATCATTTGCAGCTGGATGTATTAGAAAAATGGGAAAAACTAATTTCTATACTTAAATATCCCTTTTCTGCTTATTGATATAGTTAATAGACTTTCATAGCTGCTTAGATTTGATTTGCAATTAATTACATTTCTTCTTCCCTGACTTAGATAAAAAGCTACTTATGCTATTGAGAATGATTGGATGTTATATTCTGTCTTGTTCCTGTGAGATACTCCTAAATACCCACACAGCTACCCCTTCTATATAAGTTATTTCTTATTCTTCTATGAGATAATGTCTAAAATGAATAATTAAAATTTCTACAGAACGTGGACTGAAGTTTTCACTGGTGCCTGATCATTTTGCAAGGTGAATCCAATTTATTTTCATAGCCCATTACTTATTTGTGATAATGGTGCAAAGCTATTCAGCTGTTAGCATCACATCTGGTAGAAAAATAAGGTTATAATTAAGATCACTTTTTAAATAATGTAAGAATTACAGTGAAGATCTGAAAGGAAGTAGGAAAGGAAGGAAATTGGGGTGTTTGTTTGCTTGGAGGGGGAAGATTGTTTAAGTTTGAGGACTATTTTCATTTGGTTTCGATTTGTTTTGTTTTGTTTTGTGTAGCTTTCTTTCTTAAATTAATTCCTGGAGAAAACAAATCTAAAGCATTGGATGTTTGTTGGCCAAGTGTGATGAATTCCTTTTATCATGGTTATTTGAAACTAGTTCAAACATCAAGCATAATCTTCCTACTACATTATCTTAAATAATGCTGAATTAGCTAACATTCGCATACTATAGCAGACTGAAAATGGAGAAATGATTAAAGTTCAGCTCCTGCTCCTTGAACTATTTGCCCCCAAACCAGAATTCACACTTACACAGCAGGAAATATGCATCAACAATAGAGAGTTTATAGTTTAGGGGAAAAAAAGGCTTTTCATGCAGAGAAGAATAATATGGATAATAAATATCGTATTATTTATTTTTGTGCCTAAAAAATAATGGGTTTTGCTTAGAAAAGAGGACTTTTCAATATTCATAGTTCCATACAGCACTGCTAAGATGAAGAGCTCTGGAAATTATGCAAAAGCTTTTCAGCTGTCTCAAAACATATCAAAGCTCACAAATGTGAGCAGATTTATGAAGCATCTGTATTAATAATCTTAAAAGTTCTTGCTTCTTTTAGAGATTTAATGCATGTTAAATTGTATGAGAAGTCAACAGGAGCTGGTGCAGACCTGTGTGCCTCTTAATGTCTTCTCAAATATCTTTTATCTGCAAAACCTTGTTTGTATGTTATGGATACACTGAATAATTTATAAATTCTTGCCTTTAAAACTTGGAAAATTTTAATGGGACAAGGTTAATCGTGAAACTGGTTTATGAAACCCCTCCTTGAAGAAATTTTGCCATGAAATTATTGCATATACTAACATAAAAGCACATTTATTGATAAATTAATCCCTTAACACGTAAAGGCATTTCCCCCCATTTCAAGCTATTCACAATCTATTTCCTTTAATTAATATAAATTGTTACAACTCTTCAAAAATAGCATAATTGAAAATGAATAATAAGTCAAGGGACTTAATATAGTTTTTTATCATAATGAGTGCTCTGTATTATATTCTTAGTGGGCTTTTAGGAAGGGAATGGTAAAGCTATTTTCAGGTCTGAGAAACAACCTTTACTGTGAATACATATAATTTGAGGGAACAGAGTTGCTCTGCAAAGCAAAATTACCTGCAAAGCTTCTGCCACCCCCAGAGAAGTAAAGAGATGTTTTTTTCCATTCAATAGTCAAATTTATTTGGGCTTCCAGAAGCCTTGCGTTTTCATGGCTTCCTTAGCTACTGTTCTATGCTTTTTTTTTCTAAGATACACTAACTAGAACCTAAAGATAAAAAGAAAGAGCATGTGTTAATTAACTGAGCACTGCATAAGATCCTGGCTGAGGGAAAGGAGAGTTCTCTTATTAGCTTGGATGTTCTTTATCTTAGTTGCAGGTCAAAATGTGTTTTAGTAAATTATGAAGGCTCTATTATCAATCATAAGCATTCACTCTGTAATTTTCATGACACATTAAGCCAAATATTCAATAACAAAAATACTTAAGTATTGTTGAAAGATGCTTAGAATGCTTAGAACCCTTTGTGAACGTATAACAAAGCAATTTTGAGAAGTGCTAATGTGCAAAGTAGTTTCACAAATGAAGCTTCGTGCACCTCTAAATTTTATCTTTAGGACTGAATGAAAGAACAGGTGCAGAATAGGAAGGTCTGTTTCAAAACTTTCAGTCCAGTCTAGTACAAGCACCTCTCATTATTGTTGATTATTCCACAAAGGGATCATTTTACTGAATGAGTGAGTGCAGAAGTGATGGTGGGGACAGCAGAATAAGCACCTGGCTGGGGCAGATGCTGAGGCAGGAGCAAATAGTGAATCTAAGCACATCCAGGAGCTCTACAAGGGGCAGGTTTGCACCCAAATACCCTCTAGCCACAGACACTGCAAAACAAACAGCTTGGTTATGAAAGACAACCTTGTGCAGTGGAGGAGGAAGAGTTCTTTCTTTGGGATAAATCATCAGCTGTAGAACGTCTGTGTGAACATCATCCAGGTCTAGTGGTTAGTAACTAATCTTTTTCTGTTTCTCCTGTTCTACAAGTACTGCTGAGAAATAACAGTTCTGAATGTTTATTTTTAGTTACACGGACGACTGTTTAATAGCCCTTGATTAGCATGTTTTTCCATGAATTATGGCTAGGTCCTGTTTGAATCCATTTATAATTTTGGTGATGAAGTGTTCTTTGCCAAAGACAATTTAGTTCCTCCTTTCTGTTTGTACAGAATGTCTCTGCAGTAAGTCCCTTGTCTTCTCCTGGACAGTCTGCATGACACCTGGAAAAGAAAAACTGTTTTAGCAGATCTGATTTTCTGTTAAAGTACTCCTAATTTTGATGTAGTTCACACATTTACTTGGAATTATTACTAGATAGACATTTTTTCCTTTCGCAAAAGTATCGAATTTGAATATTGTACAATCACACTTGGGTTTTTCATTAGCATATCTTCGTTCAGGGTTTAAGCAAGAAATGTGTTGCCACTTCTGAATTCTCTTATCAGCTGCTCCTAACATACAAGTTTAGGATGCCTCAAGTGTTATTCTCTGCATTACATTTTTTCCTAACACTGTTTGCTGCTTTTGGCTGGGGTAGAGGTATTTCTTCCCAGTGGCTGGTGTGGGGCTGTGTTTTGGATTTGTGCTGAACACAGGTTGATAGCACAGAGATGTTTTTGTTATTGTTATAAAGAGAGGGGAAGGAGGAAGCAGGGGAATTTTGGAATGATGGCTTTGTCTTCCCACATCATCATTGGGCAGGATGGGCCCCACTCTCCTGGCGATGGCTGAACACCAGGTGAAGCAGGCAATTAATGCCTTGCTTTTGCTTTTCTTGTGGGCATTGCTTTTGCTTTCCCTATTAAACTATTTTTATCTCAACCCATGAGTTTTCCTTCTTTTACCCTTCTGATTTTGTCCCTGATCCTTCTTGTGGGGGAATGAGTTAGTGGCTGCCTGAGCTGAAAACACAACACTTGCCTTTAAAATATACATGCCTTGTATTTCACTGAATGCACATATAATTTCAGTCTAATTGCTTCTTCCTCCATCATATAATCAAGTTAATTTTGTGATTTGATTACATCAAGTGCCAGAGAGGTTGTCATCCGAAAACAAAAATAGCAAAAGTTTTCTCAGCACCCAGCTTTCTAAAGAAAAAGAACAAAAAAAAACAAACAAAAAAAAAAAAAAAAAAAAAAAAAAAAAAAAAACAAAAAAAAAAAAAAAAAAAACAAAAC
>JAOTQP010001652.1:8547750-8564411 GCA_026413545.1 Cichladusa arquata
ACAAACAAAAAAAAAAAAAAACAAAAAAAAAAAAACAAACCAAAAAAAAAAAACAAACAAACCAAACCTCAGTTTTTCGTGGTGAAAAGCTGGTAAAGCCCATTTTTCAGGCTGATTTGTGTACCCTATCCTTCTTGCCATCCGGCCGTGCACCAGCAGGTGTCTCCCCTACACTCACTGATTCCAGAGTCTGGGATGCAGGAGCACATCCATGTTCACAGGGATTGTGGGGAGGGCAGAAGGGACACACACACCGTGTGTTTCATTTCTGAAAGGCTAGAAATACAGGGAAATATAATGTAATTTCATACAGTTCAAGCTTTCTTGAGTCCCTTCAAAACTGAAATGCCATAGGAGAAATTTTGGGGAGAAAAGGTGTAATTATTACCACCCCCAGAGAGCATATTAATAACTTTCTGCTGAGTATGCACTGCAATAGTTATGCCCTAGAAAAACCATCAACCAGCATGGCTGAGATAGAATTTAGAAGTAAATATTCTGCAATATTTCTCAATGTACTTCTAACTATTGAAATAGTTAGTGATGTGACTGACCAGGATGGGGCTTTCACATTTCCATAAAACTTATTTCTTTATTTAATGAATTTATTCTATCAAACATATTTGACAGCAGCACTACTCAATAGAATGGGAAACTAGCTACAAAAAACAATGGGATTTTAATTAAAAGTAATTTATTAATAAAAACTCTGTTTTATCTTGTTTCCAAATTATTGTTAAAACATAACCCCTGCCTCGTTCACAAATGTTACACAATAAATAATTTCAAGATTCGCTGGCTTTATAACTTTTGTAGATCCACTTTTGACTAAAATTTTACCCATCACTACCCTGGGAGTTCTGTCTCGAATTTTGTATATGAAATGCACCTGGATTTCTGAAAACCCAGGAGAGCAAAGGATTGTGCTTCCTGAGATCCTGGAAGCAGGGAGAATTTGGCTGGCTCCAAAGGCCATGGGAAGAAGTGGCCATGCAGAGAGTGTTGCTAGCAAAATCTGAAGGGATAACATCTGCATGCAGCCCCCAGGAGCAGGGGGATGCAGGGAACTTGAGCAGGCCTGGAAATGTAAACTGAGAAAGGATGTGATCAGCGTGGGAGGAAATGCGGGACAAAAATATGGGGAGGAAGTGCTGGAGAGTGAGAGGAGCTTTATGAGCTCCCAAGAGGGCTGGTGAGAAGGAAGTCTGAGATGGGAAAATTTGTGTGGGAAGGTGCTGGAATGAGGAGGAGGAAAAGGGCATAGCAGGTAGGACAGGAAGTGCTGGGGTGTTAAAGTCTCAGTTCAATAGGACAAGGGAAGGACTGGGATTTGGGGCACAACTGGTATGAGACCAAGAGATGGATTTGTATCTTCACTACCTCAGTGCCCTCTTTTTTTTAATATTAGAATTTAAATAATTGTTTTTAGCTTTATATAAAGCCTCTGTATAAAAGGCTTCAGAATCTGCAAAGGAGTAGCTGGATATAAGTTCATATAGGCAAAGTCCTGAGATGTTGTACCTGAATAACTTAATCTGAAGTGTGAATTATGGTACACAACCTCCACTGTAAGCCTCAGAGCCACAACTGCCATCAGCATGATCTTGTTATAGCAGCTTGTAACAAAAAAACACAATCCTTGAAGCACCTGATATATTTACTTTGTCTCAGACTGACGATAATAGAGAGCTCTCAGTATTTTGTGGCTTCTTCTAAAAGTGAACAGAATGCATTCTAATCATACCCAACAAAGCACAACAGCTGAAAGCAACAGTAAATATTGCAATTTCGTTGAAGAATGCAGCTCCAGAAGAAGAAAATCTCTGTTAAATTCAAATTGGAGCACTATTTTGGTTCAAAAAATGCTTCCATACAACCCCAAGAATATTTCTATTTTGACAGCTAAAGCATTTTTTCCTTTTAATTTTTAGTTGCACTATTTAAAAAAAATACAATTTCTTCTAAGAGAGTTATTAAAAACTTCAAGGTAAGAAATTATTTTGGGTCGGAAAGCTTCCCACTATCCTTCAAAAATGCTTGTAATTTTTCATTCTGGCTACTGAACTAAAAATACCAGTATTTGCAAACATTCAGAAAAAGAAGACAGCTGGTACCAAGCCCATTAGCTCTGGGAACAGTTTAATGCATCACTCCATCTTTCACCCCTGCCCACCAGCCTTCTCATCCTTATATCAACACCAAAACAAAGCAAAAACAAACAAGCTTTTATGAGTTCTGAAATTATTTAAGATCCCCACGTCTGCTCCAAAAATAATTTGTACATTTGGCTGCAGAGATAATAAGTGACCTCTAAGAAACCATCTGTGAGGACAGAGCAGGAACAGGACAGCAAGGAGCAGAGCAAGGCATCCAGGAAGGGAAGGAGATGGAGCCAGAGACAAGACAAATTTTCTGCCTCAGAGACCCACACGGGAGAAAAACTAAGCACAGAATAGGTCCAGAAACCCTCAAAGAGGCAGGGCTGGGTATCATAGGCTGAGCTTGAATGAGCAGAGCATCTCATGTGAGGCCAGTCAGGGATGGTAATTCCCATTAGCACCCTCAGGGCTCTGACATTGTTCTGCAACAGATGAATTATTATTATTATCATCATCATCATCATCATCATCATCATCATCATCATCATCATCATTATTATTATTTATCATATGCTTTTTTAAGAAGCTCAGAGCACATGATTATTATTTGTGTTAACTTCAACAAAAGTGAAAGGGGTTAATATTTCTTACCTAAAATTTGTGATGTGCTAAAGGCATGCATAAGAAATATCTAAAGCCAAACCTAGTGACTTTTTTATTTAATTGGATTTGGGACTGAACTTTCAGCTAGGCTCTCAAGTGCAAGATATTAAAATGTATTGGAGCATTTTGGTGTAAACTGATTATTTGAAAATTCCATAAAGGTGTATTCAAAGAGTGCAGTGTTTAGCCATTTTCAAAGTTGATCTGGCCACTCTATGCATGCACAGGACTGGATTAGTAAAGCTTTGTTTAAGTGTCTGCAAACAAAGGGATAACACAAAGCAAATATAAAATGCCTAAGCACCCGATATCCTTAAGGAGTCAGCTTGATAGATGGTTTTGAAATGTTTAAACCACCAATATCTCTGAATCTCTCAAGACCTAAATATCACTAAAAATTGGCCAGAAATGCAGAGGCTACTTTGAAATATAGCCTTATTTACTTTAGATATTTCTACCCTTTTCTATCTTTACTTAAATGCAGGATGATTTTCAATAAGTATTGCTAATAAGTGAATATTTCACTGTTCCAAACATTGAGAAACTTCTTGGAAGTTTGTCAAAGAATCCTCACAAGTGTTGCTTTTTTCTTTTACAGCACACTAGCACAGTTGCAAGTCTCAGATTAAGCTCATAAACTTTAATCATATACTACTTTTTATAGCTGCCAGTGTCCAAGGCCTAAAGAAGCAGGCAAGATACTTCTTTGTTTTTCTGTTTTACTTTATGGGAGGGTGTTGTTTTTGATCCTGTCTTTTCTGTTTGCTTTTTTTCCAGTCCAAATCTCTTGACTGGGTTGAATACATGATCCAAATAACAGCTTATTTATCATGCTGTTTGGTGATGGATGCTTGGTGATTGCCTGCCATTCTTTTCTGACTGTAAAACTGAATTAGATTCTACACCGTGCAAATGTACACAATGCACATTGTAATGACAGCTGGTGGAGAGCTGCTGTAGCCAATTCTGGGTCTTTTTCCACTCACAACTTCTGTTTCTTGTCTTCTGTGTGCAGTTCTCTGCCACCCCTCCTCCCAACCAGCACCTTAAAGAAAATGTAATAAGTACCAGGCAAGGGCACCAGCTGGTCCTATTTTCTGTCCACAGATATTCACAGTCTCTGACTGGAGTCATGGTCCCCTAAAAGCCACACTTACACAGGAGAAGAAAAAAACTCTCTGTACTTTCTTCGTCACAAAATGTTAATCAGTTTAGAAAATAGGCTCATGCAGTTCCTGTTTCAAAGGCGATCCTTCTTAAAATAATAAAATATAAGATTCTTCAAAACCTTAATTCATACATGTGCAAACACAGTATAAGCATGTAGCAGCATGACTTTGGTAACTTTTCCACATAACTGTATATTCTTGGAAGGAATGAGACGCTGTCTATTTGTAACTAAACAGGTTTAAACTTAGAATTATTGTTATTATTGGTTTTAAACACCAAAGGTGCTCTTAATAGCTATGGAAGTTTGTTGTACAGCAAGGAGCTACAAGACTACTAGTCTCATGAAGTTTGTGCATGGAACATAAAGGAATTTAAAAAAAACTATTTCAATCTATCCTCTTTTTGTTTTGTTTTTTTAGATTTGTCTCTTCATGGGTTGCTATTTGGTGGGTTTTTAAGGTTCAAGGTTCCTTTTAAGGTTCCTTTCTGTCCAAGTGAAGGGACATAGGGTTTTAGTTTTAGACCTTGGATTGTTTTCTCCTTTCTACTAAGAAGTAGCGACCTGAGACGATCCATACAGGTTCCATTTGTGGATTTCCCAGTGTAGTACCACCCCATGTGAGCCTACTGTTCAATTTATGACAGTAAATACCTTGAGGTGGTGCATAAGTCATGGGCCAAAGACATTTTGCAAACTGCTGCAAGGTGACTGACCATGATTGATTAACTGTTCAATGGTGTTAAAAAGATTATCCATTTTTAGCTGCCAGTTTCTTACAGTTATTGAGATAGCAGCTGAACTGTTTTTTCCTATTCTCTTTGGTGAATTGTCACTTCATTTAAACTGCAAAAATGGTATGTATTTCTGAAATTCTGTGATAAGTCATGTGTTTACTTCACTGCAGGTCTGAGCATAGGTCTTACTTTCTCCCCACATTCATCATTAGTATAAAGTGCTTCAACAACAATTTTTAATGCCTAAGGTTTTTAAACCTAAGTTCATTTGTGTTTCCCTCTGAGGCAGCTTATTTTCTGCCTCTGCACTTTCTCATATACCATAGAATATAGAAATTGTACCTATATCCCCATTCTGATGAACTTCTCTTGGTGGCCCTTTTAATTTTCAGAGGGGAATATTTACAATTTGCAGTTGGGATCAACTCTATATTTTTAATGTACAAAATATACTTCTTTCAATGACTTTGAACATTAAAAAAGTTTCATCTTAAAAGAAATCCTCTACAATAGACAATAATCTCTTTTTGCCTTCCTTAACACAAGAATAAGGAAAAGAATGAAAGTATGAATTTGAATCTGCAGCTCTTATACGCTTGGTTTTCTGAGGCCATCTCTTGCTGTACAACCCTGGATCTTCCATGCAGTACCATGCTTCTCAGTGGATTTTTTTTTCCTTTTGTGATCTCTTTTCATCCCTGAGATACAAGAGCTTCTGACACAGTCACCTTTACAGCTTTGTGATCATTCCCCTGCCCACTGGGAATTTTACAGTGCTGCACTCCAACTGCTTTGGTTCCATGTTATAGAAAATTGTGTGTGAAATGAATTTGTGAAACTTGAGAATCCAGCCAACATATCCTATTTTCCACAGTTCCTGGTGCCTCCATTTTCTGATAAAACTTTTTATTTCATTAGCTCTGTGTTTATAACTTTTATAAGGAAAATAGACATGTAGACTATGGGATTAAACATCATATTTAATTAAAACATTTCAGGAAATAAACATTTAGTAAAAACTGCTCCAAGATGCAGAGGTAGGTTTAGATTCAAATGCAATGATCACACTGATTTTCTTGTGTTATCACATCAGTCCTCTTTTATACTTTTTTTTTAGTGTCATACTGAACATGGTACCAATTGGGGGGTATCAATGGTTTTAATTTCCTGCTCTCTGTCACTCACTGATTGTTTCCCCAGTGGTCACTTTTCATCACATTCATTGTTTAGCAACTTCTCTCAGAACCAAATTTCCTAATATTATGTATCTTGGTTTCTGTGTAAGCTTTATAGTACCCAGACTTCCTTATTTTATGTGAAGTAGATGCTGACTATACCAAGAACAAATCACACACTGAAAAATTTACTGGTCTCTTTTGTCAGGAACATTTCTCTCCCTGATCTCTTTATGATCTTCACAAATATTTGCAAAGGTAAAGCATGAAATCCAATGAAAGGGTTGGAGGGGATATGAAAAGAGAAAATTTGTCAGTTTAAAGCCTCACATCCAACAATGTGCTGTAAGTCGTCTGCACCATGTTTAAATTGAAAGCAAGGGAGCAAAACATTCAGAACATACAGATGATAAAGAACAACACAGATTATAAAAGGGAGACAGCTGGAGACAGCAATTCTGAAACTATAATCTTCCTTTAGTATATCTAAAACAGAGCAATCATTTAACTTCCTTGACATTAGCAAGGCGTAACTCTGACTCTCTGAAAACTCTGATTTTGTTCTGATCCTCTGTGTGTAGGTTTTAGTCCTCAGTGACAATGTAACTACTGAGTGCATTAAAAATCAAATAGACAGTTATTCTGCATGCACAAGCACAGGGTACTGAAGATAAACATCTCTGACCTATAAAAACTGAAAAGAACAAGGAATGTTATCTGCATTATAACAGGAATAATTAGTTAGAAATGTCATAGAAGTAGAGCATCCTTGTCAAACAGGAAAAAAAACCCTCCCAGCTTGGCATTACCTTGTGTATTCCTGCTATTCTGATCATCTTTGTATGAATCTAAACTTCTCTGAGTTGTGCAGAGTTATCCTGGTTTATTCTATCACAACTATGTTTAACTGGATCTACGTGAACCCAAAAATTCAGTGAAAAATTTAGCTGGAAAGAAGACACTGGAGACAGCTCATTTTAGGGAGGGTTGTGCCAGAATCTCCAGACTGCAAAAACACTCTTGATGGTTCAGCATCATTGCAAAAGACATGGTAACTCAGGCCTAAATCCAAGGCAGCAGAGGCAGCAGCAGGAGGCATATTTGCTGAGTCTGAAGAGCAGATTCCATTCCCATAGATATGAAAATAGAAAGGAAACATGAAGGAGAATGCTGTGGGGTATGCAGGTGGTATAAAGTAATATACTCACTGAAATGAGATCTTTCAATATGTGTGAGAAATAATCTTATCAGGACATAATTTTACTAAAGTGTAAAGCATCAAGCTTTAAATCTTCAGTTGAAAACATCATTACAATTTTATTCTACCAGAAAACCTTATTTAATAAAACCCCAAATGAGGGCACTTTTATGCTTTCTTATTGTATGTATTCTAAAGAAAGGACATTTATGTCCCTGTCTTGCCTTGCTGTAATTCTTCTATAAGCAGAAAAACAAAAAGCACAGTTCTATGCTCAATTGCTAAAAAAATAAATAGGTACCCTTGCTGTAATTTTATAGCTAGAAAAATGACAGGATACCACCCAATGTTTACAGTAACCTGGGGAAATTTATAAGCTTGGGCTATATACATTTCTCCATCTCTCACAGAAGAACAACCCATAGTTCCAACTACAAGTCCCCTTGAGGATTTCTGCTTTTAAAGCTTTACTTCACAGCCTTGATTGCTAGGGAGAGAAGTTCCATAAGCCAAAAAGGCTTACTGGTACTTTGAGAATTCACCATTTGCCTAAACATCAGAGCCAAGCACCACCTGAGACTTCTGCATGAAACTGAGAGAAGCAATGCAGGGAATGGTTGTGGCCAGGAGAGGGTCAGTCCCTTCCCCCAGGTAACCTGTGACAGGACAAAATAATTGAGCCTTCAGCTGCACCAGGAAAGGCTCAGGCTGGACAGGATGAGGAATTACTTCATGGAAAGTTGCTAAGCATCCCAATGGAACTGCACAGGGAGATGGTGGAGTCACCATCCCTGAGTGTGCCCAGGAAATGCTGGGCGTGGCACTCAGGGCCATGGGCTAGTTGGCACAGTGCTGATCAGTCAAAGGTGGACTCAGTGATCTCAGGGGTTTTCTCCAACTTAAATGATTCTCTAATTCTGCAATTTAAATATATTCCAAATCGTTTGCCAATGGTTTTTACCAATGGAGCAAGTAAAAGGTGCATAGAGGTCTGTGATGTCCTTGATTTTACTTATAACACATTAATTAAAAAAAAAAAAAAAACCAAACCAAAACTTCTTCAAATGTTAAGTATCATTTGGAATACAGCCTCCAGGTCATAATGTCCTTAATTTCCTTCAACATTTGAAGAAATTACTTTCATTTATGGTGTATGTGTGTGCATATATATATGTGTGTGTATTTCATCAAAATATTAATAACAATGTAAATTAAAAATAAGAGAAAGCCTGCTTGTTTTAGGATTAGATTTATTTTAAATGTCTGAAAAACAAGAGATAAAGCCTGATTTAAAACCAATAGAAATGTTTCAATTTGGGCAATATCCCAGATATATAGATTTTTTTCTACGTAAGTATTCAAACATCAATGATGAAGTTCTTCAGAATTGGGCCCAAAATCCAATAAGCATAAACAAATCATAAATTAAGTAATTTTTTTTAAAAAAAATCAAGATACTGATGCAGTTACAGACTTTGCTTCTTGGACTAATAGCTCCTTAGTTTTACATGTTTTGTCTTTCAAGGCATTTTGGGTACTTGAGGTTATATCTGAGGTAAGCTTTTAGAACTGACACATTTTAATCTGTGTTCTTTCACATCTCTGTGATGCAATCAGGGTTATCAAGAAGTTTAGTTTCCCTCTCCTTAGTTGCAGATGAGTAGGTAAAAATTCATTAATACTATTACATTAGCTATTTTTATTTAACTACTATGTAGCATAGATAATGTGTCTTGAAGAGATTTTGGAATTAAGAATTTGGAATTAAGTGATGAGGAAACCAAATCAATTAAGACTAAAGCAACAAAAAAAAAACAAACCAAAAAACCCGGATACACAAACATTTTCCTAGCTCTTTAAAAGCAGAAACAATATAAGTTGTCTCTAAATAATTCACATGAGGTGCCAGGCCAGCTTCTCAGAAAGCAACATTTCCATTTTCATTTACAAGTTTCCCCAAATGTTTCATTAAAATTCAAAGACTGTGCTAGAAGATAAACTAACATACTTTCAGGTACAGAGGTTTGGTGGCTGGGATTTTTCTTTTTTTTTTTTTTTTTTAAGTTTTAAACAGGCTACCTTCTTCCTTTATCTTTTTCAGCAGCTAGCACTTATAAATGACACAATTTTTAAAAACTGCTGAATTTCCAAATTCAGATCACTAAATAAAGGCTGGTGACATGTGACAGTGGCACATTCTGTTCTCCCATGGCCTCCCCTCCACTGTTTTCCCTCCTCTCCTCCTCAGTCTGTGGCCCTTCATTGCAGAGACTGATTTTCCTGGTGATGAAGAGATAATGGACCCTCTGAGAAATAAGACACCATGTAATAATGGTCCACCCTACACAAGTAGTCCATTTTAATTTCATGGTTGTTGCATTATCCCACATGTTTTCTCACAAGACATTACAGCAGGATCACAATAATTCCACCATTGGTATGTACATAAAGCAAAATTAGCTTTAAAGTGTTATTCTTTGAACTACTTTCTTTCCCTAGGCTACACAAAGCATACATTTATAATGATTGAATCTCCCATTTTCATTCCCTTTTTCAGGTACAAAAGCATTTTTATTCTGCAGATGTATGTATGCTCAAAGCTAAATCTAAAGGCTTTTGTTTCAGCATAAGGAAGGGAACTGAGACCAAATACATTTAATATTAAATGGCAAATCATTTGGAACCAATAACATTGAAAAGAGAGGGATATTCATGAAAGAAAGAAAAAAAGAAAGACAATTTTTAGTAAGTTTTTTTGTCAGATGTATTAAATGTATTTTATTTCTTTGGTTTTTTTTTGGGAAACCTGTCACAAATGGTCAGTAAGGCTTTTGTTTAGGTAATGTAGCTAAAGTTTGATTATCCTTAATAAAAAAAAATCTGAAACTTTTAAAATCATCCTTGCATATTTTAATTACACAGAAAAATTTATATCCCTCTTTAAAAACACACATATTCCTACTACTGATGTAGGCCTAGGAAACTGTCATGAAAAATTTTTAAAGATGATTTTTGACATTTGCAGTATCTTGGTGATGTTTTGTATTTCAACAGAGCTCTCAAACAAAAAGCTCTTCTGGCAGTGAAAAATTTTGCATGGGCTGGTGCATGTAGACCAGTATTATGAACTGTTGACCAGTATCATGGGTTATTAAAGACTCAGGAAAAAAAAAAAAGTCAACAATAAAGCACCACCAGAACACCACCACAAATATTTAAAGTAACTCCTCAGGATAAAGTAACTGAGGATAAGTTACCCAAAGCTCAATCTGCCACATGCATGTGCTTGACTCAGTGCCATGTCTCTGGCAGTGGCCAGGAGCAGATGCTTATCAACAATAGAACAGTGTTCCCTGAGGATATGATCCCCATTTCAAAGGACTTAAAGACTGTGGACTTCCTAAATTTGAGTTGCAGACCTATATTTCCTAATAGTTCTTGATAGACTTTCATGATTTTTCCTAAACACTTTAATCAAGGGGGTTTGATTTTCAGAGCTATGAGCACCTACATGACTGCACTGTGTATTTGCTGTTCTAATCTACAACACTACTGGCAATATTTTTAGCAATGCCACTTTTAAGGAAAATATTCAATCTCAGGTATGTGGAATGATCTCAAAGAGAGATGTTCTATGAGCAAACCAAAAGGATAGACCAATAATTTCACACTTACTGTCCCAAGTCACTAGCACGAAGGCAAAAATAATTGGGCTATACAAATAAATGGTGTCAGGACATTAATCCTGTTGTATGTTCCTTATGCAACCCACTGGTTCAGCCTGAGTGACTTTTCCTAGTTAATGGCACTGTGGAGAGAGAAAAAAATAGCATGGAACCTACTGAATGTAAGCAGTCAGTTGTAGCTGTTATTTGAGTGATAAAGTATTTTTTCCCAGTTTTAAGATGGCAAGTCAATTGGTTTTGTTGTGTGATTTTTTCATTTATCGTAATAAAAACCTCTAATTTTTTTCATGCATTGATTCCTTTTATCACATCATATCTGTCTTCCTATTATTTTCAACAGTCTCTAGTCTAGGGCATTTACAGATCATAAAAGATGCTAATTTTTTTTATTTTTTTTAACATTTCTCCTACTTCTTTGTGTTTTAATATCTTCCAGAGATTTAGCTGGTACAGGATGTATTCTCATCCTCTTTTTATTTAAATTTTCTAGGTCTGTACAGTGTCAGAATTCTCAAAAGATTAAAACAACAAGACTTTTAAAGTAGGCTTCAGTTATGGCCACAAATCCCTCAGTCAGGGACGGAGAAAAGGGGGATAAACTTGAAGCTAAGTCAGAAACCTGCCTTGAATGGCCACTTTTTTCCTGGTTAATCTTTTGATGTAAGAGTTGCATCAGAAGCAAAGGTCAAATCCTGTTCGTGCTTGCTGATGCTGGCTGTTCATCTGTTGGTGAGCCCCACGTGCCACCTTCCTGCACACATCCCATCCTCTCACTGTAGGTGTGCAAGAGAAAAAGCTCAGGAAGGTTTTATCTTCTCATTCAAGCCATGGAAATGAAGTTATTCAAAGTGCAAGGCACACACTTTAACCTGTCTTATAATATGCATTTGAACAGATATGCCTCTTCAGAAATATCCTTTCATAACACTCTTGAACTTTTTATTTTCTAAGGTTTTTTAGGAACTTTACAGTAGTCTGCAACATGGAATCCCTACAACATCTGCTAGAATGGAGGGAGCTTTGGGGTGTCGAGGGCCATTTACCTAAGTGACATTGAGACCATTTTGGCCCCTTTTCAGGTACACAGCAGTAGATTTCCTGTTCACATCCAGTAAAACCAGTGTAGTGGCTAAACATCAGTAAATAATGTCTAGTGAAAAATAACCCTGTAGTCCACTAGATCTCCACTTCTACTTTCTATGGTGGCTTAGTATACTAAGAGGCAAAAAACAATGAAACTAGCAGAAGTGAAAAAAGAAAGAAGATGAGAGTTGCTCACAGAGAAAATAAACTTACTTTTAGAGGGCTTCAATGGGTACAATAGCCATTAAAATAGAAAGATAAATAAAAACAGGAGTCTCTACCCAGGACATTGCTGGTAAAATCTATAATCATTCAATCCATGCTGTATTTACCTACTGCAGGATCTATCCAAAGCTTATTGATCCAATTCTCATTCAGTCTCATTCCCCCCTCCACACACATATAGTTTTCTTCCTTTCTGAGTACACTAGACAGAGATTTACAATAAACCAGAAAATAATTCCTGGATCCATTTTTCTACATCCCATTTAGATGTAATAGGATTTCAAATTAACTCTTCACATGCCTACCACCAAACATTTATAAGCAAAAAAATAAGCTTTTATTTGATCCTAATCTGTTAATATCTTCTGAAATGCTTTAGTTTCATTTGGTTTGATTAAGGCTAAATAGTTTTATATAATCTGTACATTATATTCATTCAGAGCATACTCAGAGCTCCAGTTTTACCAGACAGCATCTTGAATTTACACGAGTTCTTCAACTCACTGAAATGGGTATAAAAAATTATGACACCTCAATAAGATATAAAGACACACAAGAGGAGTTGGAATGTTATCTCTCTTTATGTAGACATTAGCATAAATGTTTATCAGCAACATGATCTATGGGGCTTTTTTTGTGATAAAATGTCAGTAAAATTACAAAGCCAACTCCAAAGCTACTGAGAATAAGTAAACTAAAAAGATGACAGAAAACTTATGTGGTCTGGTATGTCACTAGAAGGCAATGCCTCAATACTCTTTGTTTTGTAGCACTCTTGAAAATTATAGGAGCTGGTTTCTTTAAAATATTTTTGTTTTATTCATTTGCTAAATCATTCCAGGGGGATCAAGAGCCCTATATATAACGTTCTCTTCACCCTGCAGAGCTCAAACCCATACCTCCAAGGAGTATCTAATTGCTGTGAGGAAGTGCATATTTCTCCTGTTGTAGCTGTCTCACTTAGCATAAGAGAAACAGTTAACTGGAGCATGAATGTCTAGAAAACTGTGAACAGGTCATGCATTCTCCTTTCTCCTCAGTGCAGGTTTTGTGTTTCTTCCAGTGATTAATGTAAAAAACATTCAGTCAGGAGATGTGGCATTCAAAAATCCTTACTCTCTCCCCCTTTCTTGTCTCTGGAGTGCTTTAACCAGATAGTCAGGATCAAGATATGTTTCTTTGCCAGTCCAAAGTGTTAACTGTATGTTCCCAATAGAACAGTTTCGACTAATCATTTTGGTTAGTATAAAATTAATCTGTGAGATTTTTCTTCTATGTAGGGATTATGAGCTTTGACTTTCTCCCCTGAAAACTGGATGTTTGATTTTAGTCAATGTGTGGCCTTCAGCTGGGCCCAATATCTTCATCCTGAGAAGCATCTTGAGAACTGATGTTTGGAATTAACCGTGCAAGCAGCACCTACATATACTACAAAGGAACATTTTCATACCAGAGACATGCAGGTAGGATTTGGTGTAGTCCTGTCTTTCTATAAAACTACTAGTGGGACTGGTGCTTTCATACTCTTTATTTTTAACTGTGAGAGTTTTTTACTATGATGTGAAACTGAAGATTAAACTAATGTCATGAGCTTTATGTTCTGTTTTGAAAAGAGTGAAATGTGCAACCATACTTGTCATACATTTAGAAGGGAATTCTCTAGTCTGGAGGAAGTTGCTCAAAATATTATCTCCTAGTGTCTTGTGCTTTATTGCCCATGAAGCTGGCAACTTCATTGTTTCTGAAGAAAACTGACACAAAAGAAAGTTCAAACAAAATCAAAAGCAGTTGTTTAGGGCTGGGGCCATGCCCAGTCTTCCCACACAGAATATTATAAGCATATGTTCATCCTTGTTCACAGTCTCCTCTTTCAGTCCTGCTCACTAAGCCATGAGGAACATCAAATAAAACTTTGAATGGATGAGGACTATAAACAAAATAATTTCCAAACTTTGTTTATTGATGATGCACAAAGATTTTTAAATGTGATAGTAGATTATTTTTATGACTAACATTTGCCACAGAGTTTTTTCTTTCATTCATGAATGAACTCTGATTTTATCTGAGTTGCTTTCAGATCCATGACAAAAGCTGATGAATACTTACCATGCATAATTATCAAGGTATGGATTATTCCCTGATAGTCACAATAAGTCCCTTGTTCTACCAAATGACAGAAGTATTATTCAATAAGAATGTGATGAATAAGGCAGTTCCTGCCTGAAATTGTAGAAGTTTGGAATGAAATCTATCTATATGAGAAATCCACCTATATGAGAAAATATCCATGAGTACTTTGCAGCTGACAGAGTGTGTGTGAGTTATGAATAACACAGCTCCAAGCTTCAAGGCAATCAAACCTGGGTCCAACACTCTGGTCAATTCTACAGTGTAAATATTATTATAGTAAGAATGCCTTAGGATCAGTGTCAGCCCAGGTAATATAATCTGAGTGATTCTGTGACTGAAGTCATTACCTTAGCCAAAACCAAAAAACAGTCTATTTCTCACCACACTTCTTAGGTATCAGTGAGATCCATTCTCATTAACAAGCACTAGTAAGTTAGAGTGGAAGCCTTCCTCAGAGACCTGTTCACCTGATCACAGAACAAAAAGTGAAGGCAAGGCTTGCACCTGCCCAGGGACTCCAGGAGCACTTACCAACATATGCAGGAGCTGGCTCACTCACAGACCATATCTGCCCACTTCTTCACTCTATCCTGACATTAATTGCCTTTCCACCCATAGAAATTCTGTAAGCTGGAAGTGCAGTGGGTCTTGGACAGATATTTCAATGGAAGTGGGGAACAGAGACCTGTAAAGACAACAAGGCAGATGCTTGCCCACAACTTTTTTCCTATCATTGACAGGGTGACTACTTTACACATTCAGGAAAGGAGGAATGGAAAAATTCCATTTTCCAAGTAGATACTAGAAAAACTAGCACTTTCAGCACAGCTATGTAGAGACAGCAAGTAAACCTCATTTTTGCAAATAATCATAAATGTCTAATCTCTGCAGGAATACGTGTACAACAGCCAATATGTGTCACAGGCTTTGTTTCCTTGAAAGGTCTGTGGTTTTCCTTGAAGGATCTGACATTTGAAATCTGCCAATTTGAAATTGAACAGTGTATTATTTTCATCAGGAATATATTCATACACAGACAAAAAATTATACACCCAAGAAGCAGCACATACCACATATCAGACATCCAGAACAGAACTCAGTACAGAAGTAAATTATTTTGTCAAAAGGGACCTTCCAAACAACTGTACCAACATTTTGTTCCAAATATGAGTGAACTAACTGTACAATCTGTGCATCTAATTCTTCATTAAGCAAAATTCTTGATAACTTACCTGGTCTTGAGAATACTGAAAGCAAAGGAGCAAACTTAATTCCATAAATTTAAATTGATACTGTATAATTTCTTGAGGATCTTGTGAGCAAACCTCAGAAAATATAGACAAATTTTTCTGACACAATGGAAATTTTTAAAGCCACCACTTTATTGACATCCATTTTAAAATTAAAAGATCAAGGAGAATGAGGAAGCAAATTCATTAGTATGGTTAGATTAATCTAAGTAATGTTTAAATTTTTAATTTTGTAAAACCTATTTAAAAAAACACAATTTGCTTATATCCAGTCTGAGTTGTGCTTTTTATATGACAAGGGAATATAAACCTGGTAAAATAAGCAATAATTTCAAGTTCAGCCAATGCACAGCACATGTTGCACTGCATTTCTTTTAAACATTTTATTTGGTGTTTCATAAAGAAAAGACCCCACAGAAAACTAACCAAAGAACTGAAATACGAAGCTTCCTTCTCTCCAATACATTTTTGGTTTGTTTTTAAAGCAATTATACAAAGTGCTCTAATTGTTACTTACTTTGGGAAGGGTTTAGTACCACAAGACCCAGACTAGACCAAAGATATTTTGAGAGTTTTTAGAAAAATACACAGTGATGCCAGACTGCTACACCTATGGAGCATTTGGCTTTACATGGGTTTTATCTCTTGCAGGCAGCGGGAAAAATAGAAGTCTGCAACGTTGGCAGCTTACTTTAGATGATGCATTCCATTTCATATAAATTTGTTACAGTAGTTAAGTGAAACAATGGAGCTTCTATTTCCAAGCCATGTTATTTTTTAACATGTACCAGACCTGCCATGCAGGCAGCCTGCCTGCCTGCTCTGAGAGAAGGTTTCATATTCCAAAAAGCTTCCATCCCCCTCCTCCCTAATGGTGAAAATAAATCAATTTCATCTGCTGGTAGTTTCATTTCTTCTTCCCCCTCCTCATTTTTTTTTTTTTTTTTTTTTTTTTCCTCCATTTCCCTCTCCTTCCTTTGTGGGCTCCTTTCCACAATGCCATATGGCAGCTGAAGGCAGGGTAGAGCAATGATCTGCATTTTGGGCTCTAACAAAAGATGCAATAGTGTCAAAGAGGCTCATGAATGCATGAGACATACAAGCATAGAGAAGCGCCTCCAGTCCTGTCAGGAGGGACTAAAGGGAAGCCTAATAAACCTGACGTTGCTTTAGTGCAGAGAAAGGCAGCCGTGCTTCTCTCAGTAGTTCATCTCACTCCCATCCATCCCCCCCAGCCAGGACTTTCT
>JAOTQP010001652.1:8564511-8600281 GCA_026413545.1 Cichladusa arquata
AGCACAGCAGACATTTTCAAACCAGACCAATGCTGCCACATTTTGCTGATTGATGATACCCAGGGAGGGGGCCAAGTGCCCATCGAGGGCACAGCACCCTCCTTTCTCTTCCACAGAAGTGCCTCACTCCTGTAACTTTGTTCTTCCCAGGAATTTTCCACCTGCCCAGGTTGCTGGAGCATACACAGAAAAGAGATGTTGTGGACAGTTGCTAAATCAGGATGGGGAGTCAGAAGATTTGCATTCCCTGCTAGGAAATCTTTTCAGTGACTTCATAAAACAGTTTGCAGAGCCATAGGGAGTGACCTTCTCCTAGGGCTCTGCAATCCAGGGTGGCATCAAAGGGTTTGGTGCATCAGATATTTCTTGTGGCCTAGAGCAGACTCCGTGGTGTCCAGTGGGAAAAACTTTTTGAGTAATTATAACATTTTGTTTTATACTCTGGGAGCATCGAAGAGACTGAAACAAACCACAGACACACTGTGCCCATGGAAAGGCTCCTCTGTGGACCACAAACTTACAGAATCTTCTGAATATGAGGGGCCAGCCTCACTCTCAGAAAGCTCTAGAAGTACTGGTCTGCAGTACTTCCAGAGTTTTCTGAAGCTGGTATTTCTGACTGGGGAAATCCTTCAACTTTTTGAGTGTTTCTCCCCATCTTTGTGCCTTCTGTGCACAGGGTGCCCCAACACCAGACCAGGGCTCTGCAGGGAGAAACCTCTGAGCAGTGCTCAGCCTTTCAGGCAGCCAAAGGGCCCTTCAGCAGGGCAAAGAAAATGCACTTACTCAAACTTATATGGCATTAAGGACAGCTTTAGGTGCCTCTGCCATCTAGATCACAAAGAGAGGAAAACCTTTGCAATGGAGAAGTGATTTGGCAGCAGCTCAGCTCTGTGGGGATATGTGGAGGGAAGGGGAGGAACCAGACCAAAACTCTTACCAAAAGGTAAAAATCTGAATCAATAACCTTCCCTTTTCAGCTTCTTTTTCAACGTGTCCAATCAATTCCCAACTTCTGCCTGACTCTTAAGAGGAATCTCAGAGGTTTTTAGGCACGAGGCAGAGAGGTGGCTTTGGATAAGGAGCTGATTCACAGCAGCTCCTGCTGAACACGTGGGCAGCAGGTAATGCTCTTTTCCAGTGAGCAGCTGCACTGTGCTTTTGCTCCTGCCAAAAGGCTGCACTCTCCACAACGTGGAGACTTAGAGCAGGGCTCACATAAATGGAGATGAGTGCTTTTATTATCTGTATGAAACCATGCAGAGTGCAGGTTACAAGGCGGTGTCATTTAACAAGACAGGAGAGTAAGTAAATAAAATGTTGGTACTTTCCCTTGCAGATATGGTTATAGAGGGGGAGGAGGATTTCCAGCTGTGAATGTGGTTTCCAGAACTGACAGTAAAAGACCCCAGAGAAATGCTGAGTTACAAAAGTAAGTTTAATGAGCAGAAGTCTCATCAGAAAAATCAAGAAAACTTTAAATAAAAAACAATGGGAAATGGAAAGATAGAGTTTAACCCCAGAAGTACCTCTGACTGTGGTTAAAAGTTTCTGTTGAAGTTAGATACCAAGGCTCACACACACACACCCCCCCCAAAAAAAAAAAAAAAAAAAAAAAAAAAAAAAAAAAAACAAAAACCAAAAAAACAAAAAAAAAACCAAACCAAACCAAACCAAAACAAAACAAAACAAAAAAAACCAAACTAAAACAAAAAACAAAAACAAAGTTGTAGAAAAGTACAGCAGTATTGATTGACTAAATAATAAATATCCTGGTTCTTTTTCCTTGTGCCTCAGGATACTTCTGTTTAGTCCACTGAAAGTTAACAAAGAGCAAAATTTCATTCAGAAGTCAGAAAGAATTACCAAAATCTTCGTGCTATTTTAAATAATAATAATAATTTTTTAAAAATTAATATATATTTAGAAGCCCCTGAATCAGTTCCAGAGGTATCAATTCAATCTTTCAACATCTGCACATGCTTTTCTGATTATCCCCAAATAACTCAGTAAATAACAATTGACCTGCAGCCGTCTCGAGGGCAAAAGAGTAAAGCTGAGAGTTTCTATTGGATTTAGCTGCACTTAAAGCCTGGCTGGATTTGCTGGTCATGGCAATCACCCTTTAAACCCCCAACTGTCAGGCAGAGCAAAACTGCAAGAAAATAAGTCAGCTATCCAACATTTCCTTTTCTCTTTAAGAACATCTGTTTACGTAGCTCATGTCCACTCAGCAGGGTGTGGATATTTTATCAGCAGAACAGCACTTGGGGCTGCTTAGGCATCCAGAAATCTGTCATCTGGGTTTTTTTCACTTTTTTTTTTCCACTTTAACATTTGCATTACATTTAACTATGGGTCTTGAACAATTTCTTTTTTTTTTTTTTACTTTTTTTTTCATCATATTATGGCAAATCTAAGCACAATTTCAAATACAAGGTAAAGCAAACATCCTCACCCATGCCCAGAATCTTGGATACGAAGGTATTTGATATTTTGATTGGAAGTACCATTAATCCCTGCAGTTTTAAAGATGAAAGTAGCTTTGCTCTACAATCATCAGTGCTCTTGTTTACATCAGCCATACATTACTGATTTCCTCCTTAATTCCACCAAAATTTAAGTTATATCTTTGAAAATTAGCCCCACTTCCTTGTCTGTATCTATATCATCTATATCTACATCTGTATCTATATTTAATCCATATCTGTAGCTGTCTATATAGACTTCTTTGATGTAAATATTGATCATCAGATGTATCAGAAACTCAGGTGTTCCATGTTTGTGGATATAAGTCAATCAATACCACGGCTGGTGTGCTCAGGCTGTGCCAGCACATCCATTTGGGCTCAAGGTTTGAGGCAGCACTCTTGGCTTTGTATGTTTGCATCTCTGTGGGCACATCAGTCTGAGTGACTCACTGTCTGCTAACTGGAAATTTCTCTACTCATCCTAGAGAGCTCACCTGTGGTTTGGGGTTTAGCCCATACCTTCCTTCCTAGTGTGCTCTGCTCCATATGGAGCTAAACTAGGTATTTTGGGAAATGTCAATGTCTGTTTTTCAAGAGCAAGAGGGATGTCACTTCCCTTTCCTTTAACCAAAAGACATAATTGTAGTGTGCTTTTGGTGCTTAAAGATTATATGCAGAAAAATGTAATCTTTGGGTAGTTTTTTTGGTTGTTTTTTTAACAAGCGCTAGTTAAAACTGAAAATATTTAGCTGGAGAAGTAGACAATCTCTTGACCTACCAAAGGCATGCTAGATTACCTATCACCACCTCAGCAACATCTCTTTTGGATTAGAGGTATTGTTTTAACACCTCAAATACGAGGGCTACTTGTGTAAACCCAAAGACATTAATGACAAGAGAAAACAGATTCAACGTTTCCTTGATAATCTGGATAATGAAAAACTCAAGTGCTTCCTTCAAGTGACATTCAAGCACCCTCTTTTTTATTTTTTAGCTTTTCTCAATGCCTCAAGTCTTCAGATTTGGTCCCAGTGGGTAAAATGCTTTCTGCCCAGCTGTAGCAGGAAAGTGTGAAATCTTCTACCTCCTACCTCATTGCATGGATCAGCTAAGACACATTGAGGCTTGAGCATTAAGTGACTTAAAAGAGAGGTTCATTCCCTGGTCTGTCAGCCACATGATAGGAGCTATCAGCAAAAACATAAGATGGGCAAATCATAAGGAGGTAAGTTTTGAATTAGAAGAACTTTCTTTCAATATATTTTCTCTCCTCTTAGTCATAATTTTATCTACCATGCTTGAAATTTTAAGTATGACACCACAGGTCTATCTGGCAGTAGCAATTTTTTTCCTAGCTGTTAACAGATTCATTTCTACTAAAATTCTATTGCTCCCAGTTATTTCTCTCAGGAATTGTAACAATTCCTCTGAAAGCAGACCAGCAGCTTTGGTATAATCTTGCTCCATGTAACTGGAACAAAGTGTGTTGCTAGTAAATCCTGCAACTAGATGTGACAAGAATAAAAAACTTCTTTTCATTTCCTCCCTGCCACCCAGACAGGTAGTAATGAAAGACATTTTGAAGTTTTCTGATTCCAGATGCAGCGTTAATTGCCAGACATCAGTGAGAGAATGCAGCCAATGTTATAAACATTATTCCCTACAGCTTTGACATTAAGCAGAGGCAGCACAGGAGGGGTCATTTCTCGTGTGTGAGGTTGACAAATAAAGGAAGTTAATGTGGAATAAACATGTAGATTCCAACAGATTAATTAAAAAGGCATTTTAATGATCTTTGATGTTTATGAAACAGGCTTTGTGTTTATATAAATTAAAACCAGGGTATATACTATAAAATATACAGATGGACTTTAAATGTTGTGCATACAGAACTGAAAGAAAAATTTACATGGGCTCCATAATTTTGTCTCAAAACCCTCAATGTTGGTTTGGTTTTTTTAATATTTAGGTGGATTGAGTCTTGATCAATACACACGTGGTTATGCATAAAATTAAAACCAAACAACTCATCCTGTTAGTGGAATGTTTTAAGGTATTTTTTAAGTTACTTTAATTTGGCATGGCATTTTATTTGTTTTTAATCTTTGGACTGAAAACAAGCACTTGTTGTGAGCATCTGACATTCAAATGTTTAATATTTCAGCTTGCTTTTTTAACTGTAATTGTTCATATAGGCTGTAGGAAATGTTTTCCTTTGATTACAGGAGTAAGAATTAGAATAAGAAGATAAAGTAATTTGTTGTCAGGCAGCAGCTCTAGAGCAGTAATATATCTTAAGGAACATGAAGAATTTCAGTTCTGAGCTGTAAGGAACTTGCTGTCAGGCAAAAATTCATAGGTACAAATTCTGAACCTGTATTATGTGCAGAACTTAATTTTCTCTGGTTGGAAACAACTGCCTATGGATGCACTGTCCTGACTATAGCTCAGATCCTTGCCCAGATCAATTTTCTTTCTCTCCTGCTCATGGTCCCGAGGATGGGCTGTTGTAAAAAATACTGCATTTCATGTAACAATGCTCCAATAATTGCTGCAGTCTCCATGGGCAGCGTTTGGGAATCATTTCCTTCCAGGAGTGCATTAGCTCAGGTTGAAGCGGAGCCCACTGCCAGTTCTGAGCAGTTGCATGCTGTGTGAGGTTATTTCTGCAGCTCAGGGGGCTGCAGAGCAGGCCATATTTCCTTTTTAACCCTGCCATGCTCCTGCTGCCAGGGAAACTCCAGGTATCTTTGACAGAAAGGAGGTGAAGTTTTCACTTAGCATTTTCTGCTATTTCTTTTAACAAGCGTTGCCTGCCAAGCTTGCTGTAAAGACTCTCAAATCACTTAAAAATATATTATTAAATAATTAGAAAACTTCAGGTAAAACATGAGTTAGGACTCATAACCAGCACAACTCATGGATAAATCATAGCATGTTTTAGGTCAGAAGGGACTTTAAAGATCGTCTGGTTCCAACCCCCTGACATGGGCAGGTGTTACAGTCCAGTTTTTAAAGTTATTAGAAACGCCTCTGCTTGAATTAAGGTGCAAATAAGACCATCTGCCAAAGTTAATAGCATGGGGTTTATCTGATAGTAAATATTAAAGGGAGAGAGAAAAAAAAAGAGAGAAAAAGGAAGAGAAAGAAACAGAAAAGAGGTGAGGGGGTGGGCAGAAAGAGAGTGGCAGAGGCAGATTGAAGAAAATATCACCACTCCATGGATCCCAGTGATGTTCCATAGATTCTCTCCAGCTGGTCTTGGTGGTGAGGGTCCCCCCAAAACACACAGAATCAAATGGTTTAATATCTTTATACAGTTTTTGCTATCATGGGCAAAAGACCTTCATAACAATGTTTAAGGCATGAAACATTTCAGTCTCTGACAGCAGGGACACCTTCCACCAGACCACTTTACTCATGGTCCCAATCCAGCCTGGCCTTGAATACCTCCATAATCTATAGTTTTTTATTTCGAGGTAAGTGGTCAATATTTGTTTTCCACTGAGCACTAGAGAAATTTGAAAGGAATTTGAAATTATCTGCACCTTTTTTCAGAAGAGTGGAAATAAAGAAAAAAATTTGCTCCAATTCTATTATGGGAATAATTCCTCATTTTTACTGCTGACTAACTGTTTATTATGATTATTATTACTAGTAGCAGTAGTAGTAGTAGAAGTAGAAGTAGTACTGTGGCATATTTAGAAAAACTGTATTTAAATATTTTCTTTAGAGAAAATAAATTGTTGCTGGTGAAATAATTTTCTTCCTTGTTGCAACCAGTCCTCAGTTGTTTTTAGATTGCAATGTAATGATTCATTTTGCTATTGACTTTTCTGTGCTTCCAGCTCATAGCTTGCACCAAATCTGACTTCCACACTGCACATCTTTCCTGTTATCTCTAAAATGAAGAGACACTAAATTCGAGCTTCATCATTCAAATGACATTTTGTGAACTTCAACACAAGAACTACGTGTCATGAAGCCATGATGTCATATTATACACCTATTTCGATCTTTCATCTGCAAATCCCTAAGGTTCAAGTGAATCTTGATAATCTTACAGGCAAAGTCCCAAATCAGTAAATGGTGTCAAACCAGCTTAGTCCAGTAAAAGTCTTGTTCAGCCCCAGCACAACTCCCACCTTCCCTGCTGTGTTTTTCTCACTTTATGGTACAGGAGAAACATGAACCCACCCAGAGTCCCAGGCTGCAGAAGACATTAAGTACAGATGAACACCCCTCCCCACCCCACTTTCAATTCCCTCAAGGCTTTTTGTAGTCAGAGAATCACTGGGGCCTTCCTGAACAAGTGTGTTCTCATTGCAACACAGTGCAAAAGGAATGTGAATTGGCTGCTTCCTTTGATACCACTGTGACATTAAAAAAAAATAATTCTCGCTTCAAAACAGTTTTTCTCCCTCACTCTCCCCAAGCTGTATCCTTCAATTCCTACTCCTCCTTACAGTCAGCAGGAATTCACAATCTTGCACTCTGAAGTAACAGGTTCTGGTTGCTTGGTAACTATAACCTCTTGGTGACTTATTAGAAGCAAGGTATTGAGAGAAAATGAGTGAATATTCTAATTCTCAATGTGTTTGGGATCATTTCTTTGCAGGTTTATGTTGTGTGCTCATAGCATGTGCACCTTTTCTCATTTGTGCAGACTTTGATGTTTGTTATCCTGCTGTGACAGCTGAGCATCATCCTGCACCACTAACATGAGTAAGCTCCCTTTTGTGCTCATACAGGTACATTTTTCTGCAACTCTCCAGAAGCCTCTGAAAATACATTCCCTGAAGCAGATGAATGTGTGAGAGTAAGTAGAATGTGGGTCTTTCAAATGTTAATTTTTTATTTAAAATTTCTGAGAGATAAGAATAAGATGGTCAAAATTCTGTATCTCTACCTGTATTAAGTGATAAGTCTTGTTAGTAAAAAACCTATCAAGTAATAGATTTTCAGCTTGTAGGCCTTTTGAGATAAAATAACAACAACTGTGTGCTCTGTGTTGCCAGTGTATTTTGCTTTCTCATCTACATAACTCACAATAGCAGCCAGTGATTGCAGCAGGACTGTATGAACACAGCCACAGCGAGAAGATTAAACAGAAGCAAGCAGCTAAACACAACACTCGGATTCCTGTCAAATTATTAAATAACTAATTCATTAAACCAGAGAGCCAAATTAGAAAACTGGCCATTTGTGCTTGTAGACACACTGCAGTTAGAGTAATTGGGACCAGCTGCTGCACTGTTTTGCTCCTGGAAATGATCCAACACTATTTGAGAGCAACGTCAAAGCGTGGAGGCAGGCTGCAGAGTGATGATAGTGCTTCTGCTTCCACACTCCAAGCCCCTTTTTTCCTCAAGCAGTTTATCTGACAGCCATGGTGACTCAAGCCCTATCCAGCCCCTCTAGCAATCATAACCTAGATGGAGTGAATGCACCCAGAATTAGTTGGTGGAAAGCACTTCATTGAAATGTCTCCCAGTAATTCATTATGGAGAGGGCTTTGCCATCCCTGAACATACACACACTTTTATATGTCATTGCATCAGGATGAGGAAAAACCTTTACCTGCATTTAAAAGGAAAAAAATAAAAAGTGAGGTTTTAATCACATTTTGTCCAAATTTCTAGTCCCATTTGTTTCTCCATAGGGAAGAACAAACTATTGCAAAATCTCATTTTTAAATTTGGAAATTTCAATGTTATTACACGGCACAGTTTACATAAATGAAAGGTACAAAGGTTATTGCAAGAGTGTTTGAAAAAGTCTCTGAAAAAACACTATACATTAAGTAATCTTTTATTCCATGACACATATTTGGATCAAAACAAAAAAGGGTTTAAGGAAAATATTGCAAATCCTGTATTATGTATATATTTGTGTATTAAATTCTCTTTGTCACAGAATGTAGTAATGGTGAAAATGTTAAGCTTTACATGTTGCTTACATGCTCCATGAAAATTTACAAGATACAATTTTCTACCCTGAATAAAAATATTCTTGTTTGAGATTTAAAAAATCTGATTTGATAGAATTTGAGATCTGTGTCATTTTAACCGAGATTCATGTAAGGAAGTTCAAGTATCTTTATGCTAAAATTTGTTGATAATATGTTGCAGGGAGTGGGGGGCAAACCCCCGGATTTACTTTTTTACCTGCCTTGAGCAACAGATTATGATACTTAAATTGTTAGCATTTTTCTACTTTCTAGAGGTCTGGAATGAAATTAAATCCCTTAGTGGAAAAGTTTGTTTTGGTTTTTTTTATTTTGTAACTTCATGTGAAACTTTTTAAGTTTCATCCCTATCTGTTCTGTTGACTGCTTTTCCTCTCTGACATTAGTTTGCAGCAGATAATCAGAGGAGATGGGCACACCAGCTCTAGGCCATGACACATGATGATGTTCTACCCCTCAAACCAGAATCTGGGCACACTGACACAGAGCTGTACAGCATCCAAGCTGCTTATTGCTATTTAAAATCTGTGATTTCTACTTCAGGCTTTACAAAGCTTGGAGAAATCAGGCTCATATCTTCTTGGCATAGCACTGTGTCCCTTGGATGTGCCAGCTCAGGTTAATCCTAGCTTGGGGACCACTACTAACAAGGTGGTGTACAACTGCATACTTTCATATAGTTATGGAAAACTTATTGCCACAGAAAGCAGAAATCTGCTGGATAAATATTTTACAGTTCATCTAGAGAGGCATAAAATAATCTTGATTACAAATTAAGGCTCTGTTATTCCTTTTGTCTTCTAAAGTAAATTTCTGAGGACAGCCAAACCAGATTTTTCTTTCATCAGGGATTCCAAGTCCTGCTTAACTTAAGGCACTCTCCTCTGAGTAGATCAAAACTCACACAACAACAAAAAAAAAAAGGCAGCATTATTACCTCTGTCAGCCACAGGCTGTTGCCAGTGTTGTGCTCAGCCATATGAGAGGATCACCTGAATGAAAAACCTTAGGCATAAACACACTTCAAAAAAAAATGAATGTAAATAAAATTATATTTTCAACTATATGCCTAAACCCCCAATCACTGCCAAAGCTGTTTTTCCTCATCCAAAGTAATCTCAGGATTATAATCTGCCATACATACCAAGGATCAACACTAAATACATTACTACAGGTGTGTAACTCGCTGATTCAGAGCAAACATCTCACTGACATTACAATCAAACTTCCAACTTCCTTGGTTCTTTCATCTTAGAATATAAGCAGGAAAATAACACAACTGAATATGTAACACTCAAACATATTGTTGTAAATATAAATAAAACTCAAGAGCATTAAAATATTAAAAGGTAACATAAAAGTGTCTCAGGCCATATAAATAAATATATTTACCCCTTCCTAACAAGCTGAATTTCATGTGACAACTCAAGAGCTGCTGTGCAGGTACCACCTGCCCAATTTCAAAGAGAAACATCACAATGCTCCAAGAGCAAGTCAAGAAACAAATTCCAAGTTGGCTATCACCAAAGGAACCCTGACACTTTCTCTCCAGAAAGAATAAAATTACCAATCCTTTATCAAATTCCAAATACACTGTTTTCTGGAATGACTTGGCCACATCATGCTTTTCCAAAAACCAGTTCTGTGCTCCTCACCCTCTCTTGACCATCGTTCAGAGAAGAATCATCCCTCACTTGCAGCCTGTTGTGAAATATCTCACATCTGAGGCACGTGGCTGTGAAAGATTCTCACACAAACTCTTGGAACCTTGAGCAATAACAAAAGAGTGTTTAAACCCTTGTATGTGGCAATGTACTACAGTAATTTTATGGCCCAATTTCCAATTGTTTTCAAATCATTAGGCAATGTTTTAGTGATATCTTTTTCATGTGGGAAAAACACTTTTGAGGAACTTTTGAGCAACCTGCAGCCCTGGCCCTGATGGCTGAGCTTCACTTAGTGCTGTAAGGCAAAATTACCTCTGCAGTGGTAACTGCAATCTTGGAAGAATTCAAAGTGCTGCATTTTAAAAAGCTGGCTTTTAAAAACAAAACTACAGAGGCTTTTGGAGGGAGGTTTTGGTGGCTTTTTTTTTTCAGTTTCAGTAAACACTATGTCACTACTACAGAGTTTAGATAAATTATGGACTGATGAATTATGTACATTGAGCATGAAGATGGCTTTGTCCTGTTGGATTCATTTGTCTTCTGGAGAGCAGAAGGATTTAAGGAGGTCCTGTATTAATTTCTTCTGTACCACTGACAGTGGAAGGCACGGGACTCATAAAAGCTCAAACATGCATACCTGGGTTACAAAACAGGAGGATCTCTTACATGTAAACTAATATCCTGGTCTCTCAAGTGAGAGCATCTGCTGCAAATTTTTATCTATTCTCTAAAGCAGAGAAAATCCTGACACAGTGTCTATCTGTACATCCAGATTTTGATTAATAAGGGCCTTAAACTGTTGTTGATTTTAGACCTAAACACCAGCTATTTTTTAGAAACTGAAGACAACCAATTCTGATAAACAGAAGACATTTGTTTTGCTCTGGAAATGAGACAACCAATTTGGGCATATGTTTAAGAATAGTGAAGCCAGTGGCTCTTTCCTAGCCCAGTCAGGAAAAAAAAAAAGCAGAGTCAAAACAACTGTTTTGCCTGTTTCTGGAAAATGATTTCTGAAATATGTCTCTTTACAAGAATCTCTGTGTGTTTTTCAAGATTTAGAAGCTGCCAATTCTGGAAGATTCCCATATGCAAATCTTAAAACACTGTATAAGTCTGTAATTCTCTCCATTCTCCCCACACACCTTTTTTTAAAATAAATTTATTAATCAATTCTATTACCTGAGCCCATACTTCTTAGCCTAATGCCTATTCAAGTACACATTGAGATGCCCAGCCAAGCAACCAGCTATTTTCCTTGTGTTTGTGAAGGGTTTTTCTTTACCTAAGTGTAGATGGGAGCTCCTGTAACCTCAGGAATGGCACTGGCACACAGCCCCAGCTCTAGGGGCTGGCACCAGACACTGCCTCGTGATCTCCCCCAGATGTTTCCCCTTGCATCCCATTCAATACCCTTTAAAGGCAGCACCCAAAAGTGGTCTGGGAAGCCTTTCCTTTGGATCATTAGGATGGATTGGCCCCAGACAGTGGGGCCAGCCCCCTCCTGGCACAGCCTCAGCAAGAGGCAGATCACTGTGCTCATCCCTCTGCCAACAGCTGGGGGGCTCCCCCTCCCACCTCTGCTCCTCTACTCTTTGCCTGCATGGACGAGAGCCTTTTGTCACATAACTTAATTATTTTGAGAAGAAGGGAAGAGTTTGTGAGAGAAATCCAATTACCAGGATATGATTAGGTTTTTCAGATAGATTCATTAGTGGACTGCACAACCATGAAGTTATTCCACATGGAAGTGGAATAATGTATCAGTTAAGCTAGCCAAGCAACAGATTCTGCTCAAGCTGAACCTAAACATGCCAAAATAAAGTGAATTTCTATGACACTGCATACCCTCTGAGCCATGAAAGTAATCTCATTGCAAAGTATTTGTAATCATTTCTGGACACTGTTAAATTTTGTAGAAAGCAAATCAGTTACAGTTGTAGAAAAAAAATTTGAAATGTCAACAATGGAATCTTTTTGTTGATTGCAAAAGACATTTTCCATCTGGTCCCAAGCATGAAAATATCCTGAAGTGACCTGCATATGCCAGAGCTCAGCTGAACAAAATGATAATGTAATCCTGCAAAAGTCTCCAAACAGGGGAAAGCCTTTTCATTTAGGACTAGTTCCTTCTCCCATTGAAGGCAAAGCAGAACTTTGCAGGACAGGTATCAAAAACACCCAGTAAAATTGCTTATGGTATGCAGCCAAGACACATAGAGAAACTCTAGGGAGAAATTATACTTGGGGCAAATATTTGGCATAGAAAAAGAAATCTAGAATAGCCTTCTATCCCATTGATATCTGGAATTTACAGTCAGAATTCAGCTAAGATGGTATAGTGCACTGAAACTGTATGAGCTACAGTTAATGAAAAAGATTATTTCCCATTTGCAGGGACAAGGAGTAAGAGTTACAAAGTGGTTGAAATCTTAATGGGACGCATTTCTCCCCTCTTTATAGCTTAAATTATGTGAAATCACAACACATTGCCTCCTACAACATGCACACAGTAAAACCCACTTAAAGTAAGTCTTACAAAAATGCTCATAAGCTCGTGTATGGGTGTCCAAATAGATCTTGTAATGGACACCAAAAATAGATATAAAAATCTTCCTGTCAGCCACTGCACAAATGGACTGAGACAGAGCTTTAGCCTTAATGATATAACAGATAATATTTTTAGATATTAAAATGAGAAAATTAACTATCATAAATAGTAAGGCCATATATCTCACCGCAGTAGATTCAGTGAGCTACAGTAATTTCTTTTTTTTTTTTTTTTTTCATTTTAGGTTATATTTTGCATAAGATTTTATATTTTTCATCTCTAGCTGAAAATCTTACCCATTTCTCTGCCCATGTCCAATTTTTCCAATCTTTTCATTTTCCAAGTGTTTTGTAGATCTGCATAGAGGACACAGCAGATGGTTCAGAACACAGTGTTTCCAAATGGGAAGAGACAGTAGATTTCTTCTCATCATCAGCAATGAATGTTTATTTTCAAAGTATCATAAAACAAAGATGTGTTTTTGATATACATTTGAATGAGGTGTTTCCTTCAGTACTATTTTCTGCTGAATTTGAAGTATTAGGTTCCATATTTCAGAATTTAGTTCTTTTCTGAAGTTGTGTTAGAAACTGTGTGTTCAGAAGCTGCAGCACCTGTAGTTTCATGGACTAACTCCACACTGCTGAAGTCTGTATCCCACCAAAACTACATTAATTGTTTACATATACTTAAATAAAGAAACAAGAGCCAATCAAACCTTCTGACCACTGAGATGAGAAACAAAAATTAAAAATGTAAAATCAAGTGACTATCAAAATATTTTTCTCAGCTATTACAATATTACTTTAATGAATTGCTAATTGCTGGTTAATAAACCATCCCTCCAGGCTTAGCCTTTGGGAGGATGTGGGATATGTGCACAGTGTCCTGGGGAAAAAATAGACACAGCAGCCACCAGCTTAATCAACCAGGCACAACCCCTGAGACTCTCATCATGTTTAGGAAGGATCAGCAGGAGAAAATAAGAAGCATTTTTTGGGGTACTTCTCTTTGGAATCCATCATATTTCCACGTACATGGGCTGACACAGAAAGGAGGGAAAAAACTCCACTTCTCCTGCATTTTGTTTTGAGAACAATCCAAGTATTTGACATTGCCAGTACTAGTGTCAAGTTCCAGTGCTAAAGGTCCTGGTAATTCTTCCATAGCTGTGTGAAGAGGGAGTTTTTCCTCCCTTCAGAGTCAGTCACAGTTAAGTTCTAAATTCATAACTGGAACATAATTCACACAGCAATTTACATGCACCAAGAGATTATGTGGCCTCACTCTGGAATGCTGCACCACAAAGGAAGTTTCTATAGTTATTTAAAGCAAGCAAGCCTTTCCCCAGCTATTAAAGAAATTTAATCTTCTTATCCTTATATGGAAGAAGTCTTTGTTTATATATATATATAAATCCCCTTGCAACATCCTATCCCTTCACTATTAAGTTTTCTGCTCCTTTCTGCTTTGGCAAAGAAATTGTGAAAGAATGTGAGAAACTTTTATTAGGTGTTTATTATCAATTACCGGATAATGAAAACCAGAAAAGTTAATGGAAAAAAGTTATCCATGGATTTTGGGCTGGATTTCCCTTTTCCCATGGGAAACCCTGTAAGAGAAGGACAAAGGGGAAGCAATCTGCAAGGTTCTCAGACGGTTCCAGTGAGGCTGACAGATGGACAGAGTTATTTTCCACTCCCTTCCCTCACTGAACAATCAGGGAATCTGACCCCTGTATCTTGTAAGCTGTCACAGAGAATCAGGTGTATTCCTCAGCAGAATTAGTTCAAGCTTGCAGGGCTTCCTCCACTGGCTGCTCAGGATGACCAAAGCACAAGGCCAGGCTGGCTACCAGTGCCACAGCCAGCAAACAGTAGAACCTGCTGGCTGCTGCTAAATTCCCTCTTTGGCAAGTGGGCAAGAAGACTGGTAACAAAGAAAGAGCTGCATGGATGTCCCAAAAAACTCTGTCCCCAAAGAAAGCTTCCCTGTAATACTTTTTATCTTTGTGAGATAGTTTGCAAGCTATGAAATCTGAATCTCTCTTGGATGTTTTTCTAGGAGTTGCCCCAAGTGCTGTGTTTGTGTACAGTGTCCTAAACCAGTGTTCCCATTACTATAAAGACAGACACAGCAAAAAGAATTTGGCATCTCTTCCACGAGAACTAATCATACCCTTCAAATACATCTCTTTTTTTTCATGTAGCTCATCTTGGAGAGTCCTGTGATACTCCAGCACAATTCCAAGTAGAAGTACACCTTCTGTGCAGAAGAAAAAATAGTCTACTTACAATAAAATTCCCACATAACAAAATACCCCAAAAAAGTGCCAAAATGATTATAATCCAAAGTGCTTGGGCATGGCCAAATGTCTATAAGTCCATAATCAAGATATGTACAATAATAAATCTGATACAAAAAATAATCTTTTTCATCAAAAAGATTTACCTCCAGTCCTTTGGATTTTTAAATACTAAATATTTATAATTCAAGGATCCTGCCTAAGAGATGAATGTATTTTTGGGTTTTATGTAGAGTGGAACAAGAAGCAGAGAAACCAGTACTTGAAAAAGATCCAGCTCAGTTGACATCAACACCTTTATAGACACAGAATGTTAAATAGGACACTAATTGTTAGGCATGCCAAGGGGGAAAATAGTAATGTGGAATTATTATTACATTGTGTGGATATTTCATTTCACATACCAAGAACTGAGCAGAGCTGAGATCCCCAATGTGAAAATATCTAGAAGGCATGTTTTACTTCCCAAGTGTTTTAATATAGGCAATAAAAATTTCATCTTGGTATGCAAATGGTATTTTACTTTTATAAAGGACAAGAGGTCCATATGCTTTTCTTATCATATCCATATTTTTTTCCATTATTGCCCTAGGGATGAAGGGTCACAAGCCACAACCAAAAATATAATGTCATCCCAAATATCTGGGATCTACAAGTCATTAAGAAGTGATCATCATGGGTTTCCCCAGCTGTAATAATATAAGCTATATTAGTGGGGGTTTTACCCTTTATTCCAGTCTCTACAGATCAGAAAACTTAGTTGTCTGCTGTCCTTCATGGCCTGATCAATTTTTTATCAATATCAGCAGAAATGAACTATTTCTAGGCTTCTTGCAAACTTTTTTCAGAATAATAAGGGTACTTATTTTTGCTTATCTTAGAGAACTTCCTTCAGGAAACAAAATGATCTGTTACCAAAAAGATATCTGTTAAGATTTAGAGCTGTAGTTACAAATACAAACTCAATTAAGAAGGTACAATTAAATTAAAACTGCATCCCACAGCCCAAACTTATAGATGGATGTTGCTTAGGTATGACTAACACTTCATCTCAGCTATACGTGGGAGACAAAATCCTTAATAGAAGTAATCCAGACTATTTCTAACCCAGGAGATCTTCCCAGAGAAACAGAGTCCCTCCCAAAATCCCAACCTCCCTAGGGGAGCGTGGCTGTTGCTGCAGGCAAGCTGCAGGGCTGTAGCTGGTGTTAACCCACGAGAGATATTCAAGTATTCATGTGCTTCTCAAATCTACAGTCACTATTTAAGACACTTGGGAACTCTAACAGTAGGGTGGTGTCAGAGCAGTTGCAGCAATCCCATATCTGGGAAATAAAATTATCAGGCTCTTTATTATAAATACAATGGGTCAAATCCACAGAGCATAAAAATACATTGCAGTACTTTTAATGAGGATGTTTCCCAGTGCTGTAGTGCTGCATGTGTTTATGTTTTTGGATGTCAGTCCACTTTTATGCCTTACATTATTTATTCCTTCCATTCCTTTCATTTCCCCCACTTAGAAACAGAGGCAAGCAATGTCATGCAATCAATTAGCTCCTTGAGGACCACGAGGGAATGTCCCACAGATGGTTTGCAGACCACTCACTGTAGGCTGTGTTCCTCCACAGCTCTGAGTTGCAGCATTCCTCAGCACACGCAGAGTCGCCAGGGAGCTTCCAGGGGAGTTGTTTCACTGGGGCATGTTCACTGTGCCACAAACACAAACAGGAACATGGCACGTCTGCTCTGGCACTTGCTGCTCCATCCCCTCTTGGGATACAAGAGTTGGAAAATGCAATGGATGCAGGGAGAGAACCACCCCACACCAGAGCATAAACAGACATAAACCTCATATGAGTCCCCTCTGCTTGCTCCCTACATCCCTGTCATGGGCTTCCTTTTTATTTCACTTATGGGGCACCAATTGGCACAGAAGCTGGCTTGGCACATTTCCTGTGAGGATATACTGCCAGGAGAGGTCCATGCCACATTTTTCATCCCCCAGCTGCCTTGTGCCCTTACACCATCAGCTACATGAAAGGACATAGCTAGATGCTGCTGCTTGCCTCTATTTCAGCTCAGTGTGGCTTTGCAGTGGTTTGCAGTGGGAGTGAGGTGTCTGTAACAAATCAAACATAAATATGTGAACAGTGAAAAAAACTTTGTGTCATCAAGCCAACACACAGAGCTGGAGTGAGATAAAGCAGTTTCTGGCCATTTTGGAAGACAGAAAACCTTCAAGTTTGAGGGTAGAGTGCCTTGCATACCACTCTTCAAAAGAAGATGGCCAAAAATTATCAAATATTTGCTCAGTTATTGCTCAGCACTGCCAGGAGAGGACTGTCCCTTCTCTGTAGGTTCCACTGTACCCAGAAAGCAAGTCAATGTTTCAAAGGCATCACATTTTCTCACTTAATGATTTCACCCACATCAGAATGTGTCTTTATAAAATCAAAATTGCAGTTTGTTTCTATACCTGATTTACTTATTGTTTTTTTTTAAATAGCATTATCCCATCCATCCCTCTCACAAGTAAAAATAATCTGAAAAATATTTTCTGCCCCACTGCTTTTGTTTTAACTCTCAGACACCTCATCAGTATTCCTGAAAGTGCAGAGACATTGTGAAGAGATGTATTATAAAATGAATCAACCTTTCAAGGGAAAGATGTCAGGATTTGGCATGTACAAACATGGGAACTTTCAAAGTTGTGTGTTGGGGTTTTATTTTTTTACTTTAAGCTGGCTTCTGTCACCAATTCATCCCACATACTGTTCTTGGGTAAGCCACATTTTTGTTGTTCTTTTCTGTGGCTTAAAAAGAAAATCTGTACCTATCAATCTATGCACAGTATCTATTTAATCTATGGCAAAGATCCAACTTTTTTGTACACAGCTTTCAGTTATTCAGAGCTTGCTGTCAAGACTAATGCATGCCTATCAGTTTCTATCAATGCACAGTGGATGAATATGAGATTGCATTTTTCCCAAATGCCACCAGGTTCAGCATGTAAAAAAAGCCCAGAATTTAGGCAGAATTGTAGCACCCTGGGCTCAGATTTGCATGAAGTTGCTTGGAGGGAGGGTGTGAGACCCCTTTAAATCTGATGCCTTATTTTTCATCTAGATTACAGAAATTTCCTATAGGTCAATTCACATTTTGTGTCTCTCCTGTAATCTCAATTTGTTGACATACAGTAAGTCATGACTTTCTGGTCAGTTCCAGAGATCCTAGTTAAACTAACATGAAATTCCTATTTTAGGGAATTCTTTCAGTTCAGTCTTATTGTATTGGGTCAGGATAGATTGAGAATATTCACAGAGATGAAACTTCAAACAAAAACCTATCAATATATCAACTTCCCTTCATTATTTGTTACAATATTTCTACATTCAGTAGAAAACATGGAGTCCAGAGATTATCACTGGTGACTACACTGATAATTTCTTCACTAAAAGAAATAAAATTTAATAAATTTTAAATAATTAAAAAAAAACTATTTATATTTTTTTGTTATGCATCAAGAAAAGGTTATATCTCAGACTAGCCTATTTATTTGTTCTTTAGCCTAGGTTCTTTATTTTTTAGTTTTGCTCTCCAGAAAATCTGTAAAGTCATTACACTAACTGGGGAGAATCATTTGAAGAAATACTGTAGGGAATTCTGATAGACCATTTAATTGCACATAATTAAAATAAAGATAGTAAAACTCATTTTGTTGTAGCTCATGTAGTATTTAAGCTGTGGAAAGCATAAACTATAAAGTGTAACCCTTCCTTTTACTGCATTACTCACCAAAGTCCTTGGGACTCACTGCTCAGCAACTGATGCAGATTAGGTAAGAAGGAAGGTAAATACTAAGGCCTATGGCTGCCTTCAGTTTGGAAAGAGGATGCATGAACCACCACTCCCTGCAATACAGAAAGGGTGAATTTCAGCTGGACATGAAAAATTCAGGCTGCTTTGGCTCTAATTATAGGAGATAGGGGATGCCATTTAAAATAGCTTAAAGGATAATATGTAGGGAAAAGCTTATGGCAGAGTTTCCTGCTTCCTGACATCCTTGTTTAGTCCATAGTAAGCCTTGTGGCTTGCTTGCACTGGCAGATGTATGTGAAAATGTTCATAGCCAAGGCAGCTCTGGAGCATGCAATTCTTGAAGAGTCACATCAGGGGTCTATTCAGTACAACAGAAAAATTACACAGGAAATCCATCCATTGTCAAGAATGTTGAGCTCTGATATCATTCTCATTGTGTTCATCATTCTCTTGTAGTGTTGTGCTTATCATTCTCTGGTGCTCACCATCATGGAGAGGCAGGTGGGGAGTGCAGAGCTCCAAGGCAGCCTTGGCTGCAGTCACCACAAAATGTTCACTGAACATAAAATGCTCATAAAAATGGGTTGGAGAACCCCAGGGCAAAAAGGGGGAAAAGAAGGTTTCGACGTACTTTGTCTTAGTCCATGATTTCTCGAGATTCTGTTTTTAAAATGAACCTTTGTTAATTTGAGTTCTTCACGTTTGTTTTTTAGTTGTACTTCTCTTGCGTAGAGAATTTCTTCCTTTGCATTTCCAACTTTTTTTTTTTCCGTGTAGATATCTTTCACAATATGAACTTCTCCACTCAAAGATCCATGACTCATTTCTGTAACTCTATACCTATCTTGAACACATGCCATAAAGGAGCTGTTCTCAAAGTACTTAAACTAGCTACAATATTCAAAATCTCCCTCAGGCTAAATCTATTCTAACATAAATTTCAAGGAAAAACTGCTAACATTTTCCAGAGGCTGTGAAACTATCATGACTATTAGAGTTTCAAAATCAGAATAGCAAACAAGCAGAAATTCTTATTTCTTCATCTCCAGACAAAGAAAAAAAGAAAGAAAGGGGGAAAAAGCATCAAAACAATCCCCCAAAGAAAGGAAAAGAAACCTACATCTGCATGGGAAATTCATTATGTTTCTAGCTTTGAAAATTTAAAGTTAAAAAGACAGAAGATGAACCATGTCATGGTATGGTTCATAACAAAATTTTCCTTTCGATAAGCAAGCTATTTTTTATTTGTTGATGTGATCCACCCTTGGGAATAAAGGAAAACAAAAGGTTTTAACTAACAGGGTGTCCTGGTTTAGGGCAAATTTGGGAGGAAATCTCTGAATGAGGGCCTTCTAGAACAGAAGCGCCCTCCCGCCAATATCAGTTTGGAAAAGATTTCCTTGGAAAAAAGCGGAAAAAACTGTTTATTTAACAAGCAAAGTACTTACAAACATGAAAAAAAAATGAATAGTATTAAACAATGGAACCTCTAGTTGTTCTGAGGAGGTGGCAAATTCAGAAAGTCTTTCTGTATCAGAGAAAGTCCTTTCTGTGGATGTGGCCTCAGGTTTCTCTCAGGCTCTCTGGGGCTCGGGTCTGGTGTCCCAGCTGCAGAGCAGCTTAGAGAAATGATAATCCTGGTGTTCCCAAACTGGACAATGGCTGAACAGTTCCCAAAAAACTTCTGGCCTCAGCTAACTAAAGAAAACAAACTAACAGAAAGCCAAGGAGAGCTCTCTCCCACTGTCCACTGCACAGTCCGTGAGAAGGAATGCGGATGGGAACTGGGATTTCTGCAAACAAACTCTGCACTTCTTCTCCCCCTTCACTCTCAGAACCAGTCCTAAAAGTGCAGAACTTAACATCCAGCACAAACAGAAGAGACTACTGGGGATACAAACAGTGTAAAGTCATCCCAGAACACAGAGACATCAGCCCAGTCAATGTTTGTAATATTAGTTTTAAAAATGAAAATTAGTTTGAGAATTGTGAAACAGAGAATTTTTTTTTTTTTGCTGTGCTTTGTGCAACAATTACAACTTTGACACAGTCGAGTTTTCAAATGTAAATGCTGCTCTGTTTATTAGTAGCTGGGTAAATGTTCACGTGTTTGAAATGCCAAAAGTTAGAACACTGTTGATCCTCTCCTTTAATTCAAAGCCAAAATATTTTAATAAAATTCTGTACTATTTTCCAGTAACAGCCTTAATACAGTATCTTTTTTTTTTTTTTTAACATGAAAGCATAGTTGTTGGAATTAATTTTTCACTATATAATTATCACTTCCATGAAACTGTCTGTAAAATTAGTAGGCATAGAATGCTTTCTCCAGTGCCTGAGTGTCTTGGCAGAAAATGTTTAATTTTCAGAAGAGACAGAAGGTGTTAATTCATGCTGACTTTCTGGAGGACAGTGACTTTTAAGTCACCCAGGAATTGTTGTCAATAACAGTTGATTCAGCATAGAAAACATCGTGGAGTGTCAAAATCTCTCTCTAGTACAGTCTTGTTTCTTGAAGAAGTTACTGGATGCCATTGAGGTTTAGATTAGGCTCATCCACATGTTAAAACAACCCATTTATAAGCGGTCTGACCATTCTTGTTGACACTTAATGATAATAAATAGCATGTATTACTGTTAAAAGTTACATTACAGGGTATCTAAATGTTTACATACACATGAAAAGCATGAAAATACATGAGAAGATCTGAGATCAAACCGAATATGGACATATGTAAGCAGCACCAGGAGGGTAAGGCAGTATTTCCAGCAATGCACTTGAGACTACTCAGAGGACAAAGTTGAATCCTTTCAGAGAAATATGGCTAACATTGCCTTTTTCAGCCACTTCTGAGCTCATCATGACCCAAAATTATTTGGCTGTTAACATTATGAAATAGTTATTTTACAAATAATTTTATTTTATACCCTAGCAAGACAGAAAAAAAAATAAGAAACTCAGTGCCTCAGATCTTGAGGCAATATTGCTCTTCCCTTCTTTGCCTGAAGTGATTTAAATTGGCTTAAATCTACTTCTCTTCAGATCAAACAGGTCTCAGTCCTGTTTTGTTTTCATGTCCCAGTTTTGTGTCTGATGATTCTCTCTTGCTATTGGTCCCATAAGCTCAGGCTAATAGAAGAAGTAAAGACTTGGAATATCTGTAAAAATTAGGGAAAAAAAAAAAAAAAACCAGGACTGTTTGAAATGTTAAAAGATTTGTTATCAAATAATTTGTGAATGGGTAATATCACTGCAGATGAACAGTATTTTTGTATGCAGCAAAGTTATTAATTTTGAGATGAAGGCTGAGTTATATATTGCAGGGGGGATTGTGATAATCTTGACATGACTTTAGGACTGTTTTTAAAGTTTAGGTAGTAACTAAATCAAATATGGCTTTAATTTTTCCTTTTTCTGGCATGTTGACATAGTCACAGTTCAAATGACTGATACTGAGTTTCTAACTTGTGATAATAAACTTTTTGTATTGTATTTTCATAAAATGGCTCTATATTTTATAAAACAATTATTACTACATAATAATGCAAATGATAGATTTATAACTGAGTTGTAACTGTTCATTCTAACCTAGACCATGCAAAGATATCTGTTATCATATATCTCTGTGTGGAAATAGAGTGAGTTCAGCTGCTGATACCAGAACTCTGAAAGGTTTACAGTTTCATGGATTAGTTATAAATCCAATAGTTTAATTTTTATAGTGAGACATTTTCTCATTTCTTTACCATAAAAAAATATTTTTTTAATTTTTTTTTTTTTTTCACAGAAACTGTTTGCTTTCCTTACAAGTTCCTCAGGATTTGCACTGAAAAATCTGATACATGGGCACATGTGCACACACACCCCCACAAGAGTATTTTCCTCATCACAAAGGATGCCCAGGCACCATTACTCTTTTATATGCTTGACTCGAAGTATAGACAGTGTATTAATCAAATTTAGTTTTCATGGTAGATGCAACCATGTAGAATCAATGTAGTTGTCATACAACTCTCCCTGTAGATATGAATTATTGGTGAAAACACTGGCACATCATTAATGATGATATTGTTTCTCATCCCATTCCCAAGATCACAAAAATGTGCATATCTCTTACTCCTATGTGGGGAAACTCATCAAGCCTCAAGAGACCCCAGTTGGAGAAATTCACTAAACATATTCCAGGCTTGTTTTCTTCAAGCCCCATATCAGGGTTCCTGAACAGTTTGACTATGGTCTTGAATAATTCATACCAAAACCTTTGTTGTTTCATCAGATAGTAGGTTTCCAAAGAAGTCTGTCTCTGTTCCTCAGCTGGCTAAAATTATCTCTTGTGCATTCCCATCCCAGAAATATGTTTCTGATTAAGCCGCATAATAAGAGTTTCCTGTGCAGGGGAAGAGATGGGGAAAACAAATAGTTTTTGAAAGTTGAAGTTTTATTCTATTTATGCCTGTTAAAATCAAATCTCCTTCTGTTTAAAATAATGAATACAGAAAGAGAAAAAAAAAAAACCATATATTTATTGTTCAAGGTGATCTCTAGACTTATCTGTGCCGAGGAACAAAATTCCCTTTCCTGAAATGAAATAGAAGGACTTCCACCAGTGAAATTTGTTTTCCATCACTAGTGGACAGAAAAAAGACCAGAAACTTTGCTCAAAGTGGGCATATGGAACTCACCTGCTGCTATGAAAGGTTATATTGGAAGATCAAGTTAGTTTGTAGTTCCATCTTTACAGCAGCACTTAAGAGTGGAAACAGAGGGAGTCTGAGAACTGTGAATGCTCATCCTTGGGATCTCAGTCAGCTTTCTAGTATCCTCTGCTTTTGCTACCTTCTAGTCACCTACTAATTGTTCATATGCTTTTACTTTCCACATCCTTTGAAATGCATTTCTTAAGCAATTCAGCAAATGCCTGCCCTACTAAATAGAAAAAGGAAAAAAAAATTTAATGGCCCTGATGCCTCAGGATTTTCTCGCAAAACATGCAGCATGATCTCCTCTTTCTTCTTTCTGTTCATTTCCTCAGGAAGTGTTTGTTCACTAAACATGTTTAAGTCGTGTCAGATTTGGTTTAGGATTTACCACAGACAGAAAGTTCATTCAAATCTCAGGTTAGTCTGACAATGTTTGGAATATAAAGTTAAAGGAGAATGTTGAAGTTGTTTTCTCATTCAAACAGGAAGATAATGAAACTTGCTTCTCTGTTCATGAATAACTTATTCAGAACACTGTGTTACTGGAAAAATATCCTCTGGGCTGACACATATCCACATGTCATTGTACAGACAGAAGTTGACAATGTCAAATAAAAATGCTGCTCTTTAAAAAAAAAAAAAAAATCATAAGTATATTATTATTCGAATAATACCAGCACAAAAAAAAAACACACAGGAAGAGATTTTTTTATTTTGTATGTCTGTTCCTTGAATCAAGTGCTATTTTTTTTCCCAGGAAAACAACATTTTAAATACATATTTCATAGTGTCACGGAATGAGCCAAGATATGTGTGCAGGATAGCACAGGGCTCTGCCAAAATAATCACCTATCTCATATTCCAGATAACCTCTAAAGGTCTCTTATGAACATGTCATCAAAGTGTTCTGACATCCAAGAACTTGTGCCAGTGAACTCTGTGTCTTGCCACTCAGTAATTTTGTTGTGTAACATTGGTTATATTAACTGTTCGCAAGATGCAGCCAAGTGCAAAAAAAGAAATTTCATGTTAGGTCTTAAAAATTTGGATGGAAGTTGTGATAAATATTGTCACGGAAAATTTTTCCAATTAGAGTATTTCTTGTTGGTAAGTGCAACTTTAGTATTAAGGAGTACATACCTATTTTGGCCAACTAAGAAACTTAGAGCAAAAGACACACTCTCAAACACACCAGATTTTTTTACATAAGCAGGAGTAGTTGTTATTCAAAGACAAGTAAAAGTGCTGAAAATTGCTTGAGTTTGACTTGATAATATTAAAGAGAGTGTCACAGAACAGCATTCATCTCTCCAGAGAGTCTTAGATTTCTAAGTAAATGTTTGTTGTAAGGAACGTTTTCTTTTGTGCCTTTTTTTTTTTTTTTTTTTAATCTAATTATCTTTAAGGAATAGGGGAAAGTATCTCAAATAGTTCTTTATCCTCTTTGACATGGCCAGAATGAGCATTCAATAAATAATCTAAAAGATGAACAAACTTGATGTTCCTTAGGAGTCTGGTCTGGTCTTCAAGAAAACGTAGAATGACTGCAGACAGTGAGATAGAACAGGATAGATGAACTAGCCTGGAGCATTGACAGGTGGATTCTTTATATATATTTAAAAGCAGATTTATGTAGTAAGGGAGATAAAATGTCAAAATGTAAGTATAGCTCACCTAAAGAGTACTTGGCTTTCAAAACCTCTTTTGATTTAAAAAAGTTAAGTTACATTTCTGTTCTCTGTAGAGGAAGATGAGCAATTTGTAGGCAGAGAGAACATACAGTACCTGGTTCCTTGATATATGCAACTTACTTAGGATATTTGAATATAAAGTCAGATTTGGGGGGCAAGTCTCTCAAGATTGTGAAAAAAACCATCAAAGGAATTTATAAGCCTGTGTTGGATCCACTGGCATATTCTGAACCAACTGGGAAAACAAACACGATTTCTTTGCTGTTAATTTGTTGTTACAGCAAACAGTTTTGTTTAAAATAAAATTGTAGTCAGAGTCATCAGTGTTTAATTAGAGAGCAGGAACTACTGATGTCCTGCTGTTCCCTTCAAGCTTTAAAACTTAGAAATGCAGACTCAAAACATGGTGTGACAGAAGGCCATGTTGCTCTGAAACATTTTTATAATGCTCTTTTTCTGCTTTTGGCTGCAACTTTCAGCAATAAAATCAATGGAAGATTCTAAAAGTGAGTACTAAAGGTGAGTCACCTTAGGTGTATGCAGATATAATTTCAGACTAACCAAAGCTAAACACTTAACCCTTATAAACTCAAGCTTTGTTGCAGTTACTTTAATTTTTGCCAATTCCTTTGTTTGCAATTCCAGGCTGTTTCTGATCCTAGAGACTTCCAGATTTTGAGCAACCTGGTCTATGTAAGCTGTCCCTACCCACAGCACGGGGTTGGAAATAAATGTTCTTTAAGGTCCCTTCCAACTTAGTGATCCTATGATTCATCACTCTTCAATTTTATACTTTTAATATAAGCACCCACTTGTCAGTAAAAGGAGGTGTCCATACCCACAGCTTGAATACATTCTTCTCTCTGGTCATGTCTGTCCTAGGAAAGGTCTTGTCAAGTGGGAACTCACTGAGCCCAGTCAGGCATTACCTGAGGTAACTGTGACTGGCAGCTATCAGAATGCCTGGAAAGAAAGTACTCTACTCTGACCATATATATAAACCTTTTCATAACAGATCTCTGGGTTATTGTTGCACAGATTATGTGGTACTGTTGAGAAACGTGAGAGTATTTCACATAAGTAAAGAGAAAATTGTCAGGCTGTTAAGTTTTCTGTTTATACTTGAAAGCAGTCCACTCTCATTTTTTTAGCTATTTCTTCCTTAAGAAAAAAAATCTTTTTCATTTAGATGAGGAGATACACCTCTAGTGCTATACAATACAGGTCTCTTTTTCTCTTGTTTCTAGACCACCAGATGTTTGATGAGCAATATTTCTCTGGCATGCTGTACTCCCAGGGCTGGCTTTCTGGACAGGCACAGAATCCCTAAATGCCTACATTTAGCCAAGATTGGTTTGGATTCTACTCCCAGGAGAGATTGCTCCTCATGAGTGTGTTGTGAGAACTCTCACTGACTCTCCTAGGTCACACTGCAGAGCTGGAGTTCTGCACACTGCACAAGTGTGAAAAAAACAAGCCAGAGGTAAAGCCTTGAACAACAAAATCCCAGGGTGGTACCCAGACTTTGGTTCTGAATGTTTGTGAGCAACACAATATTTGTGGTTTTTTACAAAGTTTTTTATTCTGGTCCAGCTCAAGCAGCTGGAAAATGATACATCCCTGTGATGTCAAGTTCATGTTTTGTTACTGCAAGTTGGTCCTGTCCTTTTTCATATGAGTCTAAATTGCATGTAGTAATAAATAAAACCATTTTGTAATAAGGCTAAAATTAAAATTTTACAGTATGAATAATACATGACATAGAAAATACAGTGAAATTATATAAAATATAATGAATAGGCCCTCAGTTAACAAACAGGGATTGCATCTGAACTAAACTACCCTTGGCAAAACCAATTACAAAAGTATCTGCAAGGAAATATGCACTCTATTAATTTTGCATTTTGATGAACATGTTTTATGCATTTATTAAAATATCTTTTTGGCTAAGTAACATTTTAAAGACAAAAAAGAGAAGTAAATTTTCTATTCAAACTAGTTGTGCCTAACATCTAAAGTTTGCTATATGTGCTATGGGTGATCTAAAATTCATAAAGCTGGTCTGGTTTGTATAAGAAAGCAATTTTGTTTTATAAAGGGGAACTTACTCCAAAAAGTAAAACTAAGCATTTGCCAGAAAAATACTTTAAAACTGATCTATAATACCATAAAATATGTATTTACATATCTGTAATAATAGGTATGGGTTTCTTTTCTATTTTCCTTTTCATTTCTTTTTTCAATCACAGCTAAGCTGCGGATATTTGCCAAAATTTCATTGAGCTCCTTCTCCTGTGCTTACCTCAACCTAAAGAGATTTGGCTGCTAATATTTTTCAGGATTGCCAATCGCTCTGTTTGGAGATTTACCTCTAAAAATTTTCCTTCATTCTGTTGGACAGAGTTTACTAAGACCTACATTTTTTTTTTTTTTTGCTATGTAGTTAATAACAGTTATTACTATTTCTTTATAAAGAACACTACTGTGAGAACCTTCAAGGTATAACACATGAGTAAGGAAAGCAGCCTTTAAAAGAAAGACTTCCTTCTGAAGGAAGGCTTGATAAAGCATAGCAAGGAAAAGACAGAACCATTGGTCTTGTACCTCCAAAATATTTCTTTCTTCTGACACACCAGGAGTCAGATGAGTATTTTGCCTAGTTTTCCAACATCCCTTAGAAGGCAGTCACGTAAATGAGAACCTGTTATGTTACACAGTATTTAGATGTTGTGCAGTTAAACTACAGTCAGATGCTGGTTGTTTTCTTCTCGTTTTTAGGTACAGCAGGGAGCAATGGTCATGCCCTCTCTGGAGAAACTGTATACAAGATAAGGACTGAGTTGAGGCTGGATTCATTTGGGAAAAGGTAATTAGGGCCAGGCAGAATAAACAAATCTAAATCCGGGACTGACATTCTTAAAAGTTATTTTAGGTTATGAATAGGGTGTAGGGGGTAGGTTATGAGAGGATTTGAGCATCAACAAACACATGTAGAGGACAGAAATGTGCTGACTAACAAACGGACATTGAGCCTTCTCTTTAGAAGATATTCAAAGCTGTTCAGCTCTTGCACCTCTGATGCTGAAAATTCAAAATTTAGAGATGATTTAGGCTGTGGATAAAGTCGCTTTAAATCATTTTACTACTGCTATTACTGAGACTATGGAGTAAGAATTCCTGCCTGAGCCCTTTTCCAGTGTGTTTCCTCTGCCTCACAACATCCACTGCTCCACCTCTCTTGCTCCCTCAAGTCTCCATCAGGACATGCCATCATATGTCAACACCAGTGCAGAGCAACACAGGGGTAGTGGACTCAGGTTTTAATCTGCATAATTAATCTTTATCTCCATTAGGAATACTTTATTAGGATTCAGTATTATTTTTTCTGATGCCACTGAATTTCATATGGTGAACAAAGAGGAACTGACATTCTCATATGGCTTTGCAATATCTTAAACATCTCTGAATTTTTTAAGAGAGAATTGTTCTAACATGAATTAGAGTTTTACAGGCTTTGTGAGACGTTTATATATATATATATATATATATACGTATCATACATTCAATACAAGAGAGAAAGTACATGGAAATGAAAGTTTAGGAGTAAGGCACTTAATTCTCATTCACAGGAACAAAATAAGTTGGAGGGAGCAAAGAATGGTCAGTGTGAAAGGGACAGTGTATGGGACAGGTGCAGGTATGGATGAGGGAGACATGAAAAAATTCTTATATGCTCTGTATAAATGAAAAAAAGTCAGCATTTCATAGTGTGTGTGTCTTTTCTTCAAATCTGCATTAGCTAGTCCTAGCTGACTGAGAGTTTTCCCTCCAGCAGGAACTAAAACTAATGTCAAGACTGATAAGCTCATATGCACTAGGCAAAAATCAGGACTGACCATTCTCATGCAAAATGTCTCCTCCTTTGTACAAACAAAGCAAAATTAGTTTGGCTCTGTTTCTGACCTTCATTTTTTTATTTGTTTTTTTTTTTCCCCACAACAAAAAGCAGTATTTATGTCAGCGAAATTATTCAGGAATTTTATTTTTGTCATGAATTGCTTCAGATTTTCTTAAAGAGGTTTTGCTCTATTTAAAAGAATATCAGATGCAAAAGATTTTCCAGCCTTAAAATCAAGAATTACATTTATTGTATGTAGGGCTGTAAAACACATGCCAGCCTAAGCAGGGAAATAGTGTGGGGTAAGCCAAGACTGAGAAAGGCAGTGATAGACAAAGAGTAAGCAGATGTTTTAGTGCCTTTCCTTCCCTCTGCCACCAGATGAAGTTTCTTTAACATTAAAAGCTGCTGCAGCTGTGTTCTCTTGATGGCTCTGTACAGCCCCACATCCATCTAGATGCTATTGCAGACCTAAAATGTGATTGGCTTTGCAAAGCTCTCAGTTTTTATGCATTGTGATTGCTTTAGTCACACTTCCAAGCACCTAGAGATCCCAAACCAGACTTTTAGGGTTAAATAGGCAGCTCCTCTTGACTTCTGCCAACATTTAGCTGAGGCTGGTTGGATCCTGCCCACCCTGTGCCCACACCTCCATCTTGTGCAAGAAAACCACCCAGGCAAGGACAAGCTCATGCCTATCTCACACCTGAACACAGAATGCTCTAGTGCTCTGGAATTCTGCAACTTCACCACAGCCTTTGTGCTGCCAAGGCTCAGATCTGCTCAACTTCACAGCACAAATTCAACTGTCCCATTACATTACATTCCAAACAGTCAGGAAAACTGTCTGAAATTTTGACTTATGCCAAGTGCTAAGTCAACTGCAAATGTAAATTTTACATTTATTTCTATCATTTCAAGAATTTATAGTAAAGCTATTTGTAAATTAGTATCCCAGTTCCCAGCAATGCAGCAACAGAAAATTGACCTTTTTTTTTTTTTTTTTTTTTTTATTTTTTTTTTAAAAGGGAATTATTATTATGTATTTGGATTAATTTCACAGAGATTTTTCAGTCTCTCCTGATACTTTCTTTTTTTCCAATGTACACCTGGCCAAATGAAAAAGTTTTTTGATCTTAACAAAATGTCATATTGCATATGTACTGTGTTAGATTATGTGTTGACTTAATCAACATTTCAAAACCAAGTCTTGTTTCAGAACAAAGAGTTGGAATTTAAATAATCGTGTTTACTCCTGTTTAATTTATAAATAATACAGATTTTTTTTTTTCTAAGAATGCTTTCATTTCATTGAAAAAGTACATTTCAAATAAAAGAAATCTCACTTTGGGAAATTTCTGAGCATTGATCCACATTCAAGGCTTTGCTCAGCCTTCTTATATACCATGCTCTGCATTCTTATAACAGCTTAGTGGTTTAATGGATCAATGATGGTGCATAAGTCAAATATACTCACAAGGCAATTTTGTCTTAAGTATTTTAGAGGCTGAGGTTTGGTTTTCTGTTTGATTTTATTTATTTGGGGGGATGGGGGCAGGGAGAGATTCATACACAGGATACAAGCTAGCTTTTTGAAAAAAAAAAACCTCTGACCCAATTTAACCTTCCAGAAGGTTTAAGAAATACCTATTTTTACACTTACAGTGATAAAGCTTTTTAACTTTCCCACCCAATGGCCCCAAAAGAGTTTGAAAAGCTCACTCCCACATGCTGTGCTGTTTTTCAGCCTGGGGAGAAATTCACTGTGCACTGCAGTGCCTGAAACGAAGGTTTAAGACCACAGAACAAAACTTGGCTATAAAGAAGGGGCTCCCACACGACCTAAAATTTCCACGTCAAATGTCAATCTTTTCAGTGATGGGAAAGCATGAAGTGGGAGTAACCAGCACTATTCCTTTCCATCTGGAATAGCTGCTCCCCAGAGCCACAGTGGGAGTGGGGCCACGTAGTCCTGCTCTTGGGGGCCTCTCCAATTAGTCCTGTAATTTACTGTCACTTAATAAAATGGACCAAGTAGGGATGGAAAACTCCCAGCCTCCAGCTGGGGTGGGTGTTCTCAGAGTTAGCCCAGCTCTCAAGCAGGTACAAAAGGAGCCCACAGCTGAAGCTGGGGAGACAGAAAGGAGACCTTCAGCCCCCGATGAATTACACACCAGCCAGGCCCCAGGAACAGCAGATCAGCTCACACTTTGGGGGATAAATCAAAGCTTTAATCGGGGCTGTCAGCAAAGCAGGTGTTTTGACTGCCTTTATGGTTCATTTTTATGCAAAAAGGGTTGTTGGCAATACAGAAATCACGGGGGATTGAAAATAAATGGCAGTGACAGCACTGATCCCACCAGGCGAGGGGGCCAAAATTGGTCTGTCTTTCCACATTATGAAATATACCTAACGGCAGGCTCTCATACCCTGCGAGCACAATGCGCGGTCTGTGTGCTGGACACTTTCTCTGTCCTTCTTTCCTCCCCCCTCCCTTTTTTTTTTTTTTTTTTTTTTTTAATTTGATATGCCAGAGGCCCTTTTCTATTCTTTGGTGATGAACTGCCCCAGCAGCCACAGCAGGTTCAGAATGTTAAAGAGCCGCCACTCACCCGAGCCAACAAAAGGATCCTGCTTCAAAGGGCTGAAAGGACACTGTAGGCACTACCCACGGCCCTGGCTTAGGGTAATGTCTTTTTCATCTTGTTTTTTTCATCATTCAACGACATTAACAAATGAAACATCATAAAAATGAGTCCACGAAGATTTTCCATCATGGGAGGGGGCAAAGGGTGATGCCACAGGGATGGGCCACTCCAGCTCCTCTCTCCTGCCTTGCTTTTGGGGCTGATGGGACACCCACCGCTGCCCAGAGTCACACTGTAAAACTGGCATTTAACTTCACTGAATTCCTAAGTCTCAATATTAATAGTGGCCATAATTTTGAAGTTATTTAAATTAAATCAAATATTTCAGCCCATGGAAGTTGACGCATTGTGGCATCCTGTAATAGTGAAACTGGGTGACAAATGTTCTAATATAGCACACTTTTCCAGAAAGGAAAAAACTAGGGCCTTTTTCTTTGGTTCTGCTATAACTCAGTACTTTTCACAGTGTATTCTGTAACATAATTTGAAATATTACTGCAGGGTATTGCCAGTAAATTTCATTTATCATTTACAAACCATAAAGCAGGCAAGAGAGGAAAAAAAAGGCAAATGCTTCCCTCCTGTAGTTTCACACAGTTATTCATGCCTCACCACTCACAGACTACAGTGTTTCAGCAGCTTTACTAAAGAATTGATTCTTTTATCTTTCCATAGAAATTAAAAAATGTATTTATAAAAGCAACATCCATCTTAGGGTGTACATCCTTAGGACAGATTGAACGAGGATAAATTTTAAAAACTTTATATTGATTACATGTAAATTAAGAAATTTATTCCATTTGATTGGTATCATCCATACTGCTGCTTCTAGCCAGAAAACTTTGCATCTTTGCTTAAATGAAAACATAATGGATGCATCTTATGACTTAGCTGCATAGGAAATGTGATCACCATCCCCATTTTAAAGGCAGGCTCATGCCCTCAGTGTCCATAAAAGTTTTTGCACCTTTGGGTTTTGACCCTCTGAACTACTCCATGCATTCCAAAGGAATTCTAACTATTACATAGAAGTTAACCTACTTTCATCAGAAAATAGTATTTTTGGGCTTATTGCAAGTAATTCAGATTTTGATTTTCCAAACATACAATATCTTTATTCCTATGATAATTTCATCTAAAATAATAAGATTTTTACCCTTATAAAATACGTACTTTCTGCTTAAATTATAGGTATTGCACATTAGGACAGATATTCATGTTACCTTCATACCAAACTTCATTTCAGTATAATTTCTCATGACAATTAAATTACTCCATGCGAATAAAATTCCATCTGTGCTTGTGGCATTAAGCCTTGAAACCCTAATTTTTTCAAATGTTACAGAGCCACAGTTAATGCAAGCTTTGAAAACAAACAGCTTCCACTAGTTTGCTTGAAGAAAGATGACACAAGTCACTGATCATGGCAAAGATGTAGGTTCTTGGTGATGTTGGCTGAAAATCCATTAACTTTTCTCTCAGGAAGAGTTGTTATGCTCAATAATGTTTTGGATGCTTAGATCATAAGTTGATTGCAGCATTTTGATTAAGAATCTCTACAGAAAAGCTCAAGAAAATTTGAAAAGAGTTAAAAGTCTAATTCAAATTTTCCAAATTCATGATCACCTGTTTAACATGCTTGGGAATCCACTGGCTGTTAGTCTAAGCATAATATGGAAAACAGTAATTAATAAGTAATACAACAATATTTATTTGCATTCATCTTCCAAAGCATTGCAATGATTTTCCTAATGAGGTGCATTATCAGGATCCAGTTTGTAGAGCAACCTACAAGTGTCTGCATTGTCCTGAGCAGATAAGATTTTTTTGGTGTAAGAAAAAGTTTAAGCCACTAAACCTTTTGAAGTGCACTGTGAGCAAATGCCTTGGCTCTGAACACCATTTGTAATAGTGGAATCAAACATTCTCATTTTAAATTTCAGATCAATTTGTTTTCCAATTAACCAGCCTCGGATTTCTGCTTGCTGTCAAAATTCCATCTTACTCATGGGTAATTCTGGTATTGAGAGATTCTCATCTACCTATCAAAATGGCAAATCTTTCCATCATTTGCCTCCAATAAATTAAAATATGACTTAGAATGCAGAGATGAAACCTGACTCATATAAGCTAAAATGCTGAAAATATGGGCTCTACCGGGGTGGATTCAAGGTGGATATACTGCAAAATTGTAAATGAACTGGGGAATACATCAATATAAATCTGCACATCTTAGTCCTGAAGACTTGTAAATATGCAAAGGCAGGTTACAAGCTTCCTCATCAGCTAGAGCTGTCTTTTGCCCACACTACCCTTGGCCCAAAGATTACTTGTTTCTACCTACTTCCTCCCCAGCTGCATGAGTTTGTTTTTATCATGTGTTTGCATTGCCTATTTCACAGTGGGTTTCTAGTTCACACTGGGATGTCTAGACACTGCTGAAACACAAAAAAAAAAAAAAATAACTAACAATAGTGCTAAAGATTTGGTCCCCCAGATATCCTCAGAATCACTAAAAATTGAAAATACAGAAGAGCTCACTTATGTGACACCAGAAAAAAACACCCAAAAAAAAAAAGCCAGTCTGCGAGAGAGAAGGAGGAGGAGAGAGTTCAAACACTTGGACAAAACTCTCAGGCACATGGTGTGACTCTTGGGCATGGTGTTGAGCAGAGCTAAGGGTTAAACTCAATGATCCTATGGGTCCCTTGCAGCACAGCATATTCTGTAGTTCTGTGATAGTGTGTGGTTGTTGTTTTGGGTTTTTTATCTTTTTAAGCCTCATAGACCAATTCAAATATGCGATGGTTTCTGAAAGGATTGTAAATGCAGGGTTTATTTTAAACATATTTCAGTGGACAAGCAGCTTACTTTTAAGAGGCTCTGCCTCAAGTGATAATTAGCACATAATATAGTTGTCATGACCATGACCATCTCCCTTTTTCTCATGAAAACCAGACCTGATTGTACCTGTGTTAGTCTGGTTTTTACTTCATTATGGAATAAGGATGCCACATGTATAGGTATACAAGACCAGAAGCTCTGGTCTTGATTTTCAGTTTAATACTCATGTTGAACTTGCTGTATTTAGCACAAATTTGTGAAGATCTAGAATGAACAGAGTGATGAGTAGCATCATGAGCAGGTTTCTCAGAACTCTTGGGTTTTTGTGCATTTTTTCCCCCAATGGGGCCCTCGTAGCTGTTGAATGTCTGGATATGTTGTAAGGCCAGCTTTTCCTTCCCTGTCTAAAAATAGAGGGAGGATTAGCTACAATAATTTATAAATGGACTTTGTGAAGACAGATTAATTGTAGTTCACATTCCTTTGCTATCATTTCACGGGCTGTGTTTACATGCTGGTGAGTATGCAAGGAGTAGTGGAGAGTTTGCAGATGTTCTTTGCTTGTGTTTAGGCTTTAGTTTGAGAAGGATTAAGTTTGCAAGAGCAAGACTTATGGAGAATGTCAATAGCTCATTGACACCTCAAATGGACAGAACTTTATCTCCTCCTCCCATCAGGTAGCCACGATAGTTTCCTCAAACAGAAATTAAGAGCAATCATTTCTCATAATTCAATTAGTAGTGCATAATGATTTGTACATAAATTTTCTTTCATTTGTATTCACACTTGGTTGAGAATGCTGACCTTCCAATAAAAATAAAAAATTTGAAACAGACAATGCAAATGGAGTGGTTTGTTTTCTTTCAAATGCTACTATGCCTCTCTAAAAACTAATAAAATTATTTCTCTCCAGCAATACACAATTAAGCAGTTGGACTTGCTGTCACAAACATGCTGCCATTATGTCAGAAAGCACGGACACTTTTTTAGAAATATTTATCTAGCTTGGAAAAAAGCTCTAAGATCTTTGAGCCCAACTGTTAATGTGAATAGTAAGAAGTTAACAGACAGTCAAAACAATAAGTTTATTTTTAAAAACATTATATATGGAAGCCTCATTTAGATTATAAAGGAATATGGTATAGTATAATGAATTTAATAATAAAAAAAAAAAGAAGTACTTTATCTGCCAGAAAAAAAGAAG